>CP025646.1:24067542-24138185 GCA_003576665.1 Ipomoea trifida
ATGGCGGTCTCTAAGCTATATCTTGGGGACGAGAATTCACTGATGTCATCTGGTTGATCATCTACCACCACGTTTGTTGACTCCATAACAGATTTGGTTACCTTATTGAACACTCAGTATGCTCGACTATTTGAGGAATAACCCATAAAGATTCCCTCATCACTTTTTGGTTCAAATTTTGCAGTCACATGTCTATCCTTCAAAATGAAACAACGTGAGCCAAAAATATGAAAGTACTTGAGATTTGACTTCTTACCTTTCCATATTCATACGGAGTTTGTTTTGTGTCTGATCTTAAGTACACCCGGTTGATAATGTGACATGCGGTGTGAACTGTGTTGAACCGCTTCAGTCCAAAACTTTTGAGGTAGAGCTTTTGCATTTAGAAGAACTCTGCCCATTTCTTGAATGGTGCGATTCTTCCTTTCCACAACTCCATTTTGTTGGGGTGTCTTTGGGGCAGAATACTCATGCGTAATACCATAGTTGTTGCAGGATGCATCAAACAGGTTGTTGTCGAACTCACGTCCGTGGTCACTTCGGATTCGAATGATTGGTTCATTTTTCAACTTCTGTAGCTTAAGACTTAGAGATTTGAAAGCTTCGAGAGTTTCGGACTTTTCCCTAAGAAACATCACCCATGAAAATCGTGAGTAATCATCAACACACACGAAAATGTACCTTTTTCCTCTATTGCTTTCAGTTTGAGTTGGTCCAATGAGATCCATGTGGATTAACTCTAAACAGTGTTTAGTGTTGATGATGTTTTGAGTTGGATGAACTGTTTTAGTTTGCTTTCTTGCTTGACATGCACTGCACACACCTCCTGTCTCGATTTTCAGTTTGGGTAGGCCTAGCACACTTTCTGTTTTTGAGAGTATGTCAAGGGATCTATAATTTAGATGCCCTAACTTTTGATGCCATAGCTCAGACTCATTTATGCCGGACCTACAACAAAGAATATCATTAGTCAGAATGTAGCAATTGTTAGAGGATCTCTTACCTTCCATAACACATTGTCTCTGATCATCGAGGATGTTGCAGTTGTCCTTTGTAAAACATACGTTCCAGTTTTGATCACAAAGCTGGCTAATGCTTATGAGATTTGCATGAAGACCGTTGACCAATAATACTTTCTAAAGTTTCGGAAGACCTGTGACATTTAAAGTGCCTACACCGGTGATTTTTTCTTTTACGCCATCACCAAAAGTAACTTCACCTTTACTCTCTCTAACGTCACTTAGATACTTTGTGTTACCGGTTATGTGGCGTGAGCAGCCACTGTCGAAATACCATTTCTCTTCTCTACCTGTGCTTCTAGAGTGGAATGAAACATGACACACATAGTCAGTCTTCTTTACCCAGACTTGCTTAGTAAATGGGGTAATATGTTTGTGAAAATATTTTTCTGCCCTTTGATCTTTGTAGAAGTAAAAACACTCAGGTCTAGTGTGGCCACGGATCCTGCAGTAATGACAAATAGGGTTATAAACTTTTGGAACGCGTCTATTATACCACACTTTACCATGACAATGTCTTGACGAGCTTGACTCTGGAATGTCTTCCTGATAAGTTCTAGAAGCTTTGACAAAGATGGTTTTGCCTTTGTTATTGCCACTAGTGAATCTGAGTCCAAATTTCGTAGGCGATTGCCTTCCGGTGTCAAGAATTTCGTCAAGAGTCGAGGTAGTATCCATCATTTGAATTTTCTTTTTGAGGGTGCTCAGTTCCTATTTTAGCTCCTTAAGTTCTTGTTTCAGCTTCTCTTCTCGATCAACAGCAATTTTAAGAGATAAGCGTTTATCTGCTACTTGATTCTTGTATACTTTACGCACATTGTCTAATATTTTTATTTCACTAGACAAGGAACGGTTGGCTTTAAGCAGGGTTTCCCACTTGGGATACAGTTTCTTATACTCAGGTTAATACAACACAGCAGGCAACTCAACGTCTTTGGTTGAGTTATATTCACCACCTTCCGAATCAGCCACATCTTCAGCACTAACAGTTCTGGCTGTGAATGCTACAAAGTTACCCGAGATCTCTTCTGGCTTGGACTCATCGGCTTTAGGTTCTGGTTCATCGTCACTCCAGGTCAAGACCGACATGGATTTTTTTCGTCTTAGATAGGTGGCGCACTCGGCTTGAACGTGACCAAATCCTTCGCACTCGTAACATCGAATACCCTTGCTATTTGGTTTTTCTTTTGATTGAGATTATCTTGAAGTAGATGTTTTGCGGTTGGAACCACTTGGCTTTGACAAGTTCTTTGATGTACTTGAACTTGACCCTTTGTTGTTTTGAAATTTGTCACTCCGAGAATTATTCTTCTGTTTTACCTGTTTCAAAAACTTATTAAACTGTTTAGTCAAAAATACCACGGGATCATAACCTGATTCATTTGGATCGGAGGTGGAGTCCTGTTCGCCAGTTGTAAAAGCCACACTTTTCTGCTTCTTTGAATGGCTAGTAAGAATTTCCATTTCATAAGTTTTGAGATTACCCGTTAATTGAGTTAAGGTTTGATCTTCCCAACCTATATGTTTTTGGATTGCAGTTACCTTCATCTTGAATCATGGTGGGAGTGATCGTAGTACCTTTTTGATTAGTTTTGGTTGAGCGAACGGTTCACCAAGTACAGATGCACGATTTGCGATTTCTTGAACTCGTTCATTGAAGCTCACAATGTTCTCATCATCACGCATGCGTAGATCTTCAAAGTCACTCTGCATAAGTTGTAGTTTTGACTGTTTGACTGAATTTGTGCCCTCGTAGGTGGTTTCTAGAATTTCTCAAGCAACTTTAGCTGAATCACAACCTGTTACCAAAGTAAACTGATTTTCATGCATTAGTGGAAAAAATAATATCAAGGGCTTTATCACTATATCCCGCATAGGTCATTTCAGCTGCATCCCATTCTATTTCGGGTTTGAGAACTTGGGGATCTTCTGCAGTTTCACCAGCTTTGATAGGATGTTTCCAACCACTTAGCACGGATCTCCAAATAAGTTCACCTTGAGCTTTGATGTGCATCCTGGTACGTGCTTTCCAGTAGGCATAGTTATCACCTGTTAACTGGAGAGGAGGTTTGTAACTATCCAGCCTAAAAAACTTAACACCCAATAAAACCGAACACACAAGATAGAGATAAACAAACAAAAACACCAGGTGAACTCTTGAGTTCAAGAAACACGGTTTAGTAGCCAGATCGAATAGACTAATAAATTAAGTCTCCGTGCTTTGATACCAATTGAAAAAGGGTCGTGAATCTTGAATGCAAGAAACAATCCTAAATGTGTCTACTTAGTTTTA
Source organism: Ipomoea trifida (assembly GCA_003576665.1). Taxonomy (NCBI): domain Eukaryota; kingdom Viridiplantae; phylum Streptophyta; class Magnoliopsida; order Solanales; family Convolvulaceae; genus Ipomoea; species Ipomoea trifida. The sequence continues at coordinate 24,070,855 of CP025646.1, forward strand.
AACAAGCAATTATCTTACTAATTAATTAATTCATTTCGAGGAAATAAAATAACTGAAGAGAGAGAGAGAAATTAAAACCAAGTACACAGGAATTGGTCACGCAGTTCGGAGCAAAGCATCTTACGTCTGCGGGGCAACCCACGTCTGCCCAATCCACTAGATGTTCACCAAGGTTACACAAGGGGTTGTACACAAGGCTACAAGCCACTACAACACATCACAACCTTCACAACAATCTACTTAGGATTGGTACGTGCATGCCGAATTGAACTTCAAACGTTGATGTAGCTGGACAACCACTTCACGTAATCCTTCTCGCCAACCCACACAAGAAGTCAGATTGTCTTTGTAGAATTAATAAGCTTAATCACCATATATATGCTCTTCGTAATTGTTCATAACAAAGGCAACATAATCCAGTGCTACAATAAGGAAGTCTGAACCTTTTTTATACTTAAACCCATCTCAACAACATTTCCCTTAAAGCATGTTGTCCACACATACACAATGCTCATCAACCATAATAAATAAAATATCCCCTTAGTGTTAGCTGACTTCACATGTGTGTGTATGCTAACAAATTTCCTCCACAAATTTTAATCTGCTATCTTTCCATAACTAAAGACCATAAAAAAAAATTCTCTCATTATTTAGCTTTACCTTGACCACGAACCACAACATAATTTCCTTAATATTTAGCTTTATCATATGAATACGAAGACTGCCAACCATGAGCTGCGTTCACTTTACTGAGAGTAAAACCTTGATAGGAGATGGCCCAAACAAATCACCTATATATTAATTCTAATTTATTTGACAAATAAATTTGCCAACATAAAGAGTTTTAATACGTAACAAATGAACACTTACAAAACTAGACACATTGCGGCATCAATATTTGTACTACTTGCAAAGTCGGTATTATCAAGTAAAAAAGTTATGGTACTAGAACAAGAGATACTACTTACGAACCTTTTACAAATGAAATAAATATTAATATTTTGTTCAATAGTTTAATATGAGAATATAAGACACACATCTCACAACGCATGAAACATGTATGGGAAAAATTACTACCGCCAAATTAAATAATATATCAACAAACGCTTGCAAGATCAAGAGTTCATAGTACAACTAAGATCTCAATCATATACACAACAAGGCAAATCCATAGCATCGTACATCATAATCTCAATGCATGACACTGCCCTCTATGCTACTATTAGTAACCCAATTGCACATAACATACTACCAATAAAAAAGAAGAGGACAAGTACTGAAGATGAAAACAATAAAAATGTTACCCAAAGGGAATTATATATGAAGACTTAGAGAAATTCAAACAAAAAAATCTATTGTTTTTAGATTAAGTATTTAGACTAGCGTTTTTACAAAGTTACAAACATTTATTTTAATGACAATTATAATCAATCTCTCTTATATGATATTGCATTCATATACTTTGAATTACCGGTTTAAATAAACAAATTCAACATTCAATTACTTATGCATGAACATTTCCTATATATATATATATAATCTTGCATTGATATTTTTTGAAGTACTTATTTAAAAATAAACATTAGAGATTATTCCATTTGAGCAATGCGTGTGAAAAACTAGTATGATATATAAACATAAATATGCAGTACAACTATCATTTTAGATTTTTAGTTGAGATAAGTACATGATTAAATTTGGCATCAAAGTCAACTCAATGGCCTTTAAAAAGAAACTACGGTGGAGGTCAATCGATTTTACATGACAGGCTCAACCTCCTTACCATGCACTACACCAAAAAGGTTATTTAGCGGCGGTTTATTTATTATTTAGAGGCGGTTTACAACCGCCACTATGTTGTTTAGAGGCGGTTCTTCAACCGTGTCTAAATAGTGTGTCGCGAAGGATTTAGAGGCGGTTTTAGACAAGTGTGGGAATTCTTGATCAGCATTGCATTTAGCGGCGATTTTATAACCGCCTCTAAAAGTGATGTATTTTACCTTTGCTTTTAGCGGCGGTTTCAAAACCGCCTCTAATTAAGTCATAGTGGCGGTTATTAAGTGTCGCTAAATGTTTTTCTTTATTTATTTTTAAAAATTCTAGTGGCGGTTATTATGTGTCACTGAATATTTATCTTTATTTAACTTTTAAAATATTAGAGGCGTTATTTTAAGTGTCGCTAAATTATATTTTGTTTTCATAATTAAGTGTCGCTAAATAATTATTATTTAATTATATTTTTCAAAAATCTTCATATTCAAATGTGTATTGTAATCACAAATAAACTCTATGTAACATTCAAATAATATCATTCAATAATATTCGATAATATTAATTAATAGCTAGTAATATTTGATAACAACAAGTGATTTTAAGCACAGTATTCAATAGTATTTTTTATAACAAGTGATCCCTGCAAAACACAAACACAAACTCCGCACATGACCAGTAGACTACATATTAATTCCTTGCAATTCCTAAACAAGTGATTACCACCGCCACCTGTACCAGAAAGAACAGGAAGCTGTCTTTGAGCTCCAAGCCTACTACTCTCGATGTGCAGCAACCAAACCTGCCAAAACATCAAGTAATAAAAATAAATACTCTTTAATACATGAAATAACTTCAGCATAAATTTGAGTTCTTGGTTACATTTAATTTGGATGGATATATATATATATCATATATATATATATATATATATACAATATAATATATATATATATATATAATATATAATACATATATATATATATATATATTGCTAGACGAGCAGCATTTGCCTTTTTTGGGCATATTCCAAGGAACTGAAGAAAATCCTAAGTTTCTTCAAAGTAAATACTCTCCATAGCCTAAACATTCACTCTCTCCATTCCACTTCTACCTTAACCCTTATGTTTCTAACTGTCCATTTCACATTGCACGCAGTGTGGAATCTAAAATAGATAAGAATGCCAAAATCATAGTAGCCATCACAAAATCTTCCACAAATATGTTATTGCTTGCTTGTATAATGATCTGGAGTCTGTGAAGGTGAAAATAGAACTAAGTGGAAGAAATAATGACCATACAGATCTCCAGTAGGAAATTATATACAGCTCATGTAACAGAGCTAATCCTGGATCCAAAATGTCAAGATGAGTTACACATTACACATGCATTTTATTTAAAAATATCAGACTTACCAAAATGGAAACTTTGGTTAGTTTAAAACTTTTGCTACAACCAAAATGATCCTCAAGAGCACTGCTGATCTGCAAATGGTATATACAAAGGCAACCGGATCAAACATCAATAAAAAAATGGATCACAAGTTTACACAGACAAAAAAAATACCGCAACTACCTTATCTTCAATATCATTCTTGTCAAACCATTAACAAACACAGTAGTACTTTCACCTCCACCCCTGCCTTGCCTTTGGAAAGAGTTATCAAATCTCCTACAGTAAACAAAGTACAAAAATTAAAAATAATACGGAGTATAATTATACACTATGTTTAACTCACAACCCATAAATCTAATTTTAGGGGAAGATGGCTTACCCACTATTCAGAGTATAAGCTCCTCTCTCTTTAGCAAGGTCAAGCTTCACTTCTTGGCCCAACAACTGTTGACATTAAGTTCAAGAGCCTGGAACAGATTTGTGCACACAGCAAAGAAAATGCATACTACAAAATATTAGCCTATTAGGCAACCATATGGGGATTTACTTTAGTTTGAAGGTCAAACCAAAACCAAACTAAATATCTAGGCTTATCATTTTTTTAAACTGATGAAAACCAAACAAAATATTTTGAGCTCATTTTAATGCCAACCAAAATAAAATATTTCAGTATCAATTTGGGTTCATTAAAAACTACAAAAATAAATTAAAGCAAAACTCCAAGCTTCAAGTGTCAATAGAATGCCAAATTGCCAATAACATAACAAAAAAAAATCATTTACCTTTGCAGCTGCCTCAGAAGTAGTAAATTCAACATGCCCATAGCCCTTGAGCATCCCATCTCAATATGAAGCAAAGCGAACATCCTTTACCTCTCCATAATCTTTGAAGAAATTCTCTCGGCATGCATATTAAAAAACAATTAAGAAGATTATTTGAAAATAAATACCAATATGCTTAAATATTCCAAGGACAAAATTTACATACACATCAGCCTGTTCAATTGACCATGACAAATTTCCCATAGAAAGACTTTTGGATCCTTGGGATTCAGCCTTAGAAGTGACTGGGGTTTTCTGCTGCATTTCAAATCCAATAGTTTTAACCAATAAAATAATTTCCCAACAAAAACTAATATACTACACTTAGAATTCAGATATAGCTCCACTCTTTTTGCCATCTGTGCTAAATGCATCAACCATTTTCACATTTGCACCCTATTTCATTTAACATCTACTAAACTTTTTGTTTTGGTAATATAAAAGACAGCTTTTCCAAATTACACAATTTTGAAAAACTCATGCTATATAAATTAAGCATCATTAGGTCAACAATATCTGAACGAAGTGATAAGGCAATACTTCTACAGAGAATAGGAACATACACAAATTCATCATGTAATTCACAGTTGGAAAATTTACTGTCACAATACTTGAAAATTTTCAAATTCACAAGTCACAACTTTCGAATTTCAATTAGAGAAACATTACGGAGTGCATTAAAAGAGAAACATAGGAATTTAGGTCATACTGAAGTTATGATATAGGGATAAATAGAATTAGGAATTTAGGGATTAGGGTTTAAGTAATACAACTAACCTGTAGCGCAGCAGAGACGGCAACGGCGGCGAGAGACTTTGACGGGAAGATGCTCGACGGAGACCAAGCTCTGAGACGGGAAAAGGCTCGACGGCGACCAAGCTCTGCGACGGGAAGAAGCTCGACGCAGCGCGAAATTTGCAGAAGTATTCTGATCTGAGATTTGCAGAGTATGGTCATAAACGTGAGATGCAAAGTAATTTAAGGTGTTAAAAACTTAAAACCACCTATTTCACTCAGAGTATTTTTGTTCACTTTTTTTTAAGCATTTAGCATTTATTTAACATAAATATTAATGATGGTATAGTTTTAGTGGCGGTTATGATAAACTGTCACAAATAATTGTCGCTAACAATTAATTATTAAAGTTTTCATATTAAATTAGTGGCGGTTCTATAAACGCCTCAAAATAATCATTTAGAGGCAGTAAGTATATGTCGTTAAAAATACAATTTGGTGTAGTTCTTTCTGGACAAGTAAAAAAAAAAAAAAAAGTTAGAATCCCATCAAATCATGTGAAGTGAAACAAAATCAAATTTAGTCAACCTGCAGCATGATACTAAATTATTATGGTAGTGTAGGGAAGAATGAAGGGTTCCTAAATCCTAATGGCTAATACCCTTCCACCACTACCAAGCCGGCCATTCAGCACAGTGTCATGCACAGGAGCTCACAGTGTTTGCGTGTGTCCCCAGAAATAATGTAAAGGAACAAACTACATATGTCAAAGGACACAAGGATTAGGGTATGTTGGTTTTTGTTTTTAACAACTGTAGAGATGCAATTGCAACAAGAAAGCATGAAAGAAGCAACAGAGCAGATTGCAGATGAGCAGAGACCCATTATGCCTCGGAAAAGAGCAAAAATATTCAGTACGTCCCATCTGTGTGATCATGATGCTTGTAATCCCAACAATAACCTAAGCTAAAGAAATTCAGAAATGAAATTTGCATATTATATTTTCTTTACACAGCACCATATAGCTTTCCATTTATATCCACACATGATGACATATTAGCTGTATGGATCTGATCTGTGTGAGCGAGTAAACGCAACATACAGTAGAGTTGAATAACTTGTTCTAGCTCTCCATGCTTCCATAATCAAGGAGCTGCTAACAACATCCACTCTCATCTGATCTGATCTCTCAAAATATTCTCATAAACAAACCAGGCCAGGATCATTTATTTAGAATGGCTTCTCCTCCTCATGATCCTTTTGCAGTGTTTACAGAAAGTGGAAAAGAGAAAGAATCCTCCTACAAAGGGGGAGATCACTCAGCACTTGTTGATCTGGGTTTAGGGTTAGGGTTTGGATCAAGCTCTGAATCTTCTTCTTCTTCATCACCATGTGGGCATAATCAAGTGAAAAGTGGGTTAGGGTTAGGGTTAGGGTTAGGGTTAGGGTCTGAGAATTATGGGAGCTTTTGCTTGAGTGATGGGCATGGAGTTGAGATGGAAGCAGGAGGAGGAGGAGGAAGTACTGATGATGATGTTTTTAAGTATGATCATAATAAAGAGTTATGGTGGGGCAGCTGCAGCCATGACAATAATATTCGTGATGGCCATCATTATGATCCAAGACTACTACTTCCACCACCACATCATTATTATTGCCTTCTTAGGCCTCATCACCCACCTGCAGGTTTATGGTTCACCCTTCGCTCTTCACTCAATCGGTAATAATAATCACTTTTAACCTTTTCAGTATACTCTTTTAATTTCATCTCCTCACATATTAATTTGGTTCACAATTTATAGATCCGATCCATCCAATTCTTTCATGCATACTTTAATTTTTTTTTTTCATGCATAATTACACTATGAATTAATGCCATATGGATCCTCTAAGTATATATAATGATTTTGACACGTTTAATCTTAAATTTTCAAGTTAATCCCATGTTGTCCTTCAACTTTCAAATTAACCACTCATGATCTGTCAACTATCATATTTTAACTAGTTATGGTCTTTCAACTTTTAACATTTGACCAGCCATGGTCCTCCATGAAGGACAAAATTTGATAGTTGAAGAATTATGAATAGTTAATTTGAAAGTTGAAAAATCACAAATGGTAACAATTTAAAAGTTGAAAGATAACGAGTGGTCAATTTAAAAGTTTAGCATTAAACGTTGTAAAATTACTATACTTGGAGAACGTACTTCGGATGGTATTACTCTTCAATTTATGTATACATTCTTATATAATTTCATGACTCAATATAATATATATACTACATGTGATTATGGCAGGGAAGGGGAGGTGCTGCCTCAAATCCCCAAGGCCTATATCAGGGTGAAGTAAGTAGCCAGATTTAATTTTATCCAATAAAAGTAGCATGCATTATTAATTTCTGCCTTATTTATTTTTGCATGAATAATATAATCAATGAAACAAGATGATGATCTTGGGAATTGAATGAAATGGGTGTCACGTAGGTAGTAGTAGTAATTAATCATTTCCAACTATTATTCTCCCAAAAGAATTGAATCTCCAATCCTAAAGGTCCTCCACACTCTAACTTGACAAAACATTTGTGAGGATATAAATTAAGGTGACTCATCAATATGTCACTAGAGCATTTTTCAACTATGAAATGATGAATGGGTGAAATAATGAGTTGGAGAAAAAAATAAAATAAAATTAAAGCTGATCTATCTCATCTGATGTATGTTGTCTTTTCTCCCTTTTTTGTCTATGTATTTATGTACTAAAGGGATGAGAACGTGACAGTTTTCATGGTTAAGACCTACCTGGTCACAAAGCTTGGCCTCTCCAACCAGGACCAGGTATATATTATATTATATATATGTCTCTCTGCTAGTCTCTCTAGTCTCTTCTACTCTCTACTACCCGACCCCCATCAACCCCCATTATTCTATCCCACTCTCTACATATATCTATATCTATATATACACATATATTGTGATGCAATTCTGAACATTAGATTTGATACTACTATACATGCAGCGCTGCATGCCTAGGTAGCCAACTAATCATAATCATCATGTATGTATCCATCCAGTATTTTTTATCTTTCAAGAATTAATTAAATCTGTAATTTTTTGGTTAAAGCTATAATTAGTTTAGGTTGTCTCATTTCAACACTACAATACTTTTATATTGAATTGCATATCTGAGCATGTTAAAAATGAGGAGAGTCGTAGCTAGCTCCGATCCTTACGTACACATATAGACATACAGCAGGTTGAAGGGCGCGGTGTCATTTAGTTTGTAGGTAGGTTTAATGATTTAAAGCGAGCTTAGCCCTGCTAGCTAATATATATAATCTCACTTTACAGTGGGCAAGAGATTCCCAGTAATAATTAATCACCGTATAGTAGCAGATCATCAGATTTCTTGGCCGACCTTTTTACAGCTTTAATTTTACTCCAAATCACCCATTCATTACTTCTCATTCTCATGCATATACTAACTACATACTACACAAGGAAAATATATATATATATATATATGGGGTCAAGTTATCATGGGGACAGTCTTCTCAGTCACTCACCAATATCCATAATGCACCACAAAGTATTCAAAAATGCATTATTAGGTGTGGTGATGTGTGATGCATTTTTGTGGAACATTGGTGCATTTTTGAACACTGTCCACATTCCGCAGGAAAGCACTGTCCGCATTTGAAGCAGTATATATATATATATATATATATATATATATATATATATATTAATCTAGATATAATTTATAAATAATTATTCACATACCATGCATACGTGATCATAAATAATATAAAAAATTATGTTATTTATGGAAAGATAGAGTAGTTAACATCAATGGTTCTAACTTCTAAACCAAATATTAATTTAAGCTGATTTGGCATCTGCATGAATTGAATATGCTAGCTTCTGATCTGATCTCTTTCTCCTATCTAATATCATCATATATAACCCCGGCCCTTTCCGTAATCATGACCTCAACTGTACTCAAGTATTTTTTGTATGTAATAAGTTTGGTTTTGTACACAAACACACACTTGAACAATATGTAGCATCAAATTAAGCATGCAATGATATGCATGCATGGAGCTTTGCTTTCTAGTCTGCAATCAACTAACTTTGCAAGACCATATATAGATCAGAATCTGCAGGTTGAAAATAAAATATAATGAAATTAAATCACGTACATTTCTAGCTAGCTAATATCTGAATTCATTATATCACAAGTCTCTGTTTAATTCTGTACCATATACATACCCTCTTCCCTCCACTGCATGCATATATATATATATATATATATATATATATATATATATATATATATATATATATATGGGGACTCTAGCTAGCTAGCTATTTGGTTTATAAGTGTATATGTGTGCATGAGATGATGAACTGAGATAGAAAGTGGGATGGTGCAGGTTGAGATATCATGCATGGGACAAAAGCTGGTGCATTCACAAAGTCTGAAACATGTTAGAGATGCTATCTGGTTCCCAAGGTTGGCCGAGCTCTTCAACTCCAAACCACAACCACCCTTATTTCAACACTCTAATGGACAACAAACGCCCCCCATTTCTTATCTTATGCCTTTGGATTATGGACCTACCCACTGAATTCATCCCTGCTACAAATCATATATTATCATATCATAATTCATATATATATATATATATATATATATATATATATATATATATATATATATATGACCTCATATTTGATACTTTAAGGATCGATGCATGTATATATAGCTTTCTTGGTGAATTATTGCAGACCCCTATCTTAATTATATATTCAAATGTTATATTACTTATTAGTGCTATGCCAATTTAAACTTTTTTTTTTTAATGATATGACATCTTGTTGACGAAAGAAAACCTGTAATCACAATCTGAGGGTGTGCACCCGTATATTTGGCCTAGTGACCCTTGTCTGACAAAAGGTTATATGGATGTAAACCAACCTAGGTTACCTATAGCTGACCAGCCAGTAGGCCACTCCTGTTGGTAATTGAATTTATAACTTTGTGATTACAAAGTTAAGAGTCTTACAAATTTGTTTGAGGTTGCCCAACAATATGACATCCTAAATTCCTAGGGCATCACCAACCCTTTTCTCCTTATCTCTCTATTTTGTGAGTCCATCTCTTTCACATCAACAAATAATCTCCTATCATCTTTTCTCTTCTAGGTTTACTACATTGACTTCCAATTTATATTCTCACTTTTGGAAATAGATAATTTATCTTTATCTTGTGGATTAAAGAAAAATAGCAATATCAAAATTTTGAATGAAAGAGTAAAAGTATGGCTTAGAATACACTTGTGAGTTCATCACCTACAAATTATCTATTATTTTATTCACCTTTTTATAACTAATTATTTTAAAATTTGATTTTAAATAAAAATAAATTTAACTAACAAAATAAAAATATGGAATCAAATTGTAAATACTATATATACCAGGCCAACAATTAATAAAATTAAATATTTTAAAAATAAATTTTAATATACAAATTTAACAAATCGAATAATTAACAATTAAAAATAAAAAAAATAAAAATCAAGTCCTTGAAAAATGGCTCAATTTTTGAAAAAAAAATTATCTATAAAACAGAGGATGGTGGATAGTGACCAGCGCACGCCATCTGATTAGCACGTGTTGGCCATGTGCCATATGCCTGTCATTTCTTTCTCCGGAGAAAGCATTTTCTCCATTTCTCGTCTCCCATCTTTTCTCTCTCCCTTTCTCTTTGGTGATGTTTTTATAATTTACTTATGGTTTATAAAAATATGCATTGTCAAAATATATCAACTTATTAATTTTATTTCTTTCTTGAAAAGATCACCAAAAATAACGAGTTTTACTCCCATAAAATTCACTTATCATTTTCCTAATGGATAATAACAACTTTTATATATTCATCATTAATTATTACTATAATAAGTTTATAGGACGCATATTTTTAATAACATTTTTTTTAAGTTCTTAAAAAGTTTTTTTGTTGATATGGAAGAGAAAGACTTGGAGAGAGAAAAAAACATTTTGTAGGCTTGAAAATTTTTTCTTGATAGGATATTGATTGAATTGAAATCTCCCTATGAATTCTTAGATCAAGTTGTCAAGTTGTCTAAGAACTCTAGAGATGATTCTTTCTCTAAAAGTACCAGAAATTTTTGCAAAATGAAATCCTAATCTAACTCACTCAAGTCCTTACATCCCCTATGCTTATACAACCTTAAATCCATCATTAATGTTGATTTCCAGAACTTGCCACGAACTTGAGCACGATCGTGGGGATGCTCGTGCAACTTGTAGAAGTTTCGTTACGCTACTCTATACGATCGTACTGCTGGTCATGGAAGTGCCAGGTGAAGTCGAAATAAGCCTTTGTGATATTCATGAAAGTTGTAGCCCTTTGAGTTGTCGTTCCAATGCTACTTGAATCATCTCATTTGGACATTTCTAGCTCAAGATATGTTCAAAATACTAAGTTGTCAAATTGAAATGCCCTGAAAATGATATTGTTTTCTATATTTCATAAATGCAACAACAATTAGATCTTGTTCATAACTTTAATCAAAATATGCTATTCTAAGCATATAATAGGCTCAAAGCTAAGGACTTCAATTATAGAACATAGCAACCCCAAAATGACCCTTATAAAGATTTATCTTTTGGCACTTATCAAAAGTTTCCATCCTTTAACCTTGCTTGTCCTCAAGCAAGTCAAACAATCAAAACCATAAACTTCCACGAGCTCATCTGCGCTCGTGGAAGATTTGTGGAGTGATGGATCTCAGCGCTGCACTATGCTTACTTCCCAGGGGGTCACCCATCCCGTGACTGCCGAAAGTCAAGCACGCTTAACCACAAAGTTCTTTGGCTATCTGGTTGCCATATCCTACTTAAAACCAATTGGTGATAGGTAGGTGGACTAATACCATTTAACCACATCCCTCCATGGTAAGCCACAGCGCCACGTCTCGAATCGAGCAGGGGCTGAACTCGGCCAACCTTGCCGACGCCCAACAATCCCCCTCCCAGCACCTGCATCAACCTTTGATCACCAAGCCCAGCTATGTAGCATGCCTGGCTCGGTCCTTAGCCTACGCGCCCAACAATCCCCTCTTGAGACTTGGACTTGGCACGACCTACGCCCACATCCCACCTGGGATTGGACTCGGCTTTCGCCTCGCCATCGATTCGAACCCGTGACCTCGGCTCTGATACCAATTGATGGATCTCAGCGCTGCACTATGCTTACTTCCTAGGAGGTCACCCATCCCGTGACTGCCGAAAGTCAAGCACGCTTAACCACAAAGTTGTTTGGCTATCTGGTTGTCATATCCTACTTAAAACCAATTGGTGATAGGTAGGTGGACTAATACCATTTAACCACATCCCTCCATGGTAAGCCACAGCGCCACGTCTCGAATCGAGCAGGGGCTGAACTCGGCCAACCTTGCCGACGCCCAACATGGAGTAAAAGCAAAAACCTCCACGACCTAGTCCATGAACGTAGATGGGTCGTCGACGGGTGAATTTGCTGAAGTCGTGGAAACCAATTTCTTTTAAAACCCTTGTCTCATTCCATCCATCCTAGTCCACGTGAGTTTCCCAAACATGAAGCTTTTTCTCTCTAAAATCTTGAAATTGAGTCTACATTGTGGAAGAGACATTAATGACTGAAAATTGTGAATTATGTATAGCTTACATGAGAGAACATTATATTGTTGCTTATTTGCTACTCATTGCCATAATTCTTAGATATTTAGATGCTTGGAAGAACCCTAGTTTTCAAATTAGGGATTTGCATATGGGTTTTGATGATAAGCATTGGTTGTTTGAAATTGAGGGTTGTATGTGATTGTATTCATGCTTTTATAGCTAACTTTGAGGAAAGATTGCACATATTTTCACATTGTCTTGTGATAAGCGCCAAAGATAACGTCGCAGCTCTCGGCCTGGGACTTGTTCAAAATGAGAAGCTCCCCCGTCGTAGATGGGACTCCTTCCTTTCCACTTGCTCTCTCGAAGCCAGGGAGAGTCACTCCCTTGCTACACGAGCTGCTGCCTCCTGAAGTCCTTGCCGTTCCAGCGTCGACCGCCTTCAGCTTCTTAAGGCGATCCAGCATTCCTCCTCCCGTGCCTGGGGCTCCTCCCGCTTCCTTGACGGTAGCATGGTGCAAAAGAAGGAGATACTAACAGAAGACGGAAAGAACACTGCGGTCGGTCTAAACCAAACACGCAAGAAAGCAAGTGAGAACGAGCTCACAGCAAGCAAACAACAAACAACCTGCAAAGCTCTGATACCAACTATGACACCCCAACCTCACACAGGCTGAGATAGATAAAACTTAACACAACAACTGCCTATCTCAACCAACAAACAAACATAGCGGAAGCGAATTTAAAACTTAAGGGCGTCATGCCACATCTAGGTATAAACACGGCCTAGATGCACAGGCTAAACATAAGGATAAACTAAGCTGTCATATAAAAGAACCAGAATAAATCCTCAAAACATAATTCACAATCATCCAAAAGTACCCAAACCACTAATCAAGAGTATAATAATATCTCAAGGCACACAGGCCCAACAACCCAAAGTCTAAACAAGGTAAACTAAGTCTACGCATCCTCAGATAGATAAGCTCTAGCGCGCTCTCGCATAGACTACTCCATACCTGGAAAACACACAAAGAACCATTAGCAAAAGAATGCTAAGCAACCACCATTCACACCCGCAAGGAGATATAGATATACATAAGCTTATAAATAGGTTTACACACCCATATAGAATATAAACACCAACGAACTGTTCAATAGTTCAAACCGATACTCAACAACAATAAGCTGAACGAATCAATAACCAAGACTCAGTCAAACAAAGCCAATATCCAACAACAAAAGCATAATGCAATAACGAACCATAATCGAGATACCAACTGAACAACAAACCAAAGGAACTAACCAAACTCAACGAGAACAACAAGGTATCAACCGAATAACATAAAGAACTCACAAAACCAACCAAGAAAGAACCCCAACTCCAACCTCCAAACCAAGTCAACCCAACCACCAAACCAAGTCAACCAACCACCAAACCAAGTCAAACCACATAGTTAGAAGTCAGAAGTCAAGAGTCAAACCTGGAAAACCGGTGGCCCAATCACAGGGACCGAAGTCCAATCACAGGGACCGTAGTCCAATCACAGGGACCGACAGTCTAATCACAAGGACCGAAGTCCAATCACAGGGGTAATCAACCCAATCACAGGGACCGAAGTCCAAAGTCAGAAGTCAATAGTCAATAGTAGCACAGTCAAACCCAACCAACAACCTCCAACAACATCAACAAAACCACCATCACAACCTCATACTCCAACCTCAACTCAAAACAACCAAACGAAGTGTTCATCTCAACTATGAACACAAACCAACTCCTAGGTAATGAATCAAAGAATCAATAGATCAAGAATACCAAAAATGGAAACCAAAGACATGAATCAATACTCCAAGATATGGTATAAAATACCCAATAAATGACATGAATAAATACTCCAAAGACATGGTAAATTACCCAACAAAACAATCCAACAATAATCAGAAACAAAGGACCAACAACAAACCACAACATCACAGAACAGCTCACTGGAAACAAAATCCCAGGAGCCTTGCGGAACCACTCCACGGAGCTCACCCCTCCGCCAACCTCCTCCGCAAGGAGGAGACGGACCCCCTCAACGGGCCATCCTCCTCCGCCCACTCCTACCGCCCACTCCTACCACTGCCGCCTTGTGGATCACATTGACGGGTTACATTGTGCCGCCGCAGTTCTCTGCAAGACCAAACCCGAACCCTCCCAGAACAGTTCTGCCCAGATCAAAAATCCAACTTCCAAAATACAAAATCAGACCAAATACACCCACATTTCATCCAATTTAGAGTCGAAAAAAATAGGGAAATCCATAACATCATTGATCATACAACACTAGGCAAAAGATCAAGATGAAAACCAACAAAATACATCCAAGAAATAGGCTATACAACAAGAAATTTCAGGATTTCCAACACCAAGAACATCATATATAGAATAGGAGAAGAAAATAGATTTTGATGGACATAATGGTTACCTCAAATAGCTTTTCCTACTCCAACAAGCCTCTAGCAAGCTCACAAAGCCCCACCTTCTCCTTGATCATCTTTTTCCCAAAGAACCCCAAAAGAACACTTATAAGAATATGCAAAAAGACTATAAAAAACACATAATGCAAGATAGATTCTAGGCTAGATGCACTTACCCACTCCTAGACAAGCATAAAAGAGCAATCTTGACTTGAAAACTTGTAGGAGAAATGAAGATAATTTTTGGAGGATTTTCTAGATGAAAATGGCGTGTGGAAATAATTGTAGGAGGAAGAAGGAGTGAAAATCTTTAGGGTACTTTGATCTTCAAAATATATACTAAGAATACATACAATATTTAGGGTGTAAGACATTAATGTGATGTGGGCTTCAGTTACTTATAATATAATAGATGTAGGAATTAAATATATTCAAGACTAGTAAGTTGGGCTTAATGAATTCACCCCTTACAAATTAAATATAATAATAATTAGCCCATAAGATGTCTTAGAAACAATACATATATTATATGATATATGATCAAGAAATTGGGCTTGTAGGAATATTTAATTACTAATATTGTAAGGATCCAAATTGAATAAAATCCCTTACAAGAATAAATTCAATTAATTGGGCTCTTGATTAGAATAATTAAATTAGGCTCAAGAATATATACATATATATATATATATATATATATATATATATATATATATATATATATATATATATATATATATATATATCAAATTGAAGGAATTAGCCCAATTGGAATTAATTTAATTGCCCAAGGAATTAATTAACGATCGGAAGGCTTGAAATGAATTTACGGGGTGTTACAACCTACCATAGGATATGACAGGTTTTAAGTAGGATATGACAACCAAATAGCCAAAGAACTTTGTGGTTAAGCATGACTTCCGGCAATCACGAGTCACGGGATGGGTGTGTAAGACTTTTCCCAATACAATATATTATATATATTGTGGGCCTTAATAATGTGGTGCAAGTGGACTAGGCCCATAGGTTGGATTGGACATCTAGGTTTATTCCAATCCACCATATGCCTATATAAGCCTGCATTGATGGGATGCAGGATAGACAATCATATAAACACATACAGACATGGTACTCACACTGCTCAGAAAATACCAGGACACCATCTAGGGTTCTGAGTCAAGTGTGAGACAAAACGACTAACACAGGCATCAACTATGGCTGGAGATCAACGATCTATGCTTCCGCTATTACGAGGTTAGATTACTCGTAGATTCATTTTGTATATGTTTAGATAGTATTTCTTGATCTTACATTTGGCATCAAGAGCCTTTATAATCTATGTTTGGTTGATTGTATTGCCTATATATATATATATATATATAATAAAAAAAATCAACATTAATTTATATGTTTTTTTTGGACGATTTTAATTTCTTTGGATTCTGAAATTATGTTTCGTGATTGTCTATTGTTTATGAGTCCATTAGAGAATTTTTCGGATTCATTACCTGGTTTTGGTCTCCGACTTGTTTTTTTTTTTCGGGCGACTGCCACTGAAGGAATCGACAGCTATAGTTTATTAAAACAAAAATCTGTTGTTTTTCCCTTCCGGCAAGCTGTTATATGGCGCTGTTTTTTTTTTGTTTTTTTGTTTTCCGGTCATACTACGATTCGAGGGTCATATCCTCAGTCCACAAAGCAGCTAGGCTCCAGATGTGGCAAGATACCGCCGTGCTGGTGCGACACTACGTGGCCTGGCGCTGGATTAGAGCTGTTCGTCTGTGTGGCTGTGCGCCATGAAGACAACGCATGGCTGGCGGCAATCCAGAGAGCCTCATTTCTCTCGTTCCAGTTTCCATAGATCACCGATACGGCATACTCCAACCGGTCTTCCTCCAATCATTGCCATGCAGCGACAATAGGCAGCTCACTTTCATGCAAAACACGCTGGGGAAAACCACAAGAGATGAATGTGACGGTGCGTCGACGGCGGTTGGCATCGCTATTTGGCGTTGGATCGGAGGACCTGGAGTTGCGCTGTTGGCTTTTGGTTTTTCTGCTCCGGTTTTCCGGTGATGGAGACGGCTCGACGGCGAAAGGGATTCGGTGGGCGGCGGACATTGGCGCCTGAAGGAGAAACGGCGTTGGCCTGGTGACGTACGAAGAAGACAGAGATGTACTGGTGTTTTCTCCTCCGTTCGCCATGGACGTTTTCCTTCTCGGGTAGCGATGGCTTGGTGATGTTGTTGAATCCACGGCGAGGACTAAGGGCGAGGACGACGGCGGAGGTTGGCTGACGTTTCTCTCTCACTGTTCCTCGCGTTCTCCTATGCTGTCGGCAATGGCACTGGTTTCTCCGGCGACTTTTTTTGACGAAGAAGGGAGGTGATTGGTACGCTGATTTCCCAATTTAAATTAATTGCAATTATAGTTATTTACCATATATTTTATTTACCATATTTAATAATTACATATTAATTTTGGTATGGTGATTATTTAGTTTAGTATTGTCATATTTATATTACCTTAATTAATTTGTATATTATCTTTGGCAAATGGTAAATATATAGTAATATTATATATATTAATTTTAGTACATGATAATTATGTGGTTCAATATTATCATACTAATATTACTTTAATTAATTTGTATATTATCTTTGGCAAATGGTAAATATATAGTAATATTATACATATTAATTTTGGTACATGATAATTATGTGGTTCAATATTATCATACTAATATTACTTTAATTAATTTGTATATTATTTATGGCATGTAGTAAATGTATGGTAATTGCTTGTTTTGTCATATTAATGCCATTTAGTTTTTTTCCTTTATTGTGGTATTAAATTCATAATTAAATTATTATTCAATTTTGAACAAATTATTAAGTTTTTAATTTGTTTAAGTTTTAATTTTAACGTTGAATATTCAGTTTAAATTGTATTCAGTGTTACAATTTAAATATTTAATTGTGGAGTTTGAGTTCGTAATATGCATAATATGTGCATGCTATATATGTTTTTTATTATTGCACTAATTATATTATTTGATTATTATAATTATGCCTTTAGAAAAGCATGTTCATTAAGATTGAATTAATTGCTTAATATGCATGTTTTAGTACCTTTTAGGTGAATCTAGTGCCTTTAAGAAGAATAGATTATGCATATTCTTACTTTTTCAGTCAATATTGCATTCGTACTTCTTTTGGAGGATTTCAAAGCACATAAAGTACATAAAACTCTTCATAGTACGTACTACCCTATTTAAAGCCTTATCCTTAGGTCAATCTACATTTATATAGATCAACCAAACGATTTTATTTCAAATATGAGAACACATGATTTAGGTAAGTTTCTTGGGGAGGAATACTAGTTCCCTGGCCCTGGCTTTCACGCCTTGCTGGCTTAAACCGCCATATTGCTACTAGTCCCATTGCGACGCTACTCTGTCTAAGGAGTTGGTTTTTAATGGAGCCTTAGCACCAACCAATTTTCCTGGGAGTATACCTAAAGATTGTCTATCATGTTTTGGTTTAATTTGTTTGATTAGGCTTTAAATACCATTGTCATTGTGATTATGTTCAGTTTTAGTCAATTAAAGAGTAGCTACAATGTCTTTAATTCACTGAAATTACATATTAAGGATTAATCACATAAAGTTTAGGCAAGAAACCTTGTAGTTAACTCTGCGTAATATAACGAAATTTAGCCCACAGACAATTTTGTTATATTTAAAGGGTTAATTAGGATAAAATACTAAACTATGATCATAATTTGCCCACTGGGATTATGCATCGGCATATAGCTTGGTAGTTTTGTCATTAAGGGTGGATAAACCTTACTCAAACCGTACCATTTCGTTTCCACCATTCAGTTTTGGTAATATTATGTACTTCAGTTACTCTCTCTCTATTATGTGCCTTAAAAATCCTAACCAAGCCTTAAGTTAACCGCTAATTTGGACTAGTCACATATGTTATATTTACAATATGGAAACATTAAGAAGGTGTCTTACCGTAATTTGGTTGTCATTGTTAAATATTAATGTTGGTTATAATGGTGATTATTACCATCAAATATTTTAATTAATGAAACCATTAATATTAATATGGTATTTAGTTATAAATCCTGAATTGTTTCCAATTAAGTTTATGTGACATGTTCCAGTTAAGAAAATATTTTGACATTTTTCGGACTTTAAATTTTATTAAGTTTCAAAATTATATCCGAGAATGTTTCTACAGTTAGTGGTTTTAACTATTGTTTGTCCATATTTAGTCTCCTATTTAATATGATAATATTATTATGGCTATTGCCTTTTGGATTATTTGCAATTTGGCATTAATGATAATACGGAGTAATATTAATTGGGTTATGAATAATCAATTTAGTAATTTTGGAAAAACATATTTGCTAAGGCAATTGGCTATTGCCACTAATTCCATAATTCTTTAAGTTCTTTGAATTATGATTTCAATTCGTTATGCCCATAATTTTGTTAAGTATGAATAATGAATATTTAGTGTAAATTCGTACTTTATAGTTGGTTCATACTCTTTAGATTGTTTTATGAATTTGATCACATTAAGTGCATAATATTAGGATTAATTATGCAATTAGGGTTTATGAGATTTTGATTTACAAATGACAATATATATATTTTTTGGTTAAATATTTTTTTTTTGAAATTTGTAAATTCGGTCTATTTCTCATAAATTTGATCTTTATGTATTAAAGCATTTTAATGGGTTTAAAGTTTGAAATTTCAAAGTATATATTTATTACTTTACTATTCAAAAATTTGGGTCTCTTTGGTTTAGTCTCATTAGAGTTTGAATATTAAGTTTATGCTTTGAATGCTCATATTAAAAATTGTCTTAAGTTCCTTTCAAAAAAAAAATTGTCTTAAGTTATGTGATTTGTTTAGAATATATGAGCTAAATGTTTAATTTTATGCATATTAATTTGTCTAACGCATAATATTTTGTTATACAAAATATTTTTTTTTTTTACTATTATGCCTTTAGCAATGCATAAATTTAGGATGGAATTATATTATTAGTTCCTAATTAAGTTGGACTTATGCATAAACTTTAGTTACGGTAGTGCTTGAACTTAGTACTTTTTGGACCGTTGATTTAGTTTACCCATTTATGCTTTATCATAGGTGAACCATGTAATTTTGGTGTATACCCTACAATTTTTTTTTTTTAGGTTTATACCCCCAAACAGTTATACATTGAGTGCATATGAATTGAGGAGGCATACTAGTTTTATGGCCATGACTTAAGAACATCTTGTGCCATTAGTCCCCTTAAATATCATATATTTGAATTTTCCCATCACGATCTGGTATAATCTGTTTGTTAAAATATTTTATTTTTTTAATAATTCCTTGCCAACACATTTGATTTCAGTTCATTAAAGAATAGCCATAGCATCTTTAATTTACTGATTTTTTTCTTAAGTTTAAATCACATAAAGGTTAGGCAATGAATTGATAATTGTCTAGTGATCTTATAATTTTAATTTGGTTGGGGAGTAGCCACAGCGTCCTTTAATCAGTTAAAATTATATATTGAGCAGTTTATCTTGATCACATAAAGTTTTAGACAAATCATTTGTAATTAATTGTATTTAATATGATGGAATTTAGCCCACAGGCAATTCCGTTATATTTGTATGATTAATTAGGATTAAATACTAGACTATGATCATAATTTAGCCCACAAGCAATTATGTATCGGAATGTAGTTTAATAGTTTTATCAGTAATGATAGAAATAAATAAATTTATTTATTTTATGGTTATTTGTAAATAATTTTCATCTCTATCATAAAGTTTACTTTTGTGATGCAAACTTTGTATCATATTTCTTAATTTACCCACAGGGATTAAGAAAATGAACATGATTTCTTAAGTTTTATCATAATAGTTGTAATGAATCTCGTTGATTAAAACTTTAGCCTACAGGCAAGTCTTATATCACTTGATTCTTCAACTCATTTGATAATTGTTTCATCATAAAATTTCAGTTGGATCTATTTGAGTAAAACTTTAGCCCACAGGCAAGTTTTATGTCTCTAGATTCTTCTATCTATTTCATAATTGGGATAGAAATTTTATCATAAGGGTTTTAATTAGATTTAATAGAATTAAAACTTTAGCCTACAGGCAAGTTTTATGTCAATAATCCATCACCCATTAGATAATAATTTTATCACAATTTCTTAGAATTTATAAATTTAGTTCAATTATACTTCTAAGTTTTCATGGTTTGCATTGGCAAAACATGTATTTAGTTACCTCCCAAAATTTAACCACTTTTATTAACTATTTCGCGAATCTTGCTCGGTTATTTGGACTAACTGTAGTAAGTTACGTGATATATTTGATATATCTCTTTTGGTTTCTAAGAATAAAATGTACCTCTTCGAGCCAAATTCCAACTTGGTTTTGAAAAGTGTATTTTAGTATATCCAACTAATGGTGGGAAATTATATCTTCATTATTTAGTTGGATAGGAACCAAATATTGATTAATTAGTATGCCCAACTAATGGTGGGGAATTATATATCTTCAATATTTAGTTGGTCAAATCAATTTTGACTACGTATATCATTAATTCTGCTGAAGAATATTTTAATCAGTGGGAGTGATAATTTAGAAAAAGATCATTAAGATGCTCCATTAAGAGATTCCACAAGTATTAATCTTGTATTTGTTCATATAAATTCATAAGTTCAAATTATTGAACATTTGGTTGTGCAACACATATGAAAATGTTGTAACAATATTAAGGAGTTTATTAGAACAAAACATTTAACTTGTGATACACTGTTATTTAAATAAATTCTTTAGCATTTAATAGAGTGTTTAGTTTCTTCAAAATTGATCCTGGGCCATTTTGATTTATAAGGCTCAAGACAATTTTGCAAGACATAAAACTAAAACTCATAATGGACCTTGAAGTTATTTGGGAAGTTATGGTGTATATTTAAAATTCCACATTTATGGACTTAGAATTTTAGTTTATTGTCTAAGTTATTGGAATGCTTCTATGACTAAACTATCTTTTGGCTATTTTGATGAGTGGGAGTGACAGACGTGTGAAATCCAAGCTCTTGGCCGTTAGAGGTAGTGCTTAAGTTAAGTTATAAAACTAGTCATGGAACATAGTTAGCATTATGCTAACATTGAGAGATCTCTATTTAAGACATAGTTAACATTAAGGATCTTAGAGATCATGAAGTGTACTCTCTTGTACAATTTGGATGGTTTTCTCTTTTAAGTTGCGCATATATATTTTATTTTGAGAAACATCCCTTAAGGTACCAAGAATAAACGTTGGGTTTGTTCATAAAGGACTTAAGTTGAGGAATAAAAATGCATGTAATGCATAGAAGATATTACTCTGTCGAGTAGAGGACATATCGCTATGATTCATGTGTTTTGTTCTTTGATGAGAGTTGTGCTAGTACTTGCACCAAGTGGGAGACTGTAAGACTTTTCCCAATACAATATATTATATATATTGTGGGCCTTAATAATGTGGTGCAAGTGGACTAGGCCCATAGGTTGGATTGGACATCTAGGTTTAGTCCAATCCACCATATGCCTATATAAGCCTGTATTGATGGGATGCAAGATAGACAATCATATAAACACATACAGACATGGTACTCACACTGCTCAGAAAATACCAGGACACCATCTAGGGTTTTGAGTCAAGTGTGAGACAAAACAACTAACACAGGCATCAACTATGGCTGGAGATCAACGATCTATGCTTCCGCTATTACAAGGTTAGATTACTCGTACATTCATTTTGTATATGTTTAGACAGTATTTCTTGATCTTACAGGGTGACCCCCTGGGAAGTAAGCATAGTGCAGCACTGAGATCCATCATAAGCGCTTCCTTAACTGCCATCGTCTCAGCAAGGTAAGGATTTTTTTCACAAGAAGACAAGCGACCACTGTAAGCTGCCACAAAACGACCAGAATAATCTCGGATAATAGCACCAAATCCGATGCTATCCTGTAATAAAGAAGCATCAATATTGCATTTCAACATTCCAGCTGGTGGCGGCGACCATACTACAGCTTCATCATTATTAATCCCATGCAATGACACATTACTAGTGAAATATAGTTGATGCCATGTGCTTACACAATTCTGAACAAAACCCTTTAAGGAAACAGTGTTCCATACCTTAGAATTCCATAAGGCGTCATTTCGCGCAGTCCAAATTACCCAGAGCCGAGCAACCATCTCTACTATCTTGTGGGCATTATTAAGGCGGAGATATTGCTCAACTAAACCAATTAATGAACCTCCAACTTGGTCATCAAATTCAATCCATAAAACAGACGCTGCTGGACACTCACAAAAGAGGTGGTTTACAAACTCCGTCACGGACGAGCATAAATTACAACCACCGTCGGCAGTCATACCTCTTGCCCGCAACACCTCTCGAACTGGCAAAATGTTTCGAACACACCTCCAAATAAAATTTCAAACTTTTGGTGGAACTCTCATTTTCCAAAGATGCTTCCATGCAGTGAATATCAAGTTAGACTCCTGAACCAAAAGATCATTCGTCTAAGCTTGATATCCAAGATGAACAGGGTACTGACCTCTCAAGTCACCCTTCCAATACCAACAGTCCGAAAATAAAGGCGAGATCGGGGTTTTCCTTATTCTTTCAACATCCTGATTGTCAAAAATGTCGCGTAGCAAATCCAGGTCCCATTTTCCAGAATCATCCAGCAAGTTGCATATAGGAGTATCTCTCAATTGAGGGGCACATTCAGTACATATATAAGGATCAACATTATATGCTAGCCATGGGCAACCCCAAACCAGCGTGTCTTTTCCATCTCCTACTCTGCGAGCCACTCCATTACGGAGAAGCTCCTATCCGGCAAGGATACTGCACCACAAATAGCTTGGATTATTTCCTAGCGTTGCTTCAAGAAAATTACCAGTAGGAAAGTATTTAGCCTTTAACAGTTGACTAACTAACGAATGAGGATTAGTTAGCAAACGCCAACCCTGCTTCGCTAATAAAGCAATATTAAACTCTCGAAGACGCTTAAATCCAAACCCTCCACATTGTTTCGGGACTGCCATACGAGCCTAACTGAGCCAATGAATTAACCTGGATGCACTTGAGCCCTTATCCCACCAGTAACGATTCATAATCTTTTCAATGGACTCGCATACACTAATGGGCAAAAGGAAGACAGACATGGTGAAAATTGGCAAAGCTTGTGCAACAGTTTTCAAAAGAACCTCTTTCCCTGCTCATGATAAATACTTTTTCTTCCACACATTGATACGATCACGAACCTTTTGCTCCACAAACCGAAACACTGTCGTTTTATTCCGACCCAAAAAAGACGGAAGGCCTAGATAACGACTAAAGTCATTCGTCTGTCTCACTCCAAATACCCCCGCCACATGGTTGCACATTTCACTTCCTGTATTGGCGATGAACATGATATTTGATTTATCAAAGTTAACCAATTGACCGGAGGCGTTACAATATAGCATAAGGTATTTCTTAACCTCCTGAGCTTCGAAATTAGTCGCTTTGAAAAATAGGAGACTATCGTCAGCAAAAAATAGATGGGATACCGAAGGTGCACCTCTAGCCACCCGTATTCCATGAATATTGCCTTGTGCTTCTTGTTTTCTCAAAATTAAAGATAAGACTTCTGCACAAACAATAAACAAGTAAGGAGAAAGGGGGTCTCCCTGCCGTATGCCTCGGGTAGGTGTTACAGTACCAACTGAATTTCCATTAACCAAAATATTGTAGGAAACTATGGACACACACATCATAATCAAATCAACCCATCTACTCGCAAAACCCAAAGTAGAAAACATACCTGCGAGAAAGTCCCACTCCATACAATCGTATGCCTTCACCATATCAAGTTTTAGCGCTGGCCACCCGCCAATTCCCATCCTCTTTCTTTTCAAAAAATGCACAACTTCCCCTGCAATAATTATATTATCTGTAATTAACCTCCTGGGGACAAATGCACTCTGAGACGGGGAAATAATAGTATCAAGTGCCACCTTCATACGAACTGCAATGACCTTTGCTAGAACCTTATATGCAACATTACATAGAGCTATTGGACGCAGGTCCGAAACCCTTTCAGGGATTTTCTTTTTAGGAATTAATACCACATTAGTGTTATTAATACCCATGGGCAAGAAGCAATTGTTAAAACAATCCTGAACAAAATCTGTAAGAGCATGACTAACAACCGACCAGAAATATTGAAAGAAGGATGGAGTCATACCATCAGGGCCCGGGGTCTTATCTGGAGCCATAGTAAATAGAGAACTCTTCACCTCATCAGACTCAATAGGCCTTAGTAAACTTGCGTTTGTTTCTTGAGTTATCTTAGCCGGTACATCATTTAACACCTCAATACTGGAACTGGAAGAATGAAATATGGACTTGTAATAATCTAATATCACCCCATGCATTGATTCATCCTCAACCCACACGCCATCTTGATTCTTAATGCGAAGAAGGGTGTTAGTTTTCTTCCTGTGACTCGCGAACCGATGAAAATACTTCGTATTAGAGTCGCCTTCCTTAAGCCACAATTGTTTTGACCTCTAACGCCAGTAAATTTCCTCCTGCGCTAATAAAAAATGGGAATAAGGGTCTAATAGGCCACTGAAGTGCACACAAAACTGCAATTGGACCACTGAACTCAAAAAAACTGCAATTAAGTCTCTGAATCAACCAATACATTGCAATTTTTCTAATTAGCCAGTTTCACAGGTATGTTACCGGTCACTTTGCCAACTTGGCTGCCATGTGGCTTTTTAAAATATTTTTATTCCTTATTCAATAAATATATTAATATCTATATCTAAACCTAATAAATTAGTTTATAAAGCACAGAAATTCTTACGAAAAGAGAGACAGATTGCGATCGTCTTCTCCATCTTCATCCTTTTTCATCGCCACTCTGAACCCTAGGAAAAGACGAAACTTCATCGTCAAAATTTCAGATTGTCAAACCTCTATACCACACTGGGGAAAGACGTGGGTAGATTCTTCAACAATGTCTTCGTCAAATTCTATATCGTTTTCTCCATCTTCATCCAACTTCACTAGGCGTAATGTCAACTTGCAATATGAGCCTGCTTTGTATTGCAAATGTGGGTTGAAGTCTCCGTTATTCATAGCTCGTGATAGTGGCCGAAAATTCTTTGGTTGTCAACAATGGAAGGTTAGATTACAATTATTGATATAAAAGTCAATTGGGTATGGAGTTAATTCATATGTGGTATTTTTAAAAATTAATTTGTGTTATATGTCAATTATGTAACAGGAAAATGGTTGTGGATTTTTGGTATTTATTGATGATATTCTGATGAATGCTCAAATTCAAGAAATCTCGGTCATTGATTATGCCTCAACAGTAAATGCATTAAAAGATTTGAGTTGTATTATTCAACAACTAAGAGATGATATCTCATCTGTCCAAAGAGAATGGGAGGGAGTTAAGATGTCAACATGGGATTCTACTCAAGGTGTTAAGGAAAATTGGTCCAAGATGCTTACTTCTATAGTTGTGATAGGTGTGGTTTTATTAGCAATGTTGCTATGCTTTGGGCAAAAAAAGAGTAATAATTTAAATTTGCCTATTTTGTAAGATCTTTAATTTATGTTAGTTAGTGTGGAAAATTAGTATATGTTGATGGTAAATGTGGTTGGAATTGGTATTGTAATGTTGTATGAAAAAAATTAATGTAGTAATGGGAGCAAGTTATTTTGTGTTATACTTTCAAGAACTATGCTCTTTTGTTGTTCAATCAAATTTCCATATTTTATTATGTTCAGATCATATATTTGTGAAGCATGTAATTTATCTTGACAATTTTCAGTATGATAAAGGAAGCCAAAACCACAATTTTCAGTATGATAAAGGAGGCTAAAACCATCATTCTTAGTACAAGTCATTCAGTAATTTTCAAAGTTCACAACATAGTATTGACAAATATTCATAGTACAAGTCATAACAACACTGACAATATTCGACATTCACAAAATAGGCAAAAAACATTGACAAAATGAGGCTTTCATAGTAAGTCAGTCAAAAAGAAGCTTCCACACTGACAATATTCTTCGCTTCCACACCGACAATATTCTTCATTGCCTTCCCTTAGTTCCTTGATAGACTACACGATGTCCTGATTGTCCAGGCTACATAATGCAAATCATAATTCAAATTCCATCAGTATTATATTACAACGTTCATAGTATAATATAAAATATGACATAAATTAAGTTGAAAATAACTTACATTAATTAGTACTGCTCCAGTATGTGGATTTGTATAAATACCAAATCCACCACCTCTTCGTTTTTGTTGATTAGAAGGTCTAGAAGATGATATTGTAGCTGCATTAGCCGATGGTGGACCTCTTGTAGTTGGACAATATTTCTTTGAATGGCCCTTCTCTTTACATAATGAACATGTGATAATCCTACCTTGTCGTGACAACTTTCCAGCAGGGGGTTCATTAGGCTCACGAGTCCTCTTCTTCTTTGGCCTACCAGTCATGGTTTTAGGTACACGAGCCAAGATTTCTTCACATGTTGTTATAGGCCAACTAAGTTCTCCATTTAAAGGTTGAATAGTGTGGCTATAGATCATTTTGTAGACTTCTTTGGAGTAGCACTCCTCAATGAAATCTTCAGGGTTCTTACTTTTATCAAAAATGGCACAACAAGTATGAGGACATGGTATACCAGTTATATCCCAACTTCTACATGAACACCTTCTTGCTTCCAATTTGACCTTGAATTGTTGCTTTCCTTTCTTTATCTTGTAGCCATCATCTCCATTGAAGTCAACATGCCACCCCTTGCTATCCATTATATTTGCATTCAGTTTTTGCATCACTCTAGGTCCATAGTTCCCTGGCCATTTCTCTACATTTTGTCTTTTGGTTGCAACCCTTGTCATCATGGCCACTCTAATATCTTCTAACATTGGGATTATTGGCTTAGACCTTGCTTTCACAATGGTTCCATTGAAAGCTTCACACATATTGTTGTCAATTGAATCACATTTTGAATCTTGCCTCATGAATGCTTTGCACCAATATTTTGCAGGGTTATTTGCCAAATCCAATTTTGCTTCTACATCTTTCTTCCCCAATTGTTCAAGCATGAACTTGTATTGGTCCTCATTTGTTGAATTAGCACACATCCAAAATAGCTTCTTTAAAACTTTGCCTCTATGTTTCTTGCTCCAATTAGCATGGATGTGTCTGGCACAATTTCTATGTTCGGCATTAGGTAGCAATTGTTGAATGACATTAACCACACCCTATAGTTTTTTCAAATATATATATATATATATAGAATTATAATCAAATGAGACAAGCTATTTAGGTGAGAAATGCGAACTAGTACGTGAGTGCACACAGTTTACTACGCGGATGCACACAGCCCGAAGTGTGTGCACTTAGCCTATATGAGTGCACATAGTTTAGGGTGTGTGCATTCGTGAAGTAGACTATGTGCACTCACGTTGTTCGCATTTCTATATATATATATATATATATATATATATATATATATATATATATATATATAAGCAGATTGATAAAGCAGCAAATTACTGACTAATAGTTACAGACTAATATATTAGCAGGTTACAGACTGATTCAAAATAGACTACTTTAAAAAAGATCACAGAGATTACATACTAATTACAAAAAAAAAAAAAAATATTACAGAGATTACATGTTGACTACAAACAGATTACAAAATAATAATAATAATAATAATAATAATAATAATAATAATAATAATAATAATAATAATAATAATAATAATAATAATAATAATAATAATAATAATAAATAAAAAAGATTACAAGATTACATACAGATTACAGACCACAAATTAAACTACAAACTACAAACAGATTACAAACAGACTATCCTATTAGTTGCAAAAGAATATATCACAGTAAGCAAAACAAATATAAAAAAAAACAAACAAACAAACAAAAAAACAGACTGCATACTACAAACACAGATTACAGACCACATACTACAAACTGACTATAAAATAGATTACAGATTACAAACAAAAAAAAAGCAAATTATAAACAGAAAAACATTTTATAAGCCGATTATAAACTTGCCTTTTGTTGGTCTAAAATTATTGTCCATGAGTAACTGTTGGTGATTCCCAATTCCTGAATCAACAGCTTTAAAAACCACATCCAAGAGTCTGTGTTCTCTATCTCAACAATTGCCCATGCAATTGGATACATTTGGTTATCAGCATCTCTCCCTATAGCAGCTAGAATCTCACCCTTAAGTGTTCCTTTAAGAAAACAACCATCTAGCCCAATAACCTGCCTACATCCAGCTAGAAAACCCCTTTTCATTGCATCAAAACATACATACATCCTCTGAAATGAACATGGGGCATTCTCAACTACCCTATTAGTTGCAATAACCACTGTGCTCCCAGGATTTGAATTTAAACATTCCTCTGCGTAGTCCCTTATTCTTTTAAACTGGTCTGAAAAACCTTGATTCATTTTCTTCAAGACACCTTTATGAGCTCTTCTTACCATAGCCACATTAACATTTATCTTTAGCTTTGCCTCTATATCATCCTTCAACTTAGTATGCTTTATGGTTAGATCTCTTATAATCTTGTCTTCATATTTTTCTTCAATCCATTTCTGAGTTACAACCCTTAAAGTGTACCTACAATTGCACCTCTGTTCTAGATGCAATGTTTTCAATTGTAAGCATTTATATCTCTCTTCCCAACTACAATGCACCAGAAAAGGACAACCACTCACACATTTGACTCTAACTCTATTTCTCTCATTCTTATAGAAGTGGATATCCCTCTTGTGATGTACTGCATATTTCACCATTGCACTCTTAAATTGTGATGCATCTTCAAATAACAATCCTCTCTCTAAATCTGGATATTCACACTCTGGGTTATATGAAGCGAATCTGACTTTCTTATGAGTTGATATAGGCTCCCTTTCAACGTCTTCTTCAGACTCACAACTTGGTGGATCAGTAGAGTCATAGTAATAAGCATCACTACCATAATCAGCAACTGTTGGTTTAATAACATTTGCCTTGCCTTTGGCCTTTGCCTTTGTCTTTGATTGTGCCTTTGCCTTACCTTTTCCCTTTCTAATTTCCTATATATTACCATCCTTATTGAGGTCCTCTTCTGCTGCATCAAAACCAACATCAAACTCTTGTGTAACCCCTTCATTAAGGTCTTCATTATCTTCAATTTCCATCTCATTTTCAGCTTTATAATTACTTTCAAAATCAGTATCCTCTAGAGCATGATTAAACTGTTCTAAACTACATTATGTTTCATCATCTGAATGGACAGGTACATCTTCATACTCATCGTGAACCTCAATATCAGCTTCACCAAGGCCATCAGCTTGTCCTTCATAAACAATTTCAATTTCATTTCCTTTATCAACCTCCTCAGGTGCAGGTAACAAGAAATCAGGTACCACTTCAGCATCATCAATTCCATGATCTACAAAGATATCACATTTCTTCCACTTCTTTGCCAAAGTAATTAGGTCTAGAGTGGTTTGATCATTCCATAGACATATGAGATTCTCCAATGGTTCATGAGCTGCTTTATAGTGTAGTGATTTAATGTTACCATATTGCCCCTCTTTTATGTACTTAATCAAGTGTGGATATGAGATCAAATCTGGATCAGTTGGTAGCTTCATCACCTCACCATTTATATACTTTAGTTTAGGTTGTTGTACAAAATTCCCACCATGGTGGACCACTAATTCAACACTTGTCCACATGTCTGCAATAATTTAGTATACTATTACAAGCTATTTTAGACAAAGTAAAGGTACATTATAGTCTAAAGAGAAACTGTAAAGTCAAAATCTACACATTTTAAGGTATAAAGTGAAACTATACCCGGCAGACTAAACACACTGCAACTGGACCCCATTTGCACCCCCCCCAAAAAAAACAGTAGAATCTAGCATGATATATACAAATCATAAAGAGTCATTTCCATTTTTGGTCCTACTGTTATTGGGGCATTGCCAATTTTAGTCCACTTCATTAATTTTTGCCACATTGCGGCCAGTCTTATTTAGTCATTGCCACTTTTAGTCCACCGTTAAAATTTTCGTCAAATTGCCATCCAAAATAGGGGTATTTTTGGTTTTTTCATGCTCTCGCCATCTCCTTTACCCTTTGTAGTGGTTTTCCTTATAGATTTTCATCCAATGAAGAGGTCCGGTGAAAGCCATGGCTTTGTAATATGGCTCACATGGCTTTCGCCGGACCTCTTAAATGGATGAAAATGTGCAAGGAAAACCACTACAAAGGGTCAATGAGATGACCAAAGCATAAAAAGGCTAAAAATACCCCTATTTTGGGCGACAATTGGACGAAAATTTTAACGGTGGACTAAACGTGGCAAAGACTAAATAAGACTGGCCGCAATGTGGCAAAAATTAATGAAGTGGACTAAAATTGGCAATGCCCCAATAATAATAGGACCAAAAGTGGAAATGACTCAATCATAAAGCATTCAACCACATGTGCAATAAAATACTTAACAAATTTCACTATGTACGACAAAAAGGACCACATTTTTTAGTAAATCAAAAACTTGTTGGCATTTTTCAATACATATTCAATGAATACAACTAATCAAGTACAGACAAGAAGTTAACACAATCCCCACAACCATAAACCCTACAACACCCAATCATGAACAAAAAACAAGGACCCACGACTATAAACCCTACAATCATCTTCTTTGCATTTCTTACAAAAACTTAGTATTGTAAGACTAAAGTATAAGATATAGATGACTTACTTGGATTTGCACTAGCTTAGGATCGCCAATGGTAGAATTTCGGACAAGCTCACCGCATTTCGCACTTGGAGGAGGAGTCAATGGATTTTGCTCAGAAATTTTAGGGATGGAATAGACAAAGAAACAGAGAGTTTATATGTTTTAACATAAAATGAGATATTAAAATAATGCCACAGAGAAACAAAAATATTTTAAAAAGTCACATGGCAGCCAAGTTGGCGAAGTGACCGGTAACATACCTGTGAAACTGGCTAATTAGAAAAATTGCAATGTATTGGTTGATTCAGGGACTTAATTGCAGTTTTTTTTGAGTTCAGTGGTCCAATTGCAGTTTTGTGTGCACTTCAGTGGCCTATTTGACCCTTATTCCTACAAAACGAAGCTCATCTTCCACATTACGAAACTGTTGGACATCAGACATTACCCGACTGTCTCGTAGAGCCTCTAGGCGATCCCTCAGTAATTGAATACGGCGGCCAAATTTCTAGAAGTGATCACGCCCCCAACGCCATAAGACATTACTGCAATTCTACACCCTCTGTTGGAAATCCAATACGGTAGTCTGTCTCCAAGAAGATTCTACTATCTCTTTGCACTGAACATCAAGGAGCCATGCGGACTCGAATCTAAAGCGCCTTACTGCCCAACGCCTAGGTGTACCTTTTAAGTCCAAGAATAGGGCACTATGATCAGATGACGTCAACACCATATTAAGTACAATAGCATCAATATATAATTCACGCTAGTGTACATTAGCTACCGCACGGTCAAGCCGTTCCTCAATTAATGAATTGATTTGAATTCACAAACGATTACAAGAGAGAGAAGGAGTCCTTATAGTACAAGCTACTGATGACTCTCCTATACTGTAGGCTAGACAATTAGACTAAGTTACAGCCACTAATAACATAACATATAATAACAAATAATAAAGTGTAACTAAATATAACATAACTCACACACCCCCTCAAGCACAAGGTTGAAGCTCTACAACATTGAGCTTGCGTCGCAGAGCGTGGAAGCGCGGGGCTGGAAGAGGCTTGGTGAAGATATCAGCGATCTGTTCTTGGGACGAAACGAAGCTAACTGTGAAGTCTCCTGAGGCAACCTTATCCCGCACGAAATGATAATCAATTTCCATGTGTTTAGTTCTGGCGTGAAAGACTGGATTGGGCGCTATATAAGTGGCACCAAGATTGTCGCACCACAAGTAAGCGGGTTTGCTTGAAGAGAGACCGAGCTCGCGCAAAAGAGAAATAATCCAGGTAACTTCAGCGGAGACATCAGCTAACCCTTTGTACTCAGCTTCTGTAGAGGAGCAGGCCACAGTGCGCTGCTTGCGAGAAAGCCAAGAGATTAGATTGTCTCCATGATAGATGGCGTAGCCGCTAGTTGATTTACGATCCACCGGACAGCCTGCCCAATCTGAGTCGGAGTAAGCATTCAACTCTGAAGACGGAGACGGAGATAAACGGAGACCAAACAACTGAGTACCCTTCACATAACGAAGAACCCATTTAAGGAGACACCAGTGCTCGGAAGTCGGAGAGTGCATGAACTGACAGAGCCTGTTTACCGCATAAGACAGATCTGGTCTAGTTATAGTAAGATACTGAAGGGCTCCAACAATGCGACGATATTGAGTAGGATTGTCAAAAACTTCATCTGTAGGGGTGACAGGCTGTGTGGTGGCAGCTAGAGTAGCTAGTGCCTTGCACTCCAGCATCCCGGCTCGGGAGAGAATATCTTTCATATATCTACGTTGGGATAGTATTAGCCCTTGCGAGTCAGCTAGTGTTTCAATACCCAGGAAGAAACTCGGAGAGCCTAAGCCTCTGATTTTGAAAGTGCCAGAGAGCCGGGCAAGTAAGTTGTTAATCAAAAGATCATCATTACCCAACATTATTATGTCATCAACATAAACCAATAAATAAACCTTAGATGTACCAGCTGTGTGATAGAACAGAGAGACATCGGTTTTGGATGCCACAAAACCTGCAGAGCATAAGAAATCATGTAACCGCTTGAACCATGTCTGTGGTGCCTGTTTAAGGCCATAAAGGGAGCGTTGAAAATGAAAAACATGACTTGGGTGAACCGGATCCTCGTAGCCCGACGGTTGTTTCATATAGACCGTCTCAGTTAAATGCGCATTCAGAAAAGCATTATGGACATCCAGTTGTCGTAGAGTCCAGTTGTTCGAAACCGCAAGTGAAAACAATAGGCGAACCGTAGTCGGTTTGACTACTGGGCTGAAGGTGTCGAAGAAGTCCTCGCCTGCTACCTGATTGAAGCCCTTGGCAACCAGACGAGCTTTGTGCCTTTCGATCGAACCGTTAGCTTTACGTTTAGTTCGGAAGACCCATTTGCAGCCAATCACATTCATACTCAGTTTCGGAGGTACCAGTTTCCAGGTGTTATTGTGTAATAAAGCGTTGGATTCCTGGTCCATGGCATCACGCCAATGAGCGTGACCAACTGCTTGTGAATAACACGATGGCTCAACCGTGGAGTTTAACGCATAGAATTGCTCCCCTGTACCACGAGTTTTTTGACGTGTTCGCATAGCATGAGCATCTGATTGAGTAGTCTGAGTCTGAGTCGGAGCAGGTTGAGACTCGATAGAAGTTGGTGCTTGAATAGCTAGGTGAGGTGGTTCCTGGGCTATAGGCATATTAGTTGGTACTGTGTTTGTACTCAAGGGCAAAGCAGTTGGAAAAGAGCCCAAGGTACAACATTATTCCACGAAGTCGAATTCACCTGAAATGAGGATTCAAAGGGAAAAACAGATTCGTTAAATCGAACATGACGACAGATATAAATAGTCCCAGAGTTTAGGTCCATGCAGCGATAACCCTTAAATGAAACCGGATAACCTAAGAAGACACACAGAGTTGTACGGTATTCGATTTTATGGTGATTATAGGGCCGGAGGTATGGAAAGCATTGACACCCGAAGACACGAAAGAAATTGTAGGTGGGATTAGTCTGAAAGAGGCGGTAATGTGGGCTTTCAAAGTTAATGGTGGAGGAGGGTAGACAATTGATTAAGTGGGTTGCTATTTCAAACGCATAGTCCCAATATAAATGTGGTGTGGAACTGTTTGCTAATAGAGCTAGTCCTGTTTCAACAATATGTCTGTGACGACGCTCAACGCGGCCATTTTGTTCGTGAGTGTAGGCGCACGATTGTCTATGAATTATGCCAAGTTGTTCAAAAGTTTTATGAAGGCGAAGGTATTCACCCCCTAAGTTAGACTGTATGGATTTGATAGAATGGGAAAACCGTCGTTCCACCATAACCCGAAAGGAATCGAAAATTTTATAAACGTCTGATTTTAGCCGTAAGGGATAAAACCAGCAATACCGTGAGAAATCATCGACAAATAGTACAAAATATCTAAAACCGGTAGACGAAATGACCGGTGACGGACCCCAAATGTCCGTGTGAACCAAGTCTAAGACATTTTGACTATTATTGTTGACCCTATCTAAAGAAACCGAGCTGATTTTCCAAGTTGGCACGGTGTACAAAGATTGTGACTATTTAAGTTATTGACACTAACAGGGCAATGTTTTAAAATACGACTCAAGACTTGATTGTGGGGATGACCGAGCCGTTGATGCCAAATGCTTGAGGAGGCTCTAGCCGAAAGAAACGCGAAATGAGACCGGGGCACTGACAGCTTGTACAGACCACCAACCGTTGACCCTCTAAGAAGAACTTCCCGGGTGTTGCAGTCCTTCACAAGAAAACAATCGTTATGGAACTCAAAATAAACATTGTTTTCGTTTGTAAATTTAAATACAGAAAGCAACGGTAAAGATAATTTCGGAACATATAGTATTTTTGACATGGTTAAACGTTTTGACCGGGATGGAATAACTGCATGGCCGATTCAGGAGACTGTCAAACCTGCGCCATTGCCGACCTTTAACACGTCACCACCATTATAAATTTCTGAACTGTTCACCGTGGCATCGTTCGGTGTGGCGTGAGAGGAGGCTCCTGTATCAGGATACCATGCATCGGAAATGGATGCATTATTCTCACCATCAACAGCAACGTTGGCTTGCGGAGAGGGTCGATCATACCGCTTAAAACAGTTGACGGCCGAATAGGGATGGCAATGTGCCCCATCCCCGTTTGAAACGGGGACGGGGATGGGGAAAAATTTCGGGGAACGGGGACGAGGACGGGGACGGGGACGGGGACACCCCTCCCCGCCCCGCCCCATCCCCGAATAATTAAAAATATATATATTTATTATTATTATTATTATTAAAAATATTGACCGGGGACGGGGGTTCCCCGTCCCCACCTAATTCCCCGCGGAGACAGGGATGAGGACTATTTTCCATTCCCCGCCGAGGACGGGGACGGGGAGTATACTCCCCGTCCTCGCCCCACTCCGTTGCCATCCCTACGGCCGAATGACCATGTGATCTGCAGATTTGGCAACGAGGAGAGTTTCCTCCGCGACCTCGGCCGTTACCTCCTCTGCCTCTCCAGTTTCGGCCGCCACCTCCACGGCCATTTCCAGGATGTCTGCCGCCAGAATCTGACGACGAACGGCCACGCCCAACATAGAGCGCGACAGAACCATGCGGCTGAACAGAGGCATCCGAAGTCGGTAATTCATCAGAGTTGATGAATTCCTGGTTTTGAAGGTGATCCGCAAGCTGCGCCAGTGTGACCGTCGCGGTGGAGACGGTTAAGGCACTCGCCATTGAGCGGTATTCCACAATCATTTGCGCACGACCAAGGAATTCAGCCGGAGAAAGAGAACCCTGCCGCAGATTTTGGAACTGACCGAGCAAGCTTAGGCACCGGGAGCGCGACGACGATGCGAGAGCGGCAGAGATGGCGTCCCAAACCTCTCGGGCGGTATCCCTGCCGACAGCGAGGTACATGACCTCGTCGGTGAGCGACGAGATCAACAACGACAGGACCGATTGGTCTTGTTGGACCCAAATCGGGTAGGCTGGATTGGGTGGAGGTGGCGACGGTGGTTGTGTTGTTGGAGCAGGTAGCGTGGCTGGCGGACAGGGGTTGGATCCATCGAGGGAAGGTGGTGGTACTGGCAGTTGTTCAACAGCAACGGTGATGGTACCTGATGGCATATGAAGGTGACTGGGTAGACCAGTCGGTCGGAAGAGAGGAAAAGGCACTAAAGCATCGACATCCTGGACATAATCATCTCATCACAACTCCGTCGGGGTCGGACCCTAAAAACGGAGGAGTCTAGGGGACGGGCGTACTTCAAGCTATATAATGGCTTACCCGACTCCTTGACAGTGGGTCGGAAAGAAGGACTCGGCTGGCAGGGTATATGAGGCGGTCGGATAGCTTTCGGAAGACTCTGAGGAGTGTTCATAGAGGGCGAGGAATCAAGGAAATTAATGAGTCGTTTACGAGAAAAACAGTCATCATCATGAGCCTTTAATGTCCTTTATGAGCTATTATTTGCAGCATTAATTATACTAATAAATGTGTAACCGACCAGGCGATAAGTATATATAGCCTGCCAGAACTCAGAGGGGGGAGGGAAAAAGAGTGGGGAAAAAGTGTAGAGAAAAAGAGTGGGGAAAAAGAGTAGAGGAAAAGAGTAGAGGAAAGAACACAGATATTCTGTTGAGCAATGAGGAAACCATCACTGGCGCCGTCTGTGGGGATCGAATAAAAAGTGTTGTGCCTCCAGCGGAGCAATGAGGACGACAAGTAAGGCAGTTAGTGCAGGGGGACGACCTCGTTCCAATGACCTGCGAGAGCAGTTGGGCCGATCTAGTGGCCGGGATTTGCGGGAGAAATTAGGCAGGCCTAACAGCCAATATCTAAGAGAACAAATATCAGGGCATCCCAATGGAGCACCTTCCAGGGGAATCGACTTGAGAGAGCAATTAGGACGACCAACGGCCAAGACTTGAGGGGGCGTTTGAGCTGGCAGACTTCGCGGAACACCGGGGAGTCTCGCCCAGATACGATAGGTAACCGACCTCCACCCGGGGAGTTGGAGCAGATCGTAGTACAAGTCATCAATGAGGTTGAAAGGCAAAGGCTTGAGAATCGTGGCACCAACAACCAGACTGAACCAGTTAGACCGACGGCGGAAGGGACTATGAATCCGCAAGTTACTGAGCAAGATGGGCATTACCGGGAAGAACACCCGACCCCCCGTCGAGAAGACAGCAGGCGTCGGGAGGTCGCTCGGTCTGTGATGGATCGTTTGAGCGACTCTCGAGGAAATCCGTTGCAAAACCCACCCCGCGGAAATCCAGATCGACCAAATGGCAATCGCCAAAAACGTCGGGCCGCGGCCGCTTGGCGGAGAGTGCAGGCTGCTATATCGGAAAGTAGCGCAGAATCCCCGGCGGAACCTAAATATCGCCGTAGTCAGATGGATGGCTTTGAGAAAAGGCTCCAAAATCTACAGGATCAATTCGAGGGCAAGGTTAGGCCTTCTGTCAAAAATCTCTTAACTTCCTCGCCCTTCGTGGACGAGATCATGGCCTACCGGGCCCCTACGGACCTAAAAATCCCGGAGCACGCTACCTTCGACGGGATGGGAGATCCTCGAGAACATTTGGTCAGTTATCAGGCCAAAATGCAAGTTT
The DNA here is from genome assembly GCA_003576665.1 of Ipomoea trifida. Classification (NCBI taxonomy): domain Eukaryota; kingdom Viridiplantae; phylum Streptophyta; class Magnoliopsida; order Solanales; family Convolvulaceae; genus Ipomoea; species Ipomoea trifida. The sequence goes on from CP025646.1 coordinate 24,109,265, forward strand.
TAGGGGTAGAAGAGCCACTCATGTGCAAGGCTTTTCTTCCTACTCTCAAAGGGCTCGCTCAGAAGTGGTTTTTGGCTTTGCCAAGTCAGTCTATCCGATGCTTCAATGATCTAGCCAATCGGTTCCTTACCCATTACGCTGTAAACATCAAACCGCAGCGCAATCTTACCCACCTGAGTGGAATCAGTCAGGACGAAGGGGAGGCTTTGAAGACGTATTTGACCCGTTGGCAAAAGGAGGTTCAAACTATCAAAGGGTTAGACGAGCAGGTGGCAATCACTTTCTTCATGGAGTCGCTCTGAGCGGGTAAGTTGTTCATTGACCTTCACAATGACCGTCCGAAGACCTATGTAGAAGCTATGCAAAGAGCCAGTCGTTAGGCAGACACGGAGGAAGCGGTGAGACAAAAGCGGCAGCGAGAAGCTGCTGGATCCAGTGCTAAGCGATCACGACCCGACACTAGGAGTCGAACGGAACCCGAACGCTCCAGTCGCACCGAAGTTCGCCGATGAGCCGAGAGAGTGGGGGCCCCGCCTCCCCGACTCGCCGTGGCACAACCTGTGCATGAAGTCAAAGACGCCTTGCCACCCCCTCCGCCTTTGAAACCTGGAGACCAACCTAAGGTCTTACCCTCTGGAGGGGCCCCGACAAAGTATTGTCGGTATCATCGATCGACCACACATACCACGGAGGAATGCTACTACCTGAAAAAGGAAATAGAAGCCATGATTCAGAAGGGCGCTCCGCCCTCGCCTAATCAGTGGAGGCGACCTCCGCGCTCTGACAAAACGGACTCACGATCCGATCGAGGAAAACAACCCGCCTCTGAGGAAAAGGAAGCAAATTGGAAACACAAACCTGTTATCAATATGATAGTAGGAGGCCCGGAAGGAGGAGATTCGTCCGGATCCCGGAAAGCTTGGGCTCGGCAGCTATATGTAGGGACCATCTACGGTCGGGACGATAGTCTAAAAAAGGTATGTCGAGAACCTATCTTATTTACTGATGACGACCTACCTCGGAGCCAACACCCCCATCGGGATGCTTTGGTTATTGCCATGGACGTCCATGGGAAGGTAGTCCGAAGAGTCCTGGTGGACACCGGAAGCAGTGTGAATATCCTATACCTAGAAGTGTTTGAGAGATTGGGGTTACAACGTGGCAAGCTAACACCCGTGAAAACACCTCTGGCCGGTTTTACCGGGGACTCGATCGAGTCAGAAGGCTCCATACGCCTACCCGTCGAAATTGGGACTTTCCCCAATTTACGAAGTATAGATATGGAGTTCGTGGTGGTTAATTTATCCTGCTCCCATAATATGATTTTGGGGCGACCTTGGCTAGAAGACCTGGGTGCTCTCATCTCCATAGAGCATCTTTGCTTAAAATTCCGGACTCCCAATGGGATCGGAGTCACCTGATGCGACCAGAAGGCGGCCCGGGATTGCTATCTGCAATCCTGTCAGAAAATTGGGAAAGAGGACCTAAGGATTCATGCTATCACCAGCCGAGAAGAACAGTCAAAGAATCTTGACCGCCCCGAACCGGCGGTGGAACTTGAAGAGGTCGAAATTGATCCTGCGCGCCCTGAGAGAAGGGTAAGGATCGGAATAGGTTTGGCTGAGAAAGTCAAAGAAGAAATCATCCAGGAATTGCAAAGATATCAGAAGGTATTCGCCTGGGGCCCTGAGGATATGCCTGGAGTCGATCGGTCGGTAATCTGCCACCGACTCGCTGTCGACCCTAATCACAAACCCGTAATCCAAAAGAAAAGATATCTCTCTGCAGACCGACAAGATTTCGTTAAGAAAGAGGTAGAAACCTTGATGGCCGCGCGACACATCCGTGAAGTAAAATATCCAGACTGGCTCGCCAACGTGGTGCTTGTGCCTAAGCCTCCTGCTTGGCGAATGTGCGTGGACTACACAGATCTTAATTAAGCATGTCCGAAAGATCCTTTTCCTTTACCCAGGATCGACCAGTTAGTGGACGTGACGGCTGGCTGTGACCTGTTGAGTTTCATGGATGCCTTCCGGGGGTATCATCAAATCTTCATGCACCCTGCCGATGAGGAAAAGACTGCCTTTATCACCCCGGATGGGGTATACTGCTACCGGGTAATGCCTTTCGAGCTAAAGAATGCCGGGGCCACCTATACCCGGATGGTGGGACGTCTGTTCAGAGACTTGTTGGGAAAATCCATGGCCGCGTACGTAGATGATATGCTTGTGAAAAGCAAGGACGAAGGAACCCATGCGAAGGATCTGGCGGCTACTCTCGCCAAAATGGAAAAACACAATTTGCGTTTAAACCCAAAAAAGTGTGCCTTTGCGGTACGAGGAGGAAAATTCCTTGGTTATATGGTAACTCGGAAAGGAATTGAGCCTAACCCTGAAAAGGTGAAGGTCATACTCGACATGCAGCCACCAGGAACCTTGAAGGAATTGCAAAGATTGACGGGGCGACTTGCAGCCTTGAATAGGTTCCTGTCCAAATCCACGGATCGAGCCTTGCCTTTTTTCGAAGCTATGAAAAAGAGGGAAGGGTTTCGTTGGACGGAGGAGTGTCAGAAGTCGTTTGGAGAATTAGAAGATTACTTGCAGACTCCACCGCTACTATCTACTCCAAAGGAGGGAGAGGTGTTGTTCCTTTATCTGGCCGCCTCTCAAAAGGCTGTTAGTTCTGTGTTAATCCGGGAAGAGGAACGAGTACAGCATCCGGTCTACTACGTTAGCCGAGCCTTAAAGGCTTTCGAGATCCGATATACCCCCTTGGAAAAGGTGGTGTACGCTCTGGTGATCACCGCCCGGAAGCTAGTGCCTTACCTCCAGGCTCATCCCATCCGAGTCTTGACCGACCAGCCTTTGGCAGGAGTATTACGAAATCCCAACTCCTCAGGGCGTTTGGTCAAATGGGCCGTGGAACTCACCCAGTATGGGATCGAGTACCACCCTCGCCCCTCGATAAAAGGTCAGGCCTTAGCCGATTTTATAGTAGAATGTACCGCTCATAGCCCGGAACCTGACGCCAAGGCCCCTGAGGAAGGGGATTGGTGGGAAATGCACGCTGATGGAGCCGCCAGTCAACATCATTGTGGAGGAGGAATCATGTTGACAACTCCCGAAGGGTTTCGTTTGTATTACTCGCTCACGTACTAATTTACAACCTCGAATAATGAGGCAGAGTATGAGGCCGTAATCGGAGGATTACGGATGGCCAAAGCTCTTAAAGTCCAGAAGATCCGAATCAAAACCGACTCCCGTTTAGTGGTCGGGCAGGTAACCGGAACCTGTGAGACAAAGAACGAAAGACTCGGGCGGTACAAGAAAGTCACTGAGGGACTTTTGGGCGAGTTTGAGGCTCACGAGTTAGAGCACGTGCTTCGTGCCGAAAATACCGAGACTGATATTTTGTCCAAGATGGCCTTAGGAGGAATACCAGATCACCTCCTCAGAATCTGTCAAAATGAGCGAGTTCTTCTACCCAGCATAGAACCGAAAATTATTCCAGAAGATGTATGTGTTACGGAGGAACTGGATCCTGAGGAACATCCCGAGGTATTCTGGATGGAAAAAATTCGTAAGTATAAGGAAAAGGGGGACCTCCCCGACAATCCGGCCGAAGCCGCGAAAATTCAGAGACGATCTTCCGCGTATGTGGTAATCGATGGTCACATATACAAGAAATCCTTTGGGGGACCATTGCTAAGGTGTTTGTATCCTTCTGACGCAAACCAAGTTATGGAAGAGGCGCACCGAGGAATCTGTTCGGCTCACCAAGGGGTTCATACCCTAGCTCGCAAAATAGTGTTACAGGGATATTACTGGCCTACTATGGTCAAGGACTGTATTGGTCGGGTCGCCAGATGTGCGGTATGTCAGTCCTTCGCCAAGAAGGACACACGGCCAGCCTCCTTCTACACTCCAATCACGGTAGCTATTCCTTTCGCTAAATGGGGAATCGACATTGTCGGGCCGCTACCTCAAGCACCGGGACGATTGCGCTTTTGCGTGGTAGCTGTGGATTACTTCACCAAGTGGGTGGAAGCCGAGCCTTTGGCGACCATCACCGAGTTTCAATGCCGCAAATTCCTTTGGAAAAAGGTCATTTGTCGATTCGGACTTCCCGAGCACCTGGTCAGCGATAATGGAAGGTAGTTCGATTGTCGGCCCTTCAGTGACTTCTGCCAACAGTACGGAATCCGGCACACTAAGGTCTCAGTGGCTTACCCTCAGGCCAATGGGCAAGTTGAGAACGTTAATCGAACCATTGTGGATGGGATTCGGAGGAAATTAAGTGACCTGGGGGGAACCTAGGTTGATGAACCTAGGTTAAGTGAGTCTTGTGGGCATATCGGACGACTCCATGAAGAGCGACTGGGGAAACCCCGTTCTCTCTTACTTATGGCTTTGAGGCCAAAGTACCCGCAGAAATTACCACCCCGACCCTACGGGTGTTACAGTATAACGACGAAGAGAATGAGGAGAGTTTGCAGGTAGAAAAGAACTTCCTTGAGGAAAGGAGGGACGTAGCGTATGGACGAATGGCTGAGTACCAGCAGTCGGTAAAACGTTATTACGACAAAAGAGTCAAGGAGAAGAGGTTTCAAGAAGGAGATCTGGTCTTGAGAGACCGGGACGCTAGTCAGCCCAATCAAGGAGGAAAATTTGCGATTAAATGGGAAGGTCCCTACCGAATCCGAGAAGTCATTCGCCCCAGAACTTACCGTTTGGAAACTCCGGACGGACAGGCTGTTGAGAGGAAATGGAATGCGGTACACTTAAAGAAATTCTTTCAATAGAAGGTTAGGCTTCTAAAAAAGTTTGTAATGAAACTTCCGAGTTTTAATAGAAGTAATTCCATCTTTATACAACATCCCGTTACGATCTCCGGATCTTTACGAGTCTGGCAGTCTGCCTGCCTTTGAGTGAGTTAGGTTGAGATAACCTAAGTCTCATTTCGATCTCCGGATCTTTATGAGTCTGGCAGTCTACCTGCCTTTGAATGAGTTAGGTTGAGATAACCTAAGTCTCATTCCGATCTCCAGATCTTTATGAGTCTGGCAGTCTGCCTGCCTTTGAGTGAGTTAGGTTGAGATAACCTAAGTCTCATTTCGATCTCCCGATCTTTATGAGTCTGGCAGTCTGCCTGCCTTTGAGTGAGTTAGGTTGAGATAACCTAAGTCTCATTTCGATCTCTAGATCTTTATGAGTCTGGCAGTCTGCCTGCCTTTGAGTGAGTTAGGTTGAGATAACCTAAGTCTCATTTCGATCTCCGGATCTTTATGAGTCTAGCAGTCTGCCTGCCTTTGAGTGAGTTAGGTTGAGATAACCTAAGTCTCATTTCGATCTCCGGATCTTTATGAGTCTGGCAGTCTGCCTGCCTTTGAGTGAGTTAGGTTGAGATAGCCTAAGTCTCATTTTGATCTCTGGATCTTTATGAGTCTGGCAGTCTGCCTGCCTTTGAGTGAGTTAGGTTGAGATAACCTAAGTCTCATTTCGATCTCCGGATCTTTATGAGTCTGGTAGTCTGCCTGCCCTTTGAGTGAGTTAGGTTGAGATAACCTAAGTCTCATTTCGATCTCTGGATCTTTATGAGTTTGGCAGTCTGTCTGCCTTTGAGTGAGTTAGGTTGAGATAACCTAAGTCTCATTTCGATCTCCGGATCTTTATGAGTCTGGCAGTCTGCCTGCCTTTGAGTGAGTTAGGTTGAGATAGCCTAAGTCTCATTTCGATCTCTGGATCTTTATGAGTCTGGCAGTCTGCCTGCCTTTGAGTGAGTTAGGTTGAGATAACCTAAGTCTCATTTCGATCTCCGGATCTTTATGAGTCTGGCAGTCTGCCTGCCCTTTGAGTGAGTTAGGTTGAGATAACCTAAGTCTTATTTCGATCTCCGGATCTTTATGAGTCTGGCAGCCTGCTTGCCTTTGAGTGAGTTAGGTTGAGGATAAACTAAGTCTCATTTCGACCTCCGGATCCACACGAGTTAAGCGATTTGTTTACTTTTTGAGCAAAATAGGTTGAGAAAACCTATGGAAAGAGTCCTCGACTGAGGGACTCGGAGCTTCAAAGTTGGGCGATCTCTGCCTTTGGGAAAGAGTCCTCGACTGAGGGACTCGGAGCTTAAAAGTTTGGCATTGTTCGCCCTTGTGAAGGTTGAGAAAACCTGTTCAAAAGGTTGAGAAAACCTCTTAAACCAGATTCTCAGTTAAGGGGTTCGGTTTCCAGCCAAGGATGACGGATTGCAGGAAGAAAACAAAGACGGAGGAAAGCATAAAGAGTTCGCAATATAAAAAGGAAAAAATTGTTCGAAGCATAAAAGGCCTAAAGGAGGCCTCATTACAAAAACTTAAATAAAACAAAAACGCAGCGGATATTTTTTAATCCCCCAAGTTACCACCAACTGTCTCCCCCTCCGTTGGACCAGTAGGGGGAGGGTCGTTGGTGCCTCCTTGGAGTCGAGAGCGACGCACTAAGCCACCTTCCACCGCCTTTTCCTCTTCCGATACATTGAGCATTGAGGGTACGGGATTGCGGTCCATCCCTGCCAGATCAGTCAAGTTGGCAGCAGAATTCAGATACGGAGAGTCCATCGGAATTTGCCCACCACTTGAGTTCTCCGGAGTGACCCTGTCGGTTTCTCCGGCCCCTTGTTGACGTGCGGGGGTAGTAGGAATGCGGGAAGGAAGCTCGGATAGTTGTGCTGGAGGCCCCATTTCTCTGGATCGAAGGTCGGATCCCTTGCTAGAAGAACTGGGTAGATGTCCCGTTGCATGTCCAAGGACCCCATATGATAGTTCTCCTCTCCCAGGTCCGTTAGATAGGTTCGGCCTTCATCCGAATTCAGCCACTCCATGGCCAGCAGCCTCCTCAACCTTAAACGCGCATTAACCAGCACGTCATCCTCGAAAGCGCGGGAAGACTTATAAGTGGCCACGGCCTCAGCACTCCTCTTCTTCTCGGCTTCAAGCTCCGACTCCAGCTGACCCACGCGCAAAGCCGAGTCGTCCAGCTCCTTCTCTCTCTTAAGAAGATCGGCCCTCAGAGTCGGCACCAGCTCCGCGTCCGCCAAGAGGGGGCTCATCCTCTTTCGCATCTCCGACTGGACGGCTAAAGCCTGTCAAATAAAAAGAAGAAAAAGGAATGAGCAAAGGGGCAAATATAAAAGGAAAACCACTCGGCGACCTGATATAAGTATCGCTTACCCGATACAAGTAGCGGGAGACCCCTTCGAACACCTTCTCAGAGGAGTGACCCTCATAGTACGCCGCATCCTTGGGAAAAATGACCTTGTCCAGCCAGTCGTGGACTGGAAAGGCGCCTTGAACGATGCCGTCGTCGGCGTCAGCCTCAAAACCCACAGCCACCCTCTTCACTGAGAGGGCTGGTAGAGAGAAGTCGGCAGGACGTTTGGAGCCAATCAAAGTGGCTGGAGGCGGAGGCGGCAACGCTCAGCGAGGCTGACGGGCACGCGAAGGCTCCCCGGAACGAGTGGGGGAGTCGTGAAGCACGATCAGGTTGGAGGAGGCTGCGCGGTTCCTAGAGCGCTCTTTCAATGCGGCGTGGCGGCTAGACATGTCGGACGAAAGGGAGAGAGTGTGAGAGTCGTTGGAGGGGGAGTTCGCGCCTGCTTCTTCGCCCTCTTCCTCTGCTTCTTTCTCCTCCTCAGGATCTGCAAAACAGTGTATTAAAAGGTAAGCTATGAAGGAGAAGTTCCTAAACGGAATGACACATCACCTTGAAGGGCTGCCCCGGCAGGAAGAAGTCCGGCCTCTTTAAGAGCCTTCAAGCTCGACCATTCGCTGAGTTGGAGTTCGCCCAAGTCTTTCAAGACTTTCAGACCATCAATCGTTTCTTGGTCGGGTGGAGGCTTTTTGAGGCATTTAAAGAAGGTGGAGTTCCAAATTAAGGGAAAATCAAAGGCCGGGTGAGAAGAGGATGGCCGTACAAACAGAAAAAGAGTTTTCCACCCTTTGAGAGAGTCGACCAGCCCGTCGAAAATTTACAGCCGCTTCGCTGAGAAATTTGGACGTAGCCGGGTGAGTTAGACCCGACTCTATTGACCAGGTAGAGTTGTTGGAATAGATTGATCGTCGGATCAATCTCCAGTTTCAGGCAGATCGTTTGGAAGCAAGTGAGGAGACGGTGAGAGTTCGGGACAAGTTGACCGGGAGACAAAGCAAAAAAGCGAAAAAAGAGTGAAGCGAACGGACTCACGGGGACTCGGAACCCATGGCGAATAGACTGAAGGTGCACCCCGACGTATCCGCCTGAAGGGGGCTCAGACACGTGAAGTTCACGAGGAGCATAGATTTCGGCTGCTGGGCCCAATAGTTCTTGGGCCTCTTCCAATTCGCGGGCCAAAATTTTAGAATGGAGGCCCGCGGGAATACCAATGTCATCCAAATGGCCTAAAGGCCTTTGCAGGTCAATACAGGAGGCCGCTACGGCCTGAAGGGGTTCTGGGTTTAGAGCAGAAGAGGAGGGGGTGCCCTGCGCGCTTAGTGAAGTTGAGGCGTTAGGGTTTTCCGTAACTCCTGTGCGGCGAGAGGAAGAAGACATAATGGAAAGCAAAATGCGGATAACCTACCTGTTAAACTGGAAGGTAAAGAAAGAGGGTACGAGAGAAAGAACGAGGGGACGGAAGTCAAACTCGCCGGTTGCCGGAAATTGATCGGAGAACTGGACGGAACGTCGAAGTCACACCGGAGAATGGGTAAACGTCTTTTACTTGAGGAAGAAAGCGAAACAGTAAAAAGTAAAAAGTGAAAAGAGGGCAGTGAACATGGGTATTTATAGGTAAAGGAGGAACGAGGAGATAAGGACACGTGGAGGGCGAGAATTAATGAGTTGACATTGAAGAGACGTGAAACGTACGCGGGAAGAAAGCCGTTACCTCTCTTGATAATCACAATCGGCGCGAAGTTCAAACGGTGGCGACGCTTTGAGCATATTAACAGCTCATGATGGAGTCCTGAAAATGGAGTCGGCACTCGGTCAACCGTGCCTCCCTGAAAATGGAGTGTAAGAAAGAAGTCATAAGGCAGGTGCTTTGGTTCGACTGGAGTCCTGAAAATGGAGTCGGCACTCGGTCAACCGTGCCTCCCTGAAAAGGGAGTGTAAGAAAGAAGTCATAAGGCAGGTGCTTTGGTTCGATCGGAGTCCTGAAAACGGAGTCGGCACTCGGTCAACCGTGCCTCCCTGAGAGTGTAAGAAAGAAGTCATAAGGCAGGTGCTTTGGTTCAATCGGAGTCCTGAAAATGGAGTCGGCACTCGGTCAACCGTGCCTCCCTGAAAAGAGAGTGTAAGAAAGAAGTCATAAGGCAGGTGTTTTGGTTCGATCGGAGTCCTGAAAACGGAGTCGGCACTCGGTCAACCGTGCCTCCCTGAAAAGGGAGTGTAAGAAAGAAGTCATAAGGCAGGTGCTTTGGTTCGACCGGAGTCCTGAAAATGGAGTCGGCACTCGGTCAACCGTGCCTCCCTGAAAAGGGAGTGTAAGAAAGAAGTCATAAGGCAGGTGCTTTGGTTCGACCGGAGTCCTGAAAATGGAGTCGGCACTCGGTCAACCGTGCCTCCTTCAAAAGGGAGTGTAAGAAAGAAGTCATAAGGCAGGTGCTTTGGTTCGACCGGAGTCCTGAAAATGGAGTCGGCACTCGGTCAACCGTGTCTCCCTGAAAAGGGAGTGTAAGAAAGAAGTCATAAGGCAGGTGCTTCGGTTCGATCGGAGTCCTGAAAACGGAGTCGGCACTCGGTCAACCGTGCCTCCCTGAAAAGGGAGTGTAAGAAAGAAGTCATAAGGCAGGTGCTTTGGTTCGACCGGAGTCCTGAAAATGGAGTCGGCACTCGGTCAACCGTGCCTCCCTGAAAAGGGAGTGTAAGGAAGAAGTCATAAGGCAGGTGCTTTGGTGACAAATATGACAACAGCAATGGTACATACGGGAATACTTTTATTTATTAATTAAGAAGCCTAGCCGAAGATACAAAAAACAGCCCTATAGGGCTCAAAGCATGTCTACGAGGCTACATAACAAGGATCAAACGGAGGCGGTAGGAGAGTCGGTGGAGACCATGGAAGGCGTCTGAGAAGGAGGAGATGGCGGATCAACCTCAAAAGCAACCGAGGGAGCAAAGGGGAAAGCTGTGTCTGGAGTTGTGGGAGAAGCCGGAGGAGTATCCCCTAAGGAATCATCAGCTAGAAATTCCGTCAGGAATTCCGCATAGTCGGAGTCATAATCGGGGTTTAGAGGGGATCCTACTCTCGCTTCAAGAGATGGTGGGGGCATCACTTCCTTCTCCTCATCGGAAGGAATGGGGAGAGGGTCCTCGGGGGTGTCCCCCACCTCATGACCACCGTGAGCAAGTTTCCGCTGGCGGAGCATTTCTTGACGAGCCTGCTCGGCTAAACGAAGAGAGCGCCGTGAAAGAGGACCAGCGTCACCTTTCTTCTTCATTGCAAGTGGTATAGATGGACGTGCGTTTCGTGAAAAAGAAGGTATTTATAGTAGAAGAAGTGCATCGAGGAAACTAGAGCAAAAGGGATAGGGATCAAAAAGGGACGGATGTCAGAATAAGGAAGGTTCGGCGGAATCTCTTGGTAATCGAACAAAATCAGTGATCTTGGTTGAGTTTACAAGAAGGAAAGATATAATAGAGATACGGATCTATTCGTGTCAGAAGATATACTTTCCTAGGTTACGGTTCTTTAACCAAGGAAAGTGAGGGACTAGATGATGGCATATGAATAGGGATGGCAATGTGCCCCGTCCCCGCCGGGGATCCCCGTCCCCGTTTGAAACGGGGGCGGGGACGGGGAATATTTTCGGGGATCGGGGACGAGGATGGGGAATTTTTTTAATTCCCCGCCCCGTCCGCCCCGTCCCCGATAATAATATATATAATTAAGAATTTTATATATATATATATATATATATAGGGTTGACTTCATATGAGACAAGCTACTTAGGTGAGACAGTGCGACAACGTGAGTGCACATAGTCTACTTCACGAATGCACACACCCTAAACTGTGTGCACTCATCTAGGCTAAGTGCACACACTTCGGGCTGTGTGCATCCGAGTAGTAAACTGTGTGCACTCACGTACTAGTTCGCATTTCTCACCTAAGTAGCTTGTCTCATATGATTATAATTCTATATATATATATATATATATATATATATATATATATAAACTTTTTAAAATTAAAATAATAGTTTTTGAAATTAAAATCATACTAATTTTAGATGTTGACTAAGAATTGACTGGGGACGGGCCCGCCTAATTCCCCGCGGGGACGGGGATGGGGACTATTTTCCATTCCCCGCCGGGGACGGGGACGGGGACGGGGACGGGGACGGGGTCGGGGTTTCGGGGACGGGGACGGAGAGTATACTCCCCGCCCCCGCCCCGCCCCGTTGCCATCCCTACATATGAAGGTGACTGGGTAGACCAGTCGGTCGGAAGAGAGGAAAAGGCACTAAAGCATCGACATCCTGGACATAATCATCTCATCACAACTCCTTCGGGGTCGGACCCTAAAAACGGAGGAGTCTAGGGGACGGGCGTACTTCAAGCTATATAATGGCTTACCCGACTCCTTGACAGTGGGTCGGAAAGAAGGACCCGGCTGGTAGGGTATATGAGGCGGTCGGATAGCTTTCGGAAGACTTTGAGGAGTGTTCATAGAGGGCGAGGAATCAAGGAAATTAATGAGTCGTTTACGAGAAAAACAGTCATCATCACGAGCCTTTAATGTCCTTTATGAGCTATTATTTACAACATTAATTATACTAATAAATGCGTAACCGACCAGGCGATAAGTATATATAGCCTGCCGGAACTCAGAGGGGGGAGGGAAAAAGAGTAGAGAAAAAGAGTGGGGAAAAAGAGTAGAGAAAAAGAGTGGGGAAAAAGAGTAGAGGAAAGAGCACAGATATTCTGTTGAGTTATTTTTATAAATTCTTGTAATTTTCCGGTAGTGTTGGCCCGCCGGCCGATCGCCTGAAGATCGAGAAACCATCAGTACCGTCGGTGGGGGTTGCGGCCATGAATAGAGATCGGAAAACCGAGGGGATTCGGGATCGGAAAACTGAGAGGATTCGGGATCGGAAAACCGAGGGGAATTGGCGATCAAATTTGGTGGATGAAAAGTCGGGCACCTATCGCAACTGATACCAGATTAACGAATTGATTTGAATTCACAAACGATTACAAGAGAGAGAAGGAGTCCTTATAGTACAAGCTACTGATGACTCTCCTATACTGTAGGCTAGACAATTAGACTAAGTTACAGCCACTAATAACATAACATATAATAACAAATAATAAAGTGTAACTAAATATAACATAACTCACACTCAACCCAAAAATCTGTGCCTCTTCCCCTTTCCCACATAAACTTATGGCCAATCATACCCAAATCATTAAGCTCACAATCTTGTAGGACATCATTAAACCCTATAATCAGACCAAAAAAAGAGAAGATTGCCTGCTTAACTCACGTAATAATGACCAAGATTGTTGACGCCTTGACCTTTCTGGATGTCCATAAAAGCAAGTTAAGCGCCAAGGAGATTCCCCATCTAATGTGACCATAACATCAATATGATTGTTAGAAAAGCTTAGCAGTGAAGCCATACTCGCACATCTCCAAAAAAGAGCTAATCCTCCTCCTAATCCCACTCTATCAATAGAAAACAATCCTTCAAAACCCATCCGCACTTTAACTCTTTCAAGTTGCATCGAAGTAGCCTTCGTTTCCATTAAGAAAACAAAATTGGGTCGCTTTAAGGACACGAAGCCCAACAATTCACGAACTGTCTGAGGGCTACCCAAACCCCGACAGTTCCAACTTAATGTACTCATTTGGAAGGGCAGGTCTGGACTCCCAGACCCGCCAAACACAAGTTTTTTGAAGAGTCGACCATATTGACATCAGAATTTTGAACCTGAGCTTGGTCTTCAACACCTTCCCGTATCCTCTTTAATTCCCCATTCACTGTGACTGTATCTTCCATTCGGATTGGATCAGAAGCCGGTAAAACAGAAGTAGAGGACACATAGGTAGGAGTCACTAGAAGGTCTTTAAGCAGCCATTTTGCTCCCACTGGCTTAGGAGGTCTGCGAACACCGGCACGTAGCCATGCACCATAGGGATAATCTGTAGGCTGTATATTCTCCTAAAAATCCTTGCGACAGAAACGATCCGAATGGCCAATCAGTCCACAACACAAGCAGAAAGTATTGAGACGCTCATACTTAAACATAATCCACTAGAAATCCCCATTCCTCATTCGTAACTTCATACGTCGCTTGAGAGGTTCATCTGTTTTTAGGGAAACCCTTATCCGGAAGAAGCTCTTCCAAGTGCCACCAAAGTTGTTTGGATCTGCTACTTTAAAAGTACCCACATAATTCCCGATCTGCTCAATGAATTCAGCGTTAGCGTACATCGTAGGAAGCTCATGAATCTGAACCCAATAATCAAGCCTATCCAACACAATATCTTCTGGGCGCACTCCCTTGGAAATTGGCGAACATATTAGGGTGTTATTCTCAAAAAATCATGGGCGTTCATCAATCACCCTTTGCATATCGCGAGAGTGCGAGAACTGGAACACAAAGAAAATTCTCTGCTAGGGGCACGATACATACGCCCATGACTGGCCGCCAGACAGAGGCCATGACCTGTTGCATACTTGCATATGATCCACTTTAATGGACCGATCTGTGAGAAATCTGCCAACCAACTCATAGTGGGTGATGCTACCACTTGCGTGATCGTGTACTGGCGCATCCAATCTGTCGTTGTCCTCTTCTGCAATTGACAGAACGGTGCAACTATCCTCCAACGCATGCATGTCCATGTTTCCAACCAACAACAGACAAACAGACAAAACAAAATTAACGCAAAGATGAAACGACTAGAAAATCCAAAGCCAAAGAAAGAAAAAACCCTATCTAGAAGAATATAGGGAGAATACTCTCTAAAAATATATATATTTATTAATTATATATAATATATATATTTATTTAAAATTTATTATATATATATTTATTTATTTATTTAATATATATAATATATATTTATATTTATATATTTATTTAAAATTTATTAATTTATATATTTATTAAAATTGTTGGGACTATCGGGCTAGCCCATGTAATTTCGGGCTAGCCCTATCGGGCCATGGGGCTTATCGGTTTCGGGCTCATCGGGCTAATTTTTTTATCGGGCTAACTCGTTCGGGCTATAGCCCTGTTTGTTTCGGGTTTTTTCGGGCTAGCCTATTGGGTTTGGGCCCGATTGACATCCCTATAAACCAATTGGCCAATGGAACTATATCAATTTATCCCTCATGGACACCTGTGGATGCCGAAAAGGGGTAGAACGACTCATCACCCAACCCTTTTGGAGCAACATCTTTGCATGGAGGAACATCTTTGCATGGAGGGAACCTACATTTGAACCGATGGTACATGAATTTGTCTCAAGTTTGAACATCACGAGAGGGGGAAAAGATCTCACAAACCCCACAATTAAATTCTGGGTCTTTAGCAACACGCACCACATCTCGGTTGATACATTGGGCCGATTGTTGGGATTTTATACCCATGAGGACCAAAAGAAAGCATTGTACCGGAACTCATCACTTGATTTTGAGGGGGGTGACATCCAAAGGGATTATTGGGCTTCAATTGCTAAACCCAGGATTTAGTGGCAAAGAGCTAGAGTGAAAAATTTGCAAATAGTTAGAGATGAGCTCAAGGTGGTAAGGCGTGTGGTAGCCCATTCATGGGGAAGTAGAAGGGCAAATCTCAACAAGGTATACCGGTTCGACCGTTTTGCCCTTTGGAGCATGGATACTAACAACCCCGTGAACATGGGGGTAGTATGCAAGACATGGCTCAACACACAACAAAGAAAGGGAATATACACTATTTTTGTGGGGCCATTAGTGAGCCAGATTTGCATTGTGTTGGAATACAAGGCGAAACTAGAATGGCAAGAGATCCAAGTGAGGGAGGCTAACATGACACCGTTGTCCCTAGAGGACATGATTTCATTGGAGATCCCCCATACTCCCGTGGAGGGGGATGCAAGCCCATTATCACCACCGCCACCAACCACATCATCATTTCCACCAGTACCATCACACTACATAACCGTGACGGATTGAGCATCCATGCAATCTTTTCAATATCAATTACACACAGAACTCATGAAAAGGCAACAAAAGTTGGAAGAAAGACAACAAGAATGGGAAGAGAGTCGCAAGAAGATACTTGAGAAACAACGAGCAAGAATGGAGCAACTCCGGGAGGAATACTTGAGAGCCCGACCACACCTACACCAGAGTAAATAGTTGCTTTGAGGATAGAAGTGTTTGGTGATTTTGTTCTTATGGCTAGACTTGGAAGTTTGAAGCAAGTGTTGGACATTTCTTTGTTTTACCTACTTTAGTTTTCGCTTTATGCTAGGTAGTATGTTAGTTCTTTTGCACTTAGAAGTTTAAGTTCCTTTATTCCTTTAAATTGTTGCATTCTATATTGTTTTCATGCTTCAATTGAGTTGACCCAAGGACGTTAAACGTGGCACTCTTGGGAGGCACCCCAAGCTTTTCAAAAAAAAATTGGGGGGGAGTAGTTTTCGTTTTGTGGGTTGAGATTTTCCATATGCACTGATCTTATTGTGTAGCATTGATGATGGAAAGTGTGATTGTCAAGCAAGGAGGGAAATGTTCTTCATATGATGGTAGCCTTTATCCCTTCTAATTTTATGACCCATTTTCAACTCGTAAAGTATGGAAGAGAGCTTTTGTCCACATCTCTCGCACACATGATAAGCACCATCCCATTTCATTTATCCACAAGGGAATTGCATGATAGCACCCCAAGTCTCGTGCCCACTTCTAAAGTGTGGAAAGAGACATGCACTTTTGCAATTGGGCATGTGCTCCTTTGTCCACCTAGTCCTCAAAGTAACATCGAATACGATGTTTCATTTAAAGTGTGGAAAGAACGCACATTGTGCTTGATTTGTTTACATCTTGACTTGTGTATGGTTCTTGATTGATGATTGTGTATAGGGATGGAGAGTGGGTCATTGTGCACATTATCTTGGAAATGGGGTAATGATGTGTCAAAAAGGTTTAATTTAGGGAATATTCTTGAGAAATCATTCTTTGCACCAAGTGAAGAATTGCATAGAACCAATTAGGTTTATATTTTGTGTGCTTGCATATTTTTCACCTTTTATTTTGCTTGGACCTTAGTCAATGAAGTCTCGAAGTAGGAGTGTGCACATTCTAGCTTGAGAAAGATAAAACAAAGTGAAACCCGGAATTTGAGAATCTTGGTGTGGCATGGCGCAAAAGGTGAGTCTTTGGTGAGGTTGTGTGTAACCCCTATTCCCTAGAAAAAAGCATGAGGGGTAGTCAAGGAGAATGAAATAAGATTCAAAAGATTGGCCACCCAAAGAGGTAAGAAACGAGGAGAGCCATCTTGCTAAGATTTGGGGCAACCATTACACTGCCTTTGAAAAAGCATAGAGCTCTACGTGAAGTCGGTTGCCTCAACGACGTTATCCTAGGAGATGAGAAAATTGAGATGAAGTGAGCCGCCTTGCTAGGATTCGGGAACCCATTACACCGACCTTCAAAAAAACATGGAGCTCCATGTGAAGTCGGGTGTCCGAAGTCGTTATCCTAGGAGGTTGAGAAGATTGAGAGCCCACCAAGCCAATGCGGGGAGTGATCCATACCACCATCCTCACTTTACTTTACATGGTGGGCTTTGGCGTTATGGTTGGAAGGTTGGTTATTGTGTGTACATCGTTCTCACTAGGGGGTTCGACTTGAAGACCCTTGTAAAATAGAAGGTGAACCAAATATTGATCTTGCATGCTTGAATGGTGTTGAGCGAAGTGGCCCTTGAGATTATATGTTTGACCATTTAAAAAGAGGTCGATTTCCCCTGAATATTCTTTGAGTTGCAAGTTTGTCATATTGTTGTTCCATTTGTTTGATAATGTGAAGGATTTCCCCCTCTCCGTGTTCTTGCACGATTATCTTGATTGACCATGCATTTGTCGAGATTGTCTTGAGTTGTGTTTGGTCCTTAAGTGATCATGTGTAATTGAAGACTTGCTTGAGGGCGAGAAAGATATAAAGTGTGAAAACTATGATAAGTGCCAAAAACACCTATGAATAAGGGTCTTAGTGGGGTTGTTTTTGCTAAATTGATGTCTTTTTGTGGGTAAGTTATGGTCAAAAGTGCTTGGATGTGCTAATCTATTGCAAGGCTTTGTTTCATGTTGCATTTTGAGCTATTGTGAAGGGGTATTGAGCTGAGAAGGAAGCTTATGGACTCAATTGGGAACACTCAAAGGAAGGAGCTCAAGAGGAACCCGTCCACGAGGGATCCACGAGGCCACGATCGTGGAAGGGGTGTGGATTAGATGTAGAAAGTTCCACGCCACTGTCCACGATCGTGGACTGCTAGCTAGGGAATTAAATGATCATGTCCACAAGCGATCCACACTCGTGGACTGGACGTGGATCGAAGGCAGCACAGAAAAGTGGGAAAGTGCAGTGGGAGGTTTTATAAGCTAGTTTAGGATCTATTTATGGGGGATCTTGACTTTTGGAGCTTAACTTTTAGATCGAGATTTCACTTTACCTTGGTTTTTTGTACTTCATTTTGGAGAAGCTAGCTAGGTTTTTCTCTCTCTACAAGGAGAGCTTGAGATTCATCCATGGAGTGTTAGAAGACTTCTATTTGATTTCAATTTTAGGTAATACTTTAGTTTTCCATTGCAATTCTTAATTCAATTCACTTTACTATTCAATTTCCTTTGTTTTTGTATTTCAATTCCATTATGATGAGTTCTAATTTTCTAAAGGAGTTGGATGCTTCTAGCTAGGGATTATGCATGTTATATACTGAATTTTCAAAATAGATAAGATGATTACGAATTGTGTTCCAAATGCTCTAGTGTGGGTGATGTTGTGAAATGATTCTTACTTATTGTCGGTCGGGATAAGTAGGGAGATTGAGAGAGTGGTTGTTGCAAGAGATTGTGCCTCTACGTAGCCTTGCTCATCCACATTCCCGCCCTAAGTTCGGAAGAAGTTGTAGACAATGTGTTTGACAAAATGGCCTAGCCGAATGAGAACTTAGGAGTCCCAAGTTTGACGCAACTTGGTGATTGTGCCTTGAACTTGCTTGAGTGAAGCATGGTTTGCATTCCATCTAATCTACCTTAGCCTACCATATGCATAAGACCTAGTGAAAAGGCTCCAACTCCCTATTCTAATTGATTGATTGATCGATCTTTTGCTTTTAGTAGTTGTTACTTTTGAAATCAATGTTATTCGATTTTAATAATAATAATAATAATAATAATAATAATAATAATAATAATAATAATAATAATAATAATAATAATAATATTATTATTATTATTATTATTATTATTATGAAAACTAGCTTAAAAAAAAGAGGGGGAAGAGAGATGGAAATTGGAAAATAAAGAATCTAGAAAATATCTTCCGACTAAAAAATTAGGAAGACATTTTTTGTCAAATTGGACATTTTTTTCATTGACCAGAATGCATTTTTTCCTTTAATTTCATTTTTCTTGAGTACCCAAACATTGAAAAATTTTAAATATCACTTTCGGAAGTATTTTTTGGGTTTCCAAATGGATTCTTAATTTTTTTTTTTTGATTAAGAAAGAGGGGGACACCCGAAGAGAGGAGAAATCAAGATCTAGCCCCTGCGGTCATAGCGACCCGTCTATAAAAATCAGCCCCTAGCTTCTCGTTCTCAACCATATCCCTCAGCCCAAAGGGCATATCGTCAAACATGGTGATGCCCAGCGGTTGCGATCGTGCCCGTTTGGCAAGCAAGTCAGCCACTTGATTCTGTTCTCTGAAGACATGTTTGAAGATTATGCGGTTAAAGTTCCTCGCTCTCCCCATACACCTGGTGATGATGTTGTTTGGGTGGGTATGCGCTCTATCGGCGCCTCTCATGGAATCAATAGTGCTCTTGGAGTCACTTTCAACAATAAGGTTCGTAATACCCGCATTTATAGCCGCTTGAAGGCCTTGGAGAACGCCCCATTCCTCTGCTTCATCACTTGAGCAGCGTCCAATGTTGAACATAAAGCCGCTTAGCCAAGATCCCTGGTCATCCCGGAGTACCCCACCACACGCAGCTAGTCCGGTGGATCTGTCACAGCTCCCATCCACGTTCAGTTTAATACAACCAGTTGGCGGTTTAGTCCATTGGACTTGCACCTCTCCAGAATGCCCGGTACACGCTCCCGGCTTAGTTGATTTTGCGAACGCACTAGCAATCTCCGTGATTTGTCTCGTAATCCAGTTGCGTTTGTCCCCCATCGCCATGCTCCGATTGTTGAAAGCTTTGTCGTTACGCCACTTCCAAATCCACCAAATTCTCGCCGCAAAGTTCTCGGGCCAATTCCGCTCAAACCCCATTCGGCTATCACCCACAAGGTTCGCCGCAAGCCAAGCGTCCCAATCTAGGCGATCAAGTCCAGCCGCAACTCGTCGTCCCAGCGCCGCCTCCCACAGAGGTCTCGCCTCCGAACAGGTCCGAAAAAGGTGGTTACAATCCTCCACCTGCCCTGCACAAAATGAACATAAAATATTAGATGTCATTCCGCGATGGGATCTTTCCACGTTCGTTAGCACCCGACCGTGCTTCAACAACCATAGGAACATGCATATTCGCATGGGGACTTTAAGTTTCCATATAATGTTCCAATCAAAATGTCCTGAGACACCGTTAGAGGATGTGAACGCTGCATACGCTGATCGGATGGTAAATTCCCGGTTATTATCCCAAACCCATCCAATGCCATCCTCAACACCTGGATCTTCCGAGAGCACAAACCCTGCTAAAGTACTAGCTGCTTGATCGGGAATGAGATCGCTCAAGATTTTCCATTTCCAGCCCCGACCTTCCTCCCAGTAATCCGAGACGCTAGCGTACAGTTTCGGAAGACTCACCGGCCTTTGTAAAGAATCATACAAAGGACCATCGCCAATCCATCTGTCCATCTAGAATCGAGTATTACGTCCATTCCGAACAACCTTGATCGTCCCGTTCTCCACGCACGGGTTCGCCGTCACGATTCCCTTCCAAACATTCGAGGCTTTTCCATGAATGCCCTGGCTCGGGTTTTTATATTTACTCAACAGGGTCTGCGCCCATAAGCTAATCTCCTCCCGTCGTAGTCTCCACCGTAACTTAGCCATGCATGCCAAATTTAGTTCATGGACCCGTCGTATACCTAATCCCCCCTTCATCTTTGGTCTCGTCACAGTTTCCCAATTAACGAGGCTAACCTTGCTTGCATCATTTCTGGTGGTGCCCCAGATGAAACGTCGCATCCGTTTTTCAATCTCGTGACAAATCCCTTTCGGCAAAACCACGGTTTGCATGGTGTAAAAAGGGATGGCGTTTAGGACCGACTTCGCCAAGACGACTCTCCCTGCTGTCGATAACAATCTAGCCTTCCAGCCTTCCAGTCGTGTAGTCATTCTGTCTAACAAGCCACTAAACGCGCTGCAAGTTACCCGTCCGTGGATTGAAGGTACCCCGAGGTACTTCCCCAGGTCATCCGTTCGAGTAATATTGAGATTATTCGCAATATCCTGCGCAAGATTAGGATTAGTATTCTTAGAAAAATAAATCTGAGATTTATTATAACTTATCTTTTGGCCCGGGGCCTCACAGAACCGATGAAGGCAATCGCTAATGATATATGCCTGCTCCAGCGTAGCCTCAGAGAACAAGACCATGTCATCCGCAAAGCAAAGGTGTGACAGGGTTGGTCCCTTTGAATCGAGCTTAACCCCTTTCCAGCTCCCGGCTCCCACCTTATGAGAGATCATCTGGCTAAGTTTCTCGAGGCACAGCACAAAAAGTGCCGGAGACATCGCATCTCCCTGCCTAATGCCCCTCTCCGGAACAAACTGTTGCAGTCTCTCCCCGTTCCAAAGTATTGACATACGGGGAGTTTCCACACAAGCCATGATTAACGCAACCCAAGAATTTGGAAACCCAATCTCCTGTAAAGTGGTCCGAATGAAATCCCAAGACAAACGGTCATAGGCCTTCTCAAGGTCTAATTTGATGGCCATAAACCCCGTGTTGCCCCGCTTTACACGCATCGTGTGCATAACTTCCTGATAAATGATAACATTGTCTAAGATCTGACGCCCCGGGACAAAGGAACTTTGAAAAGGGCTCACAATCTTCGGTAGAACATGCTTTAAACGGTTCGTGATTGTCTTGGTTATGACCTTATAGCTCACATTGCACAAGCTGATTGGTCGGAACTGTTTAATCGTCTCAGGGGTCTCAGATTTAGGGATCAGAACTAGTAGAGTGTCATTAAGACCCTCTGGCAAGCAACCAGAACGGAAGGCATCTTGCACTAGGCGAAACAGACTGGAACCAACCGTCGCCCACATGCGTTGGTAGAAAGCAGCGTGGTACCCGTCCGGCCCCGGAGCTTTGAACAGTGCCATATCTGAGACTGCACTGCGCACTTCATCCAGCTGAATGTCAGAGTTTAGAAACCCCCAATCAGCGCCCGTAAGCGACGGAAACTCGCCTTCGAGCGTTGCAAACTGCGTAACCCCCCTGTAGCGAGAGAACAAATCTGTATAGTAATCGCGAACAAGGGCCTTGAGGGTGACTGGCTCGGTAATCCAATCTCCATTCTCGTCTCGCAGGCTTTTGACAGTATTATGACTCCTCCTCATAGTCGCGGCGGCATGGTAATAGGCTGTATTTCGATCCCCAGACACAATCCACTGTTCTCTTGATCTTTGGAACCACAAGAGCTCCTCTTGGTATAGTATTTCATGATATTCTTCGAGAAGCTTCTTCTCGAGTTTTACAAGCCCATTGTGATACGACTGGGAAAGGCGTTTTTGCACCCCTCCGAGCCGCGCAAAAACGACTTTCTTTCGGTGAAAAACGTTACCAAAAACCTCCCTGTTCCAAGCGTTCAGCGTCTTAGTCATGCGTGAAATATTTTCCTGAATAGCCTGGTCAGTACGCCAAGTACGGCGCACAATCTCCGGAAGATGCTCCGAGGTAAGCCAGGCCGCCTGGAACTTGAAACTTGGGATGCTCCGACTAGGACCATCCCCGGCCAACCGAATTAAAATTGGCGCGTGGTCAGAAGACACTCGCGGTAGGTGAGTGACCGTGGCCTCCGGGAAGCGGTGTCTCCAGCTAATATTGCACAGAGCTCTATCCAGCCTTGCCTCCTTCGCCGGGCCAGACGAGCTTCCTTTATTCCACGTGTACTTTGGCCCGTGAAAACCCATATCCACTAAACCCTCACAGTGGATCCAATCTGCAAAATCCGAGCTACGTCTCATAGAAAAAGCGGTGTAGTTGGACGTCTCATTGTGGTTAATAACGGAGTTAAAATCCCCATCCACCATCCACGGCCCCGTAAGTCCTCGTTTATCCTTACTTAGTTCCGACCACAAACGTCGGCGGAGATGGTGCGTCGGGCTCCCATAAACGACTGTAAAAAACCACGGGGCCTGGCCCGCCGTGTTGACCTGCAAGAGTACAAACTTGGGGTGAGTGTAGATAACGGAAACGTGCAGAGAATCGTTCCATAGCACCCATATCCCACCGCTGAAGCCAAACGCCTCAACCCGGATCCAATCCGAGAAGCCCAGCTTAGCACAGATGGCATTGGCCTGGGATCCCGAAACTTTAGGCTCAACAAGGCCAAGAATAGCCGGCCTGTGAGTCTGCAAAAGGTTTTTGAGGACGCGGTGGAATCCTCTTCCACCAGCTCCTTGGCAATTCCAAGTGACAATATTCATAAGAAAGAGACAAAAAGGCAAAAACACAAGCAAAACCGAAAAAATAAACACAAAGAAAAACTAAACTGAGGGGCGAGCCTCGCCCCCATCCTCAACCAACACCGTCGACTGTGACTCCACATCCATTATGATATCTCCTTCCTCGTCCCGAGCTTCCGGAGGGTCCGCATGGTGCTCGGGTGTCTGCTGGCTCGTGACAGGAACGTCAGCCACTACGGTATCCCCGTTATGAACCACCGTAGTGCTAATGACCTGCCCTCCCTGTTCCCCACGAATCACCACATGTTCATCCTCTTCTGCTGCACGTCTGGAACTTGACCCAGTTGGACGCCTCCCCGTCGACCCCTCTTTCTCTGTCGTAAGTTCCGTCCTGGTTTGGCATTGCTCGTTTTGGATCTGTCGTTCGTTCACTATCACATTAGCTCGCCTAGGTCTCCCACCTAGAGTCGTAGGCTACGCTCCTCCTTGAGGACTCACCGCGTTAACATTTTCAGCATGGCGTTCATTTTCCTCAGTCTCATCGTCAGTCCCCAACATAGCAAACCGCGAACCATTGCTATTAGGGGTTTCTTTTTGGCGTCCACCAGACGACCCCTACGCTAACGTCTCGGCCTGGCGAGTGTGCCCAGCTGGTCTCCCTTGTTGACGACGTTCCTTCCTAGTAACTATCATCCACGATCCATATGGATGAGTACCTGCAATCGACACCCCCCTTTCCGCGACGCCGCCATTCTGTCCCCCAGGCTTACTCCGGCTATTTCCGCGATCAACCGTAGCATTCTCAACAATGCGCTCAGAGACTTCCTCCTCAGCTGGCTTCGGGCACGTCGGGCAGGAGTCCTGACGGTGGCCATACATACCACATGAGAAACAGACGAGATGGATGCCCTCATACGCTACATGCCAAACTCTATCCTCCAAAGTGAAGCGCGAAACCAGTGGCTTGGTGATATCGATTTCGACACACACTCTTGCGAACTTCCCCTTGGACACCAAATTGGTAGTATGATCCACCCGTATAGTACGCCCCAATTTATTCCCAACCTTTCGCAAACATAACAAGTTATAGTATTCAACCGGCAAACTAGGGAATCTCACCCAGACCAGAACCTTCTCCGTGGTATCCGAAACGGGATCAAAATTAGGCACCCACTCCTTCACGATCAGGTAGTGATCCAAGATCATCCATGGGCCTTCGTACTTGGCGTACTCAAGATCTTCCCGCATCCCAAATTTGGCCAAGAAGTAATCGTTTTCGAGAGCGATGAGTTCCATCCGACCCTTAGGACGCCACATCGAGATCAACCTGCGCAACAGATAAGCATAGCCCACCTTACGCCCCATCACTTTCAGTATCAAAGTTTGTCTCCAAGGTTCTCGGATCCGCTCCTTCTCTTTTGCAGACAACCTGATGGTAGGGCAGGTGGGATCCTCATCTTCCTCAATATCCTCAAATTCAGCATCACTTCCATCGATCCCTTCCTCACGTTGATCCGCTAGCAGAAACGGGGCCGTACCTGTGCCTTGCCCAACTACCGTATCCAGATATGATCGCGCCGGAGCACCACCATTCGGGATCGCAGTTTGGGCATTCCCCATCACAACGGGGGCTTCCGGGACCTCCTCCGTATGATCCGGATCAGAACCGTTGAGATCGCTCACACCTTGATCCCCTAAAGGAGTTTCCGCCACCACTTCGACCGGATCCATCACGTCGTTCGCTGTCTCGCTGGATGTTTGCGTCTCCTCCACAATCTCCATTGCAGAATCGCCAGAACCACCAGCGCGGTGCTTGGATTTTTTCGTACTTCGTTCGAGCAGATCGAGATCTTCCGGTGACCGTTGGCTAGAGAGAATTTTCGTATTCGACATTGTTCTTTTGAGGTGATAGTGATTTTATGGATTCTTAATTTTAAATGCAAATATATTATCTAAACAGCTAAAACAGTACTGTTGTTAATTTATTTACTATGGTAGTTTTGATTTCTCGCGGTTGCTTTTACTTTCGAACAATTCCAAAAGCGACAAAACAACATAAAAATGAACTGTCTTGACCTTATTCTTCTAATTATTAAACTATTTGTACATATTGTGTTCCTTTTATTATTTAAACTGCAATTACATTTATAATTTATTATTAAAAAAAAAAAAACTAATAATGTAGTACAGCCACAACTCAGTTTATAGCATCATCCTTCGTCTCTAGCTGCCAGGCATCCCCTCTCCTCACCGTCCAATCATAATAAGCCACCACCGACCTCTGACGTGTTCTCTCCAATTTTCTATTCCGTGTAATTTCACTTTTTTTTTTTTTGTTTTTGAAAACGTGTAATTTCACTTGGACCCTTGAAATTTATAATACTACATATAAGTCCTCTTTAGTTAAAATATTACGCACATAGACCCCCTCAAGCAGCACCAAACCAATGCCATTTTTTTCGCAATTTACCTTTATTTCAACATTTCTTTTCTAAGAAGAAATTAAAAATCTATTTTTATAGTTACAATAGTTTATATTATAGTTTAAATATAGTTTCATGTGACTGATTTCGCAGTAATTAAAGAAAACATATTTTAGTTGCACTTTTTATAAGTAGATTTTAATTAAATTATGAATCTTAGATTTACATGAAATAAATCATGAAAAGTTATATTCATAGCAAATACCTTCATCCAAAGACAAACGTTATTAATGTCATCTTTGTTTGGTGTCTTCATAGTGTTTTTTTTTAATAATAAATAATTTTGGATAATGTTGATTTTATGACTTTTGGGCAGTCAACGGCAAGTCAATATTACCATTAAAATAACGAGTATGTGAATAGTGAAAATTGTCCCCCCGCTATTTCCATGTATAGGGTATATTTATATATATTTTGGGCCTATAGCTCTACAAGGAATAAGAATCCTAGATCGTCTCATATTGGGAGTTACGGTTACATGGAGAATAATAAATCATAGTTCTACATTAGGAATAATGAGCTCAATCCTTATTAGTTACATGGGAAATGCACTTTTGGTCCATCAATTAGTAGCACATTTGCAATGTTCTCCCTATCTTCCAATTTGGACACTTTCGATCCCTCAGTTATTGAGACGTTAGTCAATTTAGTCCTCTGTTAATTAATCACAATAAACTCCGTTTAGACTATGGGTATAATTGAAATTTCACATAGGAAAATACACGTTTGATCCCTCACCAATAACTTAAGTTTCCTTGTAATTCTTGGAGCTTAATTGCAAAGTATAGAATCTATAGATTATGTTGCAGGAAATATATGTACTATATTATTACGATTAGTAATTTTAATCTAGAATTGTATTACGAATAGGAAAGTAGGGAAGAATATATTTTATTAGGAAATATTTTAAAATGTTACGCAAACCTTAATAGTATTATAGTGTTTTGGGCGGGAAGTTAAAATTGAGAATTTTATTTCTATTAATAGTATAAATTAATATAGATTACGTTGCAGGAAATAAATGTACTGTATTATTAAGATTAGTAATTTTAATCTAGAATTGTATTACGAATAGGAAAGTATGAAAGAATATATTTATTAAAATTGTATTACACATTTTAATGTACAATTGTAGTACGAATAGGAATTGTAATACAATATTTTAAAATATTACGCAAACCTTAATAGTATAACAGTGTTTTGGGTGGTAAGTTAAAATTGAGAATTTTGTTGTTATCTACTATACTAATAAGAGCCAAAGAGAGTTAGGCCTAAAATGGGTAGAAAAAATGGCGGTAATCAAATGGATGGTTCAGATGAATTATTTAATCAAATAGATGGCTAATATAATTCAGATTAATATTATTCATAGAGATTACCTAATTTAACCTTACTTTTATGATTTTCCGTTAAGTTTTCCGTTAAATATTCTCTTCTCTGTTAATATTCCGTTAACTTTTAACTAACCCATTAATTCCTATAAGAAAGGTCTTAGGTTCGAACCTCATCTCAATCAAATTTGACATAATTAAGTTTTTCACTTTATTTTACTCTTATTAAATTAAATAAATTAGTAGCTACAACAAAAAATGATACATATGTATTTCTTTAATTTAGAATTATGTGTCTACAATACTTTTATTTGAAAAAATTATTCATTATCAAAAAATTAAATTAAATAAGAGAAATAATTTCATTAGTTATATTGTCTTTATTTTCTCTCATGCAAATATTCTTTAATTCATTACATTGTCCATTATCTTATTTTTACAATATCTTGTAATTAAATATCAAAGTTATAGTACAAAATAATGTTATATATTTATTTACCAAATATTTTATTAATACTATGAAAAAAAATTTAAATAATTTGAAACTAATTATATTAACTACTTGGGGATTGGTTGACAAAGAGAGTACTCAAATAGTCTAACAAATTGAAACGGAATCACTCTATTTTACTCTTATTGAATTAAATAAATTAGTAGTTACACCAAAAAATGATACATATGTATTTCTTTAATACCATGAAAAAAAAAAAGAGAATAGTTTGAAACCAATCATATTAACTACTTGGGGGATTGTTGACAATGAAAGTACTCAAATAACCCATTACCCAGCAAATTGAAGCGAGAAATTACCTTTTAATATCTTTGGAATACATAATATTTTAAGTTTTCAAATTTTTATTAATTTATTTAATCTTTTTTCTTAAACTAGGAATTTCTTTATCCACAATAACTCATTCAACAATAATGGTTGAACCAAATGAACCCCAAGCAGAGCACCTAAAGAAAAAGTCCATAGCTCCTATATTGTAATCTCATTGCATGACGTTGTCATCTATGCTATCAACAATAACCAAATCGCAAATAACACACAACAAACAAAAAGGAAGGGAACAAATAGTAAAGATGAATTGAAGACAATGACAATGTTACTCAAAAGAGAATTAAGAACACTTTAAAAAAATTCAAATTAAAAGTAGTACGGAGTATTTATTTAGACTATCATTTTTAGACCAAATATTTACACTATCGGTTTTACAACGTTGCAAACATTTATTTTAGTAATAATTATAATGAATTTTCTATATTATCTTAGATTCATATATATACTTTGAGTTAGATATTAAATAAAAAAATTCGACATTCAATTACCCATGTATAAACTTCTCATATATAATCTTGCATTGATATACTTTCAAATATTTATTTAGATATAAACATTGGGCATTAACCCATTCGCGCTATGCGCGTATAAAACTAGTTAATAGTATAAATATAGATTATGTTGCAGGAAATAAATGTACTGTATTATTACGATTAGTAATTGTAATATAGAATTGTATTAGGGATTGGAAAGTAGGAAATAATATATTTTATTAGGAATTGTATTACCATATTTTGTATAATTGTAGTACGATTAGAAATTGTATTACCTATTTTACAAGATTACGCAAAAGAGTACTTTGTGCGGGAAGTTAAAATTGAAAGTTTTGTTTTTATTAATAGATTAATCATATCATAATTATTACTTAAATTATCAACTATATATACTTTTAATATAATATAAATTCTACATATCTATATCTATACTATATATAAAAATAATATCCTCCTCCCAAATTTTCCCGCCCAAACTTAGTGGCATTTTAGTAAAATCATTTATTTTATTTATTTATTATTTTATTAATTATTCATATATATTTATTCATAAAATCAGTCAATTACTAAGAACATACCAATTTCATACCCCAATTTCATTCCCCTATAATTGATTAATTATCCATATATATTTATGGTAATAATATGGTAATATTGTTAATATAAATTGGTGATTGGTGATATATTCATAATCTATACTATATATTCCTAAACATATATATTATTCTTAATCAAATCAAGTCATGTATTATAATCTATACTATATGTATAAATTATATTATTTTATATTACTATATTATAATTATAATTATAATATTATAATATTATTTTGTAACATCCATACTATTATTTTGAAACCTCCATTATATTATAATATTATAATATATTTTCATATATTTTATA
>CP025646.1:24141472-24169620 GCA_003576665.1 Ipomoea trifida
AGTGTAAGTCTGAAAACAATGGAGGCAACAATGTTAATATCAAATATTTTAGGTGCAAGTCTGAAATTATACCTTCTATTCGTATTACTATTATATTTTAATAATAATAATAATAATAATAATAATAATAATAATAATAATAATAATAATAATAATAATTTTAATAACTTCCCGAGATTTCTCACGTTTCACTTCTGAAAGCTCAACGACAGCGATCTTCTTCTCCTCCCAAATTACCCTATTCTTGTTTCTGGAGCGGAGATCGATTGGACTGTTCATCGGATTGATTGAGGAAAGGCGGTCAATCGAAGAATTTGATCGGAGCGATGGAGCAAAGCAGGCGGGCGGTGGAGTCGTATTGGAGGTCACGGATGGTCGATGGCGCAACTTCTGATGAGGACAAGGTCACTCCGGTTTACAAGTTGGAGGAGATCTGTGAGCTTCTCCGGTCGTCTCATGCAGGCATCGTCAAGGAAGTCTCGGAGTTCATCCTCAAACGCCTTCAGCACAAATCCCCTATTGTCAAACAAAAGGTCGCCCATTTATCCTTCTTTTATTTGCTGCTAAATTGGGTTTTCTCCTAGCTTGATCATAGTTTCTTTGATCTCAGATGTTTAATTTTTAACTGAATTATACCAAAATTTAGAATTTAGGAGCTTGTGTGATTTAAATAATAAGGTTGGTTACTGAAACTAATGGAAATAAAAAAGAAAAATTAATTGAGAACAACGATTTGAAAAACGGAGATATGAGGTTTTTTTTTTTTTTTTTTTTTTTTTTTGTTACTCTCCCGCTAGATGAGCCTTGTTCAGTTGCACAGTCTAAGGCAACATTTAACCAGTGAGAAGCTTAGCTTCAGTGCCATTCTCATTTCACTTTAGATGGTATTTAGTATTGATAATGCGGACGTGATTAGAATTTGACTGACATTTTTTGCCTTTCCATATACTTCATTTGTTAATTGAGATGTGCACTGATGATGAAAGCTCTGCAGATTACAATTGTACACAATTTTCATCTTTACATTAACTTCAACCAGTTAATTGAGATACTAGAATACTAATACTAGATGTTTGGTAATTTTCATGACTAATGAATTGGAAGGGATAAAAGGGTAAGAGGTCTTTTTTTTAAGTATCTAAGTTGTATTTACTTCTATAAAACTTGATTGGAAAGCTGGATAAATTGTTACATTTCACCTTGAAGTGTGGCAAAAGGTAACAATAAATAAAGTAGGGAACTAATGGAGAAACATTTAAAATGATTTTATTAGGTTTGGAGGCTCCTCCAAGTAATAAATATGTAATTCAAACAGGAAAATAGTTAGTTATTTGTGTACAAATGTAATGATTGTTTAATTTGTTACTATCAGTAATCCATTGGCTGGTAAATTTTATATTTGTGTATGCATATGTGTGTTTTGGAGTTATCCTGGACATATTTAAGCCTTGCCAAATAGGTGCAATTGATTTAGCTCAGTATATTAAAATAAAAAGGTTTACTCAATAGAGGCTTGATTCTAGTATTCAGTTATAAGCAGATACTGTTAATTGAATCTATTTGGAAGAATAATTAGGTGAGCATTGAAGTTTATTACACTGAATAGCAATAGTTATCTTATATTTAAGCTAGCTGAATAGGTTCAATTGATGTAACTCAATATATTAAACAAAAATGTTCACTTTATGGTGGCCTGATGCTAGTATTCAGTTATGAGCAGAAGGCATGTCAATTCCAATTCTTAGTTTGACCCACTGGCTTTACTACTAACTATGATACATGATGTCAAACAAAAACATCTTTTTTTTTTTTTTTTTTCATTTTACTCTAAAGGCTGTATGTTCTCTCTCTATCTCTCTCACACACACATATCTAGACATTGCAAAAACTGAAGTAGTGAACTAGAACTTCATATTCGCATTTGCAATTTGCTTATTTTAGGGAAATTTTCTACTGATTACTGAATTCCAATTTATTGAGATCATTTCGCCCTTTTGTTTAGGCTCTAAGAGTAATCAAGTATGCCATAGGAAAGTCTGGTGCGGAGTTCAGAAGAGAGATGCAAAGGAATTCTGTGTCCATACGCCAGTTAATTCACTACAAGGGCCAGCCAGATCCTCTGAAGGGTGATGCACTTAACAAGGCAGTGCGTGAAACAGCCCAGGAAGCATTATCATCTCTATTTTCTTCCTCAGATGACATCAAGCCTGCTCCAAAAGAAAATCTCGGTGGTCGAATCCAAGGCTTTGGTAATACTAACTTTGAAGTGCCATCAGAAGATAAGAAGTCATTTATCAGTGAGGTTGTTGGAATTGGTAGTGCTACAATAAAGCATGGACTTAGCAGTTTGACACAATCCCCATCCCTTAAAAAGAATGATACTGGAAGTTACAGGGGTCCAAATCTTCAGCGATCATTGACAAGGGAAATTGATTACTCAGATCGATATGAAGGAATAACTTCATATAATGAATCTCAGAATAGTTCCGGGTTTTCAAGAAATGCAGGTTCTCAAAGTTGGGGTCAGGATCTTAAGACATCTGATACAGAAACAACCAACAGGGACTTGGGTATGAGTTCTGGTGAGAAGACTCGTGAGGAGAGGTTATTGGAAACAATTGCAACATCTGGTGGTGTTCGGTTACAGCCAACCAGGGATGCCCTTCAAGCATTCCTGGCAGAAGCTTCAAAGTTGGATGCTTTAGCCATAATTCACGCCATTGAATCAAAGCTCCATTCTCCATCATGGCAGGTCTGTCTCCTTTTTCATTCTCCAGATATTTTGAGATCCGTAGAGTGATCTTATGTAGATGCCAAGAGGAACTTAGCATTTAAATGCTCCTTGCTGCACTTTCCTTCGCTTTTTACTTCTACCCCTTCCCCCTATTAAAACTGACAAAAGAAATAATGTGCTGAAGCTTACCAATGCTTAATTTTTTATTGTTCTGCCAGGTCCGAGTAAAAACCATTTGTGTTCTTGAGGCAATTTTGAGGAAAAAAGATGATGAACATTTTTGTATTATAGCATCATATTTCAGTGAGAACAATGATGTGGTGGTTAAATGTTCTGAATCCCCCCAAGCATCTTTAAGAGAAAAGGCAAACAAGGTAAATATTTTACTCTCTGATTACTGAACACGATTCCAATTTCCATTGTACAAGGAAAGTAATTAGATTTTAAGTTTCACTATATTTTCAATCTGCATGATCAACATTTCGTCTCAAATAAGATAGGTGAATTTTAATGACTTTTCCGTTCGTTTAAAATGAAATGGACATGTATTGTTGAAATGTTGACATTTTCATTTGGTTTCTATGTACCTTGATTATTTAAGTAATATGTTTGGACAGGTCTTGAGCCTTCTGGACTTGGGACAGGGCACTAGACAGACTGTAGAAAGTGTAGCTCATTCGGACAAACTAGCAAACACTGAGACTGTTCAGATGCCTGACTTAATAGACACTGGTGACAGTGATAATCTTTTCGATACTGATGGTTCAGTGCAAATGCAGAATAATGAGAATGTTGCAAATACCTCTTCCTCTACTGCCCCTCTGATTGATGATTTATTTGGAATTGGCACTGATTTGAATACAAGTGAACAGCAAAATGATGATGATCCTTTTGCAGATGTCTCTTTCCATAGCAGTAATGACAAAGAGCATGAATCTGATCTCTTCTCTGGGATGACATTTGACAAACCAGGGTCTGCTGAAGTTCGTCCAGTACCTAGTGGAAGTGGACCTGAACCATTTGATATTTTTGGTTCCAGCTCTGATATAACCAAAGAGGAAAGTGTTCCTCAAAAAGATGTTCATGACTTAATGTCTGGTTTATCCCTTAATCGATATGAATCATCTACAAGACCAAATGGTAGCTCAGGAGGAACAACGCTTGAGAATATCTTACCAAATTCTAATCCTAATCCTGGCCATATGGTTTCCAATGATGTCTTCAACAGCATGCCACCTTCTCAGATTTCTGGTTCAAGTACAATTCCAATGTTTCCTTTGGGTGCAATGGCATATAATATGCCTCCTGGCTTTATGTTAAATCCATCATTTGCTTCTCAGGCATTGAATACAGGTGCCATGGGCAATCTTTTTGCCCAACAACAATTCCTTGCTGCAATGTCCACTTTCCAGCAAATGGGCAGCTTGCAGCAAACTGCTGGTGTTAATCCTGCTTCTGGATCTAATGGAGGTTACGCTTCTGCACTTCCTGATATTTTCAATGCCAACATTCCTAACCAAACTCCAACATCATTGATGAGCAGTCAAAAGAAAGAGGATACTAGAGCATTTGATTTTATCTCAGTAAGTTTAGTCTCTGATAATTGCTTTTATCATTTTATTTTCTAATGCATGTTGCTCTAATTTAGAAAAGCACTATGATGATGATGCCTGTGAATTTGAAGACATTCCATTGCAATTGAAGTATTTTCTTTATTGTTGATTGTTGACTAGGTTGATTGATAAATCCGGTTAAAGGAATTACTAGACCAATCATCAATTGTTTTTAATTGATTTTATTCCATTTATGTTATCAACTTTAGGGGGTTTAGAGTTCCCTGTGACTTTTTTGTTTTGTTTGGTCTACTCATCAAATGGTGTCATCTGCTTTCACACTTGACATTTGCATGATAGTTTCAGAGTCTGCTGTTGCTGACCAAATTAGTGTCTCATGATATTGTACTCCTTGGTATTTTTAATGAATCACAATCATTCTGGTGCACATTTAGCTGCTTTGGTCTTAAGCATCTAAGGGACTTCATAACATTTTAAAACAAAAATGAGATGGTTATTTTATCACTACCTAATATTCTTGTTTCAAAAGTGGCTAGCTTTGTACGTGTGACGTTGTCTTTCTGTTGCCCCCCCTGACGCATGTGGTATTGGCAGGGAATTTGATTGTATTTAACAACTGTTGAAGCAGCATTCCATCTGAATGTTGGATTTGTGTTAGCAATTGCATGAGGATTGATGCTAATTATTTCTTACAGTAGTAACAGTGATGAACTAAAGATAACTTGTAAGATTCAATCAACCTTATATGGTGTTTTTTACCCCATGATTTCAGGATCATCTGGCTGCAGCTCGTGACCCAAAAAGAGTAATTTGAGTTTTGAAGCTCATATGCAATCACAGTATGGCGCATAGCTCCTTGGAATTTAAGGATCTCAACTTCAAAGTGGAATCTGGCAATCAGACTAAGGGATCTCAACCTGAAAATATTAGTTGTTTCATAATAATAATGCTTCCTTTTGATATTTATTAGGATATATGTTGTTTTGTTGAGAACTTTTGTTTTGGTGCATCACATAAGTGTAATGAATCCCTAGTACAAGAAAAAGAAAGATTTGGTCGGTGATGCTTGTTGAGTTGATGTAATGAGGACAGAAGAATGAAGTATGTGCAGATTTATATTCTTTTTTCTTTCCTTTTTCTGCCACTCATCAGATTGCCATGTGTAGAATCAAAATTTTAAATTTAAAAAATTATTTGCGATACTCTACTGAATTCAATGGTTCGTTCCCTTTCTCAATGGTTGTGTTCAATAGATAAAACGCCCTGGAATGCTTACATCTTAGAAAAAGCTTGTCTCAATTTTTTTCTTAGATGCTAAACATGGGTTCATTCTCTTGTACCTGCAATCCACCAGCGGTAGAGTTATACAGCTATGGCAATTGCAGTGACTAATAAATTGATTAACTTACATTAAAATGGCATTGCTATTATTTAGGTAGCATTTGTTCTAGTTCATAACCACTCCAAAACACCTGACATAGATCAAACCACCCTACCTAAGACATGAGCAGCCCAAACCGTAGAACAATGGACAAAGTGAATTGTTAAGTTTCGAAAGACTCCATAAGTAATCTAACACCCTCACCAATTGAGCCAAATGAGCCAACCCCTCAACTGCACAGACCACTTGTGGGGCATCCATCTCTATCTCTTTATCGTCTAAATCCAATTCCTTCAAGCTAACTCAAAGCCTCTGGCGCCCCGACCACTTCAGCCTCCCAAGCAACACCCCCCCCCTATTGACAACCCTTAGCCGCTACAAACACCTCATTCTCATCCCGTATCACCCACCCAAAACCCATGTAATTCTGACCAACATCAACGGCAACTTCGACATTCATTTTAAGCTTCCCTCTAACCGGTTTTACCCACTGCGATTGTCGCCCAACGGCCTCAACACCTCTACCCTCACATGATGCTCTCGCCAAGACTGAAGAAAACCCAACCCTTGACAGAAAATTTCAGCTCTGACAGCTCTGCCCTCCTTCCACACAACATCGTTCCCACATACCCAAAGGCTCCAACAGATCACCACCACCTGACATACCAACTCCCTGTCCATATTTCAAAAACAATTTTCAAAACAGTGTTGGATTTGAGCGCTGCACTATGCATGCTTACTTTCCAGTGGGTGCTATAAGTCAAGCACGCTTAACCAAAGAGTTCTTTGACTATCTGATTGCTATATCCTACTTAAAAGCAATTGGTGATAAGTAGGTAGACATTAACCATTTAACCACATCCCTCCATGGTAAGCCACATCATCACGTCTCGAATTGAGCAGGGGCTGAACTCGGCCAACCCTATCGACGCCCAACAATCCCCATCCCAACACGTATTGCAACCTTTGACCACAAAGCCCGGTTGCGCAGCATGCCTGACTCGGTCCTTAGCTTCTGCGCCCATCATCCCCCTCTTGGGACTGGACTTGGCCCGACCTACGCCCACATCCCATCCGGGACTAGACTCGGCTTTCGCCTCGCCATCAATTCAAACCTGTGACCTCGACTCTGATACCAATTATTGGATCTAAGCGCTGTACTATGCTTACTTCCCTGTGGGTCACCCATCTGCGACTATTGTAAGCCAAACATCCTTAACCACAGAGTTTGTTGGCTATCTAGTTGCCATATCCTACTTAAAACCAATTGATGATAAGTAGGTGGACATTAACCATTTAACCACATCCTTATATGGTAAGCCACAACGTCATGTCTCGAATCGAGTAGGGGATGAACTTGGCCAACCCAACCGACGCCCAATAAACAAAATAGCAAATCCTCAGACAATGCAAAAAACCCTCACATGCCGATGATATCCTAGCACTGAGTCGCAACGTCACAATGCATGAATAAGTGTTGAGCCATTTCCTCCTCCTTACAACATAGGACACGGTACCCATCCACCACCACCTGCTTTTACGGAGACTATCTAACGTTGGCAATCGCAAAGTACACAACTGCCACTAGAATACTTTAACTTTGTGAGGAAGAAGAAAATCCCATACTCTAGTCAACCCAAACTAGCCATCCACTTCCCTTTCCCCTAGTAAACACTTATAACCACTTCAAATTGTATACCTACCATGAACTTCATAACCCCAGACATGTTCATCTGGAATCATGTGAATAGACAACGGAATACTTTGCACAAGAAGCCAATCTCTTTTGCAAAACATATCACCTAGTAACTCCGTATCCCATCTCTTTGGCGTACCCTCCATCAATGAAGACACCATTGTGCCATTTAACTCTATCGACCTCTCAGTCTGTATGAACAACTAGCTCTCTCTAAGTAACCATGGATCCTCCATACCCTAATCGAACGACCATCCCCCCACTCTCCATCGACACCCTTCTGTAACAACCAGCTTAGCCTAAAGAATACTACTCCAAATAGGCAAGGGATTACTCCCTCGTACTACTTCAAGAAAAGATGAATATGGATAATACTTTGCTTTGAAAATTTTCGCCTCCATCGTGTCCTAGCATGTCACCAACTTCCATGTTTGTTTCCCAACAACACAATATTAAAATCTCATATTCTCCTAAAACCCATATCACCATACTCTTTAGTAAACACAAATGCTCCTATCTTGACCATCAGATACTACTACCAATTAACCTTTGTAACGCCCACCAAAAAACATTTAACAAAACCTCAATTTCCTTGCAAAGCCCTCTCGGTAACATAAAAATAGACATGGCATATGTAGGCATAGCTTAGAGAACACTTTTCACTCTCTCACTTCCTTCGTAGCTTTAGATAACATGTTATGATATGCGCCACCTTTTCCTTAATGAAACCCAAAATTGCTCGTTTATTTCTTCTCACTAGGGATGGTAAACCCAAATAGCGATCGCTTCCTTCCCCATGCACCACACTTAGGATATCCGACACCATCCCCTCACCCCCTCACCCACATTCCAACTAAAACTCAAAGAGGATTTATCAAAATTCTCCCACCTACTATACACTTCCAACACCTCTCCCGGCCCACAACCTTTGCTTCCCAACCCGTAGCCCGAGAAAAATGAGAAACAATCATCCGTGAAACACAGATGCGATAGACTCGGGGTAGCCCTCGCTACTGATACACCATGTAAATTTGCACACCACTCCTGTCAATACAACAACGCACTTAACCCTTCAACTACCAAGAGGAACAGATAAAGCAACAAAGGATCCCCTTGATAGAGTCCCCCGAGATGGTAAAATCTGTCCATGTTCCTCTCCTTAAAACAACACACTATAGGACATCGTAGATACATACTCCAAAATGATACTAACCCAATGTTCAGAGAAACCCAAACACACCATAATACCTCGCAAAAATCCCCATTCAACCCTGCCATAGGCCTTGCTCTTACTGTTCGGACTGTTAGAATCGAATAAATAGAGTTTCTTAGTCTAGAAAGTAGGAAGAATTACTGGGGAGTAAAATTTCCTAACTTTAGTATCATCAAAATCTAAAATTACACTTGTTCCTAACAATTCCTATTTTCTTCAGCATATTGTATAAACTCTTGAACCCCTTGCATACTGATAAGGAATAAATCCCTATATACTCTGTGTGTATAATGATGTATGTAGAGGTAGATCAAACAAAGAATTTAGCCCCCAAATTCCATCCTTTATTCATTGTTCTTCAATAAAATGTAGAGAGGAGGGAGAGCATATTTGGTGTTGTAGAGAGAGAGTCCAGGGAGGCCAAAAGTCCTTTACCATGTAGGGTTAAAGTCCTTTATATAGGACTAGATACCGTATAATACACCGAACATACGTATAGTATTTGTAGGGCAGTATACGCGGTATATTCCCTATCACCGCGTATACCGCCCTACAAATACTATACGTAGGTTCGGTGTATTATACGGTATCTAGTCCTATATAAAGGACTTTAACCCTACATGGTAAAGGACTTTTGGCCTCCCTGGACTCTCTCTCTACAACACCAAATATGCTCTCCCTCCTCTCTACATTTTATTGAAGAACAATGAATAAAGGATGGAATTTGGGAGCTAAATTCTTTGTTTGATCTACCTCTACGTACATCATTATACACACACAGTATATAGGGATTTATTCCTTATCACGCGGTATATATTCCCTATCAAGTAGCCCTCCCAGTCCGTGCCCTGACGTTGAGTCAACAAGGAGGGGGTCGGGCTGGAAGACTGGCCTTACCGCTCGCGACTCACGCTAGTTGCCTCGTTAAAAACCTCGGGCTAAGAAAAAAAAACAGTGGGAAAAAATCCTAGACAAGGAAAAAAGAGCACAACTTTGAGCGCCAAAGAGGAAGAGTTCGGGCTGGAAGCTGACCATATAGTCTGTGACCTATGCCGGTTGCCTCGCTAAAAAACCTTGGACTAAGAAAAAACCCAACGGGAAAAAATCCTAGTCAAGGAAAAAGAGTACAACCTTAAGCATAGTCTTTCTAGACTACAAGGGTCGTCCGAACTCAACCGATCGAGGGATTGGATTTGCCCGGGGCGGACTACCGACCTGGCGGGCTGAATTGCCTACCTCGTAGGGCTTAAAGCCGGGAACTGGTCCCGAGCTAACTGTGCCGATGGTGGCTAGGCCGACCTAATCAGGTTTATAGCGCCGGTGGTGGTAATGCCAACCTAACCGGGCTTAACACATATGTACAATTTACAAAGAAAAGCAAACGAGGGTAATTCCTCCTCGTTAGTGCAAAGAGTGTAGTTTTTTCCGACTTTTCGGTCGTAGCGTTTTTTCCGACCGCCGTCGTAATAGATCGGTTCGAGGACCGAGCGGGCGCCTTACTCCCGTAGTTTTTTCTGACGTTTCGGTCGTAGCATTTTTTTCTGACCGCCGTCGTAAACGGGCACCTTGCTCCCGATGCGTTTTTTCCGACCGCCGTCGTAAACGGGAACCTTGCTCCCTTTGCGTTTTTTCCGACCGCCGTCGTATACGGGCACCTTGCTCCCGTAGTGGGCACCTTACTCCCACAAAAATCGATCCGAGGACCATAAACGGGCACCTTGCTCCCGTAGTGGGCACCTTGCTCCCACAAAAATCGGTCCGAGGACCATAAACGGGCACCTTGCTCCCGTAGTGGGCACCTTACTCCCACACAAATCGGTCCGAGGACCATAAACGGGCACTTTGCTCCCGTTGCGTTTTTTTCCGACCGCCGTCCTAATAGACCGGTTCGAGGACCGAGCGGGCACCTTGCTCCCATAAAGATCGGTCCGCGGACCATAAACGGGCACCTTGCTCCCGTTGCGTTTTTTCCGACCGCCGCCGTAGTTATGCCGAGATATGACCTCGGGCTTACAATGTCGGTGGTGGATGGACCAACCTGACCGGACTTTTTACATATAATATTCTTGCTATTACAATTTTCTAAGAGTACAAGCCCATAACTTATACAAATATAATTACACTTTAGGCGGTACATTTTACAATGTAAAACTACTACTGTATTTTACATATTCAAAATTCAAACAAAGTGCTCGAACCTTCGTAACCGTGCCTGAGAAATCTGCTAACGTGTGGAAGTTTCGACCACTGGAGCTCAATGGTCACCGGGCACAAAGCCGGTTGGGGTGATGGAGCTCTACTGACGACACCAGAAGGAAGAAAGAGTAAGAGCCTTTGTAAAAGGTGAGATGCCGGTCGCGACCAAACTGAGTTAATTCTTCGACGCCCGAGTGGAGGTAACTTCCGGTGAAGAGCATTTAGCAATTGTCGGTTAACAGCATGCAGCGTCGTTAACGAGCATCAGTTCTTTAAAGTTGACGCAGTCGCTAATCGCGCTACATGCCCGAGCAATTCCCCATCTGTGAAAAATCTTGGACCGACGGATTCAGCATCATACTGTTCAAGCAAACAAAGCTTGGAGACCGGTTCATCAATGCACTCCATTGCTTGAGTAAAGGAATATTTATCAGGTCGGCGAATCAACTCAAAGTCCGGGGATTAATTCCTCCGCTTTAAAACGCATTTGACCAGGAAACCAACTCGGGACTCTGACCGACTTCGGCATTAGCTCGGAAGATCGGGAAATGAATTCGGGACTCCGGTGGACCCTGGCCATTAGTTTAGAAGGTCGGGAAGTTATGCAGAGCCGACTTATGTCCGGCCGAGGGCTCTTCTCAGATTTATTGCACAAATTTGTCGTCTCGCGATCAATTTTCGGTCAACCTGAATAGACCCACGCTTGGGAGGTAGTATAACCGGGGAAGATAAAAATCGGAGGGGCTCGGCAAATAATTCGTTTCGGCGAATTGAAGGGCCAAACACGAAAGGTCGGGAAGCTGTGAGTGTACAATATCTATGTGCCCCCGATCATCTAATTAAGCGTGCCCATACAACAGAATGACTACAACATTTATTCACCAGAACACTTGTGGTCGGAAACCCGGAGCTCGTTAACTGGGATCGGACATCTATTCACCAGTTGTCGTGGTCGGTGGTCAGAGACTCTCTGTTCGAATCATAATCATGGCACTATTGTAGTAAGTGACGGGGAGATGATAGCTCGTTCTTTCAGGTTGTGCTCGGGTAGTCGGTGGCTCGGGACTACCTGGAATATGCCGGAGGTTCGTCCGTCTCAGTCGGCGTGTTTTGACTGCGGGCGGCGACTGGAACCGACCTGAGAGAGTCGGGCAACATGCGCATGTGAGGGAATGGACACTTTATCTTCAACACCTTGTTAGGGACGTGCGGAGTTGGCTGGTGCCCGACTTTTTGTGGAGCAATGCTCGCTGCTCGGGGAGTCCATTCATCTTACAGAGGGAACCGGGTAGCAAGCGGATGTACAAATCCCCAAAGGCTGTTCAATATTCCCTGACTACAATCTCTTAAGATGGCAGGTTTGGACGGGCAGAGAAGGTGACATGAACCAATGTCATGGTTGGTTTTGCCCAGAATGCCCAAAGCTGCAAACTGCAACTGGAATAACAGACGATTTCTTGATCATTATTTTAGTAGCCCGAGGAGCCGAACAAAGTAACATGAATGCTAGAACTACTGTTGTCTCCCTTGTGTATTGGTGAGCGCCCCGGCGGTGTTGTTGCTGTGTTGAAACTGAACAACGCTCATTTGCCCGGGAGCTTAGCAGCTTGGGAAACTACTCAAAGCCCAACGATTAATTCCTCTGCTTTGGAATGCATTTGATCGGGAAACCAACTCGGGCTTCCGATCAATTCTGGCTATCAGCTCGTAGGTCCAAGTAACCAAGACTCAGAGTTGGTTGGATGATGGCCTTTATCTGCTCAGGAAGTAATGCACTGACCATCCGCTTCGAGAAATAATGCCATACCGTGACAGGAGGAACCGGGATTCTCTGAATGATAGTCGGTAACGCATAGCTTTGGGTTGCACGGTAGGTTGCTCATAGCCGGGAACTTTGAAGCTCTGATGGTTGTCCTTAACTTGCAGAAAGACCGTTGTTTATAGATGATGGAGGCCGAGAAGCAAATCAATCATGAAGTTGATTGAGCTCTGACCGGAGCCGACCACCTGCGATCGCTTAGTGCTTGATTTTGATCAATGAAGTTACTGGGAGAGATCGATCAACAGGTCGATACAGTACCAGCCAGGAGCACGTACTGGGGATCCATGAGCCTCCGGTCAAGCATCATTCGACCAAGCATTGATTCAGCTCGGGACTCATGTGCTGAACAGCTCGGGAAAGACCACCCACGCTTAATTGATTCAGCTTGCAGCCTAGAGATGAAAATCGTATGCTCGGTTCGGAGAAGTCTGGGAAATCGGCCATTCTTACACTCTCTTGGTTTGTGATAGGTCTCCGGTAATCTAATACAAGGTCGGGATTGGAGCCGAGAAGACCACCCCAAGAGGATGAGGACGAGATCGGGATGCCGATCAGAAGAAGTGGCATGTCCCCCTTGTTGAACCGCCGGCCACCTCTGCTTATTCCTTTTGCGTTTTTCTTTTTGTATTTCTCTCTCCTTCCATTGTCTTGGATTTCGCATATTTCACCGCCACATGCAACCAGTGAGGAAGCCCTCCACCGCCACGTGCAACCAATGAGACTGCATGCAACATACGAGTATTTTCCCAATGCCACAATCGCCATGTCTCTGCTAGCAAGTTCTCCATATTGTAATTTTTGGAAAATTTATGAGCTTTTGCAGGCGTAGCTTACTGTTGTGAAGGGAAGTTCATCATATGGCATAGCAACCTTCCTGGGGCTGGTGGAGACATGAGATGCTTGGTGAGGTCTTTGAATGAAAATAAGATAATCCATTTTTGTCTTCAAGAAAACTATAGCAAAT
Source organism: Ipomoea trifida (assembly GCA_003576665.1). Lineage (NCBI taxonomy): Eukaryota > Viridiplantae > Streptophyta > Magnoliopsida > Solanales > Convolvulaceae > Ipomoea > Ipomoea trifida. Next base: position 24,155,053 of record CP025646.1, read on the forward strand.
GACTTAGGAAAATCTCTCTTTCCCAACACTGAAACTGATTTGCATGTATGCAAAGCATTTTCACTGAAATGCAAGCAGGCCAATCAGTTGCAGGTCATTTTTAATTGTTTTCAAAACCAAGCAAATTTGACTTATAGCTTCTCCATAGGTCTCTAGTCATGTGAAGCTTCTAGCAAAGCATATATGTATGTGGTTGTAGTGCAGATGCATGTGGCATGCAGTCCAGATCTTCGAGTGACAGTTCACGGATTTCCAAAGGAGAAGAAGACTGCAATGGTAATGCTCTAATTTCTCAAAGGCATTCTGGGTAGCAGTTGCATATTCCAGAGGGGCAACAAGAAGAAGACGACCGAAGCTTGATTCCTGGCGAAGAAGCTGGATTCCAGGTTGAGCTGAAGGGTCGGAGATTACGAGAGCATGACTTTTTCCGTTGCAATCCCCACAGACGGCGCCATTTTATAAGGAATAAATCCATATATACTCTGTGTGTATAATGATGTATGTAGAGGTAGATCAAACAAAGAATTTAGCCCCCAAATTCCATCCTTTATTCATTGTTCTTCAATAAAATGTAGAGAGGAGGGAGAGCATATTTGGTGTTGTAGAGAGAGAGTCCAGGGAGGCCAAAAGTCTTTTACCATGTAGGGTTAAAGTCATTTATATAGGACTAGATACCGTATAATACACCGAACATACGTATAGTATTTGTAGGGCGGTATACGCGGTATATATTCCCTATCACATACATTTGAATGTAGTTTGTTTCTCATACATCCAACTCCGATCCATATCTGTCAATTGATAAAATGCTACTCTAAGTACTGTGTAGATATGAATACTAAATGATGGACGGACTTATAAACGATATTGGTGATTTAAATTGAAATCAAAGTACCTAATTCATAATCAAAGAACCTAGCTAATCCGTAATCAAGATACTTAATTCATCAAAATACATACATATATATATATATATATATATATATATATATATATATACATACATATATATATACATACATACATATATATATACATACATACATATATATATACATACATATATATATATATATATATATATATATATATAGTAACCACAATTCACACAGACAAACATACTCATGATCAAATGAGTCCATCCTTTCTCATGAGTCCGAGTGGAGAGATTTGGGTTGAATGCTTGAGATCAATGGCTTAGATTCCGCAAACTATACAAAAGTTTAGCCTCTGATGATCAGTTGAGTTACCATGGTTTAGCCCTCTACAAATTGTCGAGTCGGAGTGTGGGGGTGTCTGAGGTGGACGATTTCACCTTTTTTACCAAGGATTAACAATTGTTACATGCACTATAATATATGTGGCATAAGATGAAGCATATCACATATATTACATAATAATGGGGGTGTATATATTAGATGGGGGTAAATGACAGAAATGACACTACATGGGAATCTATTGACAAAAATGTGAAGTAAATTAATAGTTGACAAGAATGTGAAAAACTAATTTGGGAGTTGCGTTTTAGTGCAGAGAAGCATCTCCCACTTGCGTTTTATGTTTTTTTTTTTTTTTTTAAATTTGAAATACGGTATCAACACGCATGTGACACTTGAGTTTTTGGTATAAAATACGTCAGACGCATCCACTATTTGCGTTGCAGGCATACGATACTACGCAGCTTAAGGATGCGTTCAACGTATTATACGAAGAACGCATCTGTCAGATGCGTTTTACTTGCCGGTGCCGGTGAGTCGCCGGTACCAGAAGAACACATCTGATAGATGCGTTGCAGAACCCGAAACCAAGGTCCCCATTTCCCAGCTGCGTTTTACTCCAAGAAATATTTACAAATATTCTACCAAAAAACGTGTAAACATTTGCAATTGCGTTTACTCCACTTCCATATTTATAGTTTTAGTATGAAGTTTCAAGTTGTTAGTTGAATAGTTTAAACATTAGTTCTTGAATTAGATCAGTATTTGAGCAAAGTTTATAGAGGTGGTGGAGACGTGCGGAGGTAGAACACAAGTAGTATTTGCGTTGTACTGTTTCACTTCCAGACGTGACCGCGTGCGTCAATGATGTGTCCGGTCACATCAGTCTTTTAATAGTAGAATGCATGTGACAATTGCGTTTTTACTGCTAACAGTTGAACACAAACGGCAGATGAGTTGTACTGTAGTGTTTGACAACTTCCCTCGATGTGTATATATATCGCATGACCGTGAAATTCGTTAGAGCTTAGCATTTCAAAACACGAGTACATTACTCCAATTTGTTTACGGATATTTTGAACCAATATGGATGTATTTGTAGATTTTACAGTAGAAAATAGTTTGAACACCCTTCGAAAAGAAATGATGCGTTACTATGCAATAACCGTTGGTAGGAGAAAAATTATATATGCAATTATATCGTGTAGAGGATCAAATGAATATTTATGTTATCCAGCGCAGGGATGGGTTATTTATTTACAAATGCTAGGCTTAAATCCGCCAGAAGCAACATTATTTGCAAACAAGATAGATGCGCAACAATACACTACGGTCAACTTACAACGTCTACAACACATTAATTATCCTTCAGTCCTTCACTAGTGTTTTTGTATTTGTTACTATTTTGTTTAGATCCTATCATGTATATCTAGGTAACTACCAATGTTACAATGTTACCATCTTTTATGTTGTTAGTTGATTTTTTTTTTTAACTCATTTAAATAGCGTGCAGCAATCAAATACATTTGCAGGATATATTTGAATGCACCCTTACATGGTTCGCTATTCAAATTGATCTGAATCTGGTAATTATCTTAACAGTCTAAGTTTAGTATGTTATATATTTAAATTGTATAATAATTATTTATTATACTATTTTAGGATATGATAATTTCAAATTGTATGCATCGTCATCTAATGCAACATCTGACTACTAAAGCAATTTTGTGGCACTACGCGGTCGCAATTGAAGTTTCCGTCGAAAATATGCACTTTACAGATGGAATATTCAATTTCATGGTTGAAATTAAAATCATTTATTCCCCGGAGACATTGTGCTATTTCGACATACAAGTTTTTTCACTTTTGAAACTTTCTTCTAGGGGCCACTCCTACACACCGCGTAGAAAATTTAATCAATATGGGAAAAAAATAAGTCCACGTCGATTTGAATTAGGTACCGTAACAATTTTATTTATTTAAATTATATGTTAAAGTTTGAAATTAATACATTAAATTTAATTTGTTTACACATTAGAACAAATTATGGTGACGACAAGATCTGCAATACCACCAATATTTCAGTTTGCAGAACTGGAGTGATGTTGTTCGTTGTATACAAATTTTGGTCGACTTGGAGCAGTAAGATGCCTAAAACAATTGTTAAATGTTACGACCGCTGTAGTTATTTACTAACAAGTTCTTCCTAAAATGCAGCATGACCGGTTGTGTGCTTTTCTCAACGACTCTAATGTTGAAGAGGGTCCACTCGAGTTCATAGTTGGAGATAAAAAGCTACAACTCCACTTTGATGAAGCATTCTACATAGAGCAGTGGGAACAAATAATTGATCATTATGACATTAATGCGGGTGATGATGTTGTATGCTTCAATATAAAGGATAATGTCATCGTAATGCTAGTTATTGGTCATTGTAATGTTGAGAATATTTATCCGTGGTCAACTACATATACTATCCATGATAATATTTACGGCGAAATTAGTTGCTTAAATATAAGAGATTGATATATTTAATATAAAAGATTTCATATTCGGTTTATAATGTAATACGTGTAGTAGTTTGATACATGTATACATATTTAATGCTCGTTTCGGTATTAGCTAAATATTTACTGGTTTGTACTTTGTATGTCAGGAATTTCCTTTAATTCTTGTGTAGTTTATTTAAAACAATAAAGAAATTAAACAAAAAATTGTACTAACTTGATATGACGCAGAAGAACGCATGTGGCATATGCGTTCATCTGTCGACTAGAAGAATACAAATTCCAGTTGCGTTCATATCTGTTTGGACGGGAAGAACTAAATTGACAGTTGCTTTTTAGTGGTGTCATTTGCCTATAAATAGTTCTGGCATGGTTACAGCACAAACAAAATGTATGATGCAAACAAAATATATGCATTGTTGATATGGTAGCATCACTTCCTGAAAACTTACAAGTTATTCCAAAGTTTCTATACATATTTCTGCCCGCTATGTGGAAAAAAAAACCGGTAAGAATATATAGATTTATATGAGTATGTTAGTCTGCGTTATATATTTTGGAGAGTGCTTATTTATTTTGACTTGAATTCTGAATATCTTTTCATATTGCAGATACAAATTATGGAGGGCAATATCAACAAGTTGAATTTCAATTAAAGCTCGCAAATCGTCTCCGAATTCCAATTAAAGCTCGCAACATATATTTATTTTTTTAAATAAATATATGTTACGAGATTATGAAAAAAATAATAGTAATTTCGCCCAATTACAGGTTTAAACGTGCGAAATTATATTGTAAAACACGCTAGAGGTGTGATAGTTTGTTTTTAATAAGTCTGCAAACTATCAATGTAATACTTATGTTATATCAGACAAGCTCATGATGTAACTGTATATATGAAAGTTAATAAATCATTTATTCTTTCAATTTTATACTTTTTTGCAATAACTACTACTATGTTTTTTGTAATTTTAAGTTTTGAAGTTTATTAAAATATATATACAAATCACCGGTAAGAATAAAAATGCTTGTTATATAAACTTTCATCTACTTAATAAAATTACAACAGTAGAATCTAAATTATGTGACGCAAAAGTGCAAAACTTATATTTGAACTACATCATGTGACGCAAAACTTATAACTCTTTAGTAATGGATGTAGATATATGAACTGCATTCTTAGAAAATGATCCGGACCTTTTCAAAAAAAATTCAAAAAACAAATCCTGCAACTCGAAGTGAAGATGTTTGTCAGAATTTTTTGAGAACATAAGTGTTCAATTGGAGGTTGCGTTTTACTCATACACTGAAGTTTTACTCATAAATTCAAGTGTTTGTCTACATGACATGATTAAACGTTTTACTAGTAAAGTATTACCTCTTGATTGATTTTTTTTTTCTTCTTGTGCTTCAATTTAAATGAAAGGCTTTGTCAGTCTCTCATAATAGGCTAATTTCTTTCCAAATTATAATTCAAAAACATGTACTAATAGTATTTATTTATTAAAAGCAAAGAAGGATGGCAGCAGATTTATGAAGAAAAAAGCCCATGAGCTTTGTTCAATTTAATTACCTTGTGCAGATCAGCTACTCATTTTCTTTAGATTTTCGTCACTGTTAATTGATACTGTTCATTTGGGCGGCAATGTTTCCCCAAATAGGCATTGTCCATATGGTAGCAATTTTTCATACTGTTTGTAAAATGTTTATTCCCACAAAAAGATAGAATGCATGTGCCAGATGCATTCATGTGAACCAGAAAAATGCAATTGCAAGTTGCGTTTTACTGATAAAGTGGCGCAACCCCCGCCACATTGACAAGACTCACCATCACTTTGCAGTAGAACACATGTGACTCACCACTTTGCAGTAGAACACATGTGACTCACCACCACTTTGCAGTAGAACACATTTGACAGATGCGTTAATCTGTGCGCCAGAGCAACCCATTTGGTAGTTGCGTTGTACTGGTAAAGTGTTTGTGCTAAAGTTAAAGTGTTTGTCTATCCACTTTACAGTAAAATGGAGGTTGCGTGTTGCCTGCGAGCTCTATAAATAGTTCTAGTTAGACTAGTTAGTTACAATACAAAGAAAATATATGCAATAGCATCACTTCGTTAAAACAGACATTATCAAAAGTTTTTACATATTTTACGGTCAGTAATGGGAAAAAGGAAGAAAAAACGGTGAAGATTTATAATACGATGAATATGTTAGTTTGCGTTAAATATTTGGAGAGTGTTTATTTATATTCTCGAAATTCTAAATATTTTTTTTTTTGTTGCAGATACAAATTATGTAAGACAATATCGACGAATTGAATTTCAATTATGGCTCGCAATTTGACTCTGTAGACCAATTAAAACTCGCGACATATTTTTATTTCTTTAAATAAACATATGTCGCGAGATTAATAAAAAAATAATAGTAATGTATTTGATTAAATATATATTAATTCGTCCGATTACAAGTTTAAATATATATTAATTCGAAAATAACCATCAATAATAAATAAAGTAACATTACCCAACAGTCGCAGTCTACCTGCAAGCAATCTATCAGCAAGCAATTCCACATTATACAAGTAACTCCGGTACATAACACAGCCATTAATTCACACGTGGGGAAACACAACACCCACACTACTGTTCAAGACACCCGACAGTTAGCTCTCACACATCACTCAGCGAATAGACTTCGCTGTGCAGTATGAATCAATCATACAAAATCTCACACATCACTCATCGAATAGACTTCGCTCTGCAGTATGAATCAATCATACAAAATCTCACACATCACTCAGTGAATAGACTTCGCTCTGCAGTATGAATTAATCATACAAAATCTCACACATCACTCAGCGAATAGACTTCGCTCTGCAATATGAATTAATCATACAAAACCTCACATGTTCACTCAGCGAATAGACTTCGCTCTGCAGTATAGATTAATCATACAGACCCCTCACCATTTCACTCAGCGAAGAAACTTCGCTCTGCAGTATAGATTAATGATACAGACTCCCTCACATTCATTATTATTACACGACTCCATGACATTATACTTACTCAAGTATATTTCCCCAAAACACACACTTTGGTTAGTGTTAGTCCTATCACAGAAATTCAAGTATAGGAGTCACAATAATTTTCAAAACACATTTATTTTTCCAAGTTAGTAAAATATAAAAAAATAATATTTTTCCTTCAAAAATATTCACCCGGATGCCCGTAGGCTTTCAAAATATCACAACATTCGAGGTTAAAAACATCGGGGAAAAACCGGGTCACAAACAAGTCGAAAGACGAGTCCGCGTCGCGCGGACTCGCGACTGGCCACACCAGCGGACGCACGGCGGACGCACGTCCGCTGGTTCGGCCCGCGACGCCGAAACTAGGCGCCCATGGACGCGCAGCGGACGCGCGCGTCCGTGCGGCGTCCAGCCTCTCGGCCGAGGCGCCGAATGTTGGTTCCGCGAAGGGCGTGCGGTGGACGCGCGTCCACTGTTGCGTCCTTCCGTTTTTGCCAACTTTGGGCCGCAAGATCGGGGTGGTAACGGCCCGATCTTCCACCTTTTTCGCAAATATAAACATTTATGGGCCTCATACAATATATACATGCATAAAAGTAGCTATGAATATGCATAACAAATTTTTACCAAAAATCAAAGTAAAGATTTTTGAGCCAACTTTTAGATCTATAACATAGCACATAATTTTCATATAAAAATTCCTAATCACATAATTTCCTAGCATTTGTCTATCTTCAAGTGATTGAGCCAACTTAAGGGATTCCTTACCTCAATGGAAGATTTTTAATCCAAGAAGTTGCTAGTTCCTTTCCTTGAATTCAAAGACCCTAAAAATGTTACCACAATAACAATATTTTTCATGCACTAACATTAACACTTAAGTGCTAGAGATCATTAAATCCAACAAAGTCTAAGGTCTTACCTACACTTAGTCTCTTGGGTTGGAAAGAAATACTTGGGAGCTTCTTGATCACAAAGGAAGATCAACTAATTTTTCTTCTTCTTCCTCTAAGTGTGTATTTTCGAAAATGGAGTGGGAGAGTAAGAGAGAGATGATGGTGATTAGTGTAGATATTGTTCTTGAAGATCAAGCAACAAGTGCAAAGCCTCCATACCTCATAAATGCTACATTAAATGCCCAATCTTAGTCTAGATTTACTTGTCACATGTCAACACCACATGGAGTCCTTAGAAGATCACAAATCTAATTGGCCAGTTTATGCTTAAATCAGATGAATGTTCGGAGGATTATAACTTAATTCGGGAAAATTCTAATACCAAAATTATTCTAAAAATACTTCCGTCGCAAATCACCAAATTTGGGAATTTTTCGGTATTCCGCGAAATATAGGTACAGAGTCCGTAACAATTTATCCCTTACAGTCCATTTAAAAATTTTCTTGAACTAACTAGAAATTCAAGCTTAATCGTATGATACTTAATAATCCAAGTTCTAGGAAAATTCAACTGAATCTATATCCTTAAAATTTTCTCGGTTCGTAACCGGTACGTAGTTCGCAGCTTATCGATAGCTAATCCTAAAAAAAAAATATTTCTTTCGAGCACCGAGAAGCCTTCCCTTAAATGTCATAGCTTAAAAGAAAAGAAATTTATATCGATATTCTCGAATCTTAACTTTGTCTGAAAAATCGAGGTGTTACAGTCTTCCCCCCTTAAAATAGTTTCGTCCTCGAAACTACTCCTTTCGCCATTCGATGGTTTCTACTTACTCTTCCCCTATCTAAAACGAATTTTCTAGCATGCCTAATCCAACATATAACCTAGTCAGGCATATAAAGGTTAGATCGATCCCACTAACCTGAATTAAATAATTCGGGATAACGTCCCATGATATCGCTCTCTAATTCCCATGTAGCTTCATTGGGACTGTGGTTCGACCATTGTACTTTGATCATTTTGACCGATTTTCTCCTCGTGTCTCGCGTCTTTGAGTCCAAAATTCGAATTGGTCTCTCCTCGTAGGTCAACGAATCGTCCATTTCGAGCTCCTCTGGTTCTAATATATGGGATTCGTCAGGTACATACCGTTTGAGTTGAGAAATATGGAACACGTTATGTACTTTATCAAGCTCAATCGGTAGGGCTAGTCGATAGGCTAGGTTTCCGACTCTTTCTAGAATTCCGTAAGGTCCTATATATCGAGGACTTAATTTTCCTTTCCTCCCAAACCTTTTCACTCCTTTAGTAGGTGAAACTTTCAGTAACACCTTCTCTCCAGCCTGATATTCCGTGAATTGTCGCTTCAAGTCGGCGTACGACTTTTGTCGATCCTGAGCGACTTTCATCCTTCCTTGAATTAATTTGATTGCCTCAATGGTCTCATGGAGGTACTGTGGTCCAAGTGTAACGATATCGCTCTTGTCGTTCCAGCACAGAGGACTTCGACACTTTCGCCCATATAATGCCTCATAAGGTGCTATCTTAATACTTGCATGGTAGCTATTGTTATAGGAGAATTCTACTAGATCTAATTGTTCATCCCATGAACCTTGGAAATCGAGTACGCAACCTCTGAGCATGTCTTCCAACGTTTGTATCGTTCGCTCCGTTTGACCATCAGTAGCGGGGTGAAAAGCCGTACTCAATTTGAGTTGAGTGCCCATTGCCGCTTGTAACGCTCCCAAAAAACGTGATAGAAATCGTGAATCTCTATCCGAAACGATATCTCGCACCACCCCGTGGTGCTTAACCACGTGCTTCACATAGGCTCTAGCCAATTTCTCCATTGACCATGTTTTGTTCATCGGAATGAATCTTGCGGTCTTGGTTAGTCGATCGACGACGACCCAAACTTGGTCGTTTCCCGCCTTGGTTCTAGGTAAACCTCCCACAAAATCCATAGAGATTGAGTCCCACTTCCACTGCGGAATCTCTAATGGTTGCAATAATCCCTTGGGTTTACTTCTTTCTGCCTTGACCCTTTGACAGTTCAAACATTTCGCCACAAATTCGGCTACATTATTCTTCATGCCCGACCACCAAAAGTTTTGTTTCAAGTCCTTATACAATTTATCCCCACCAGGATGAACTGAATAAGGCGTGTAGTGGCCTTCTTTCATTATTTGTTCCATTATCTTCTTACACCCTTTTGGTATCACCCACCTACCTTGAAATCTTACACTCCCATCCGGGTGTAATTCAAATGGCCCATGCCTTCCATTGACCATGTTTTCCTTGATGTTCTCCACCCAATTATCCTCTCCTTGAGCTCGCTTGATTTCCTCAAATAGGGTTGGAGTAGCCGACATATAATATAATTTCTTCTCTTACTCCTCTTGATCACTCATCTTCACCTCCAGATTGAGTCCTTGAAACTTCTTACATAGTTGCTCGGGTAATATCCAAAGAGCATGGTTCGTTTTTCGGCTCAAGGCATCAGCCACTTTATTTGCCTTGCCCTCGTGATACTGAATTTCCAAGTCATAGTCTTTGATCAATTCCAACCATCTCCTTTGTCTTAAGTTGAGATCTCTCTGAGTGAAGATGTACTTTAAACTCTTGTGATCTATATAAACTTTGCATGAAATTCCATAGAGGTAGTGTCGCCAAATCTTGAGAGCGAATACTACTGCTGCCAATTCCAAGTCGTGCGTCGGGTAGTTTGCTTCGTGGGTTTTCAATTGTCGAGAAGCGTATGCTATTACCTTTCCATTTTACATGAGGACACGTACATCTTAGTCCTTTGTGAGACGCGTCGGTGTACAACTCATAACCTTCTGTTCCGACAGGTAGAGTTAACACCGGAGCGGTGGTTAACCTCTTCTTGAGCTCTTGGAATGCCTGCTCACACTCCTCACTCCAACTATACTTGGTTGTCTTTTTGAGCAAGTTCGTCAGTGGTCTTGCTATCTTTGAGAAGTCTTGAACAAATCTCCGATAGTAACCCGCCAAACCTAAGAAACTACGGATTTCGGTAACTGACTTGGGCGCTTCCCATTCGATTACCGCTCGTATTTTGGTTGGATCCACCCTTATTCCTTCCTTGGTGATAACGTGACCGAGAAATGCGACTTCTCTTTTCCAAAATTCGCACTTTGAAAGTTTCGCGAAAAGTTTCTTTTCCCTCAGCGTTCGTAACAATGTTCTGAGGTGTTCCTCGTGTTCCTCCGTGGTCTTCGAGTATACTAAGATGACATCTATGAAAGCGACAACGAATTTGTCCAAGTACGGAAGGAACATTCGGTTCATCAAGTCCATAAAAGTCCCTGGAGCGTTAGTCACTCCGAATGGCACGACTGTGAACTCGTAGTGCCCGTACCTCGTTCGAAACGCCGTTTTAGGTACGTCTTCTTTCGCTACTCGCACTTGGTGGGATCTTGACCGTAGGTCGATCTTTGAGAACACACCCGCTCCTTTCAACTGATCAAATAGATCATCGATCTTGGGCAACGGGTATTTGTTCTTCACTGTGACTCGGTTGAGTTCTCTGTAGTCGATGCACAGTCGCAGGCTCCCATCTTTCTTCTTCACGAACAACACTGGTGCGCCCCAAGGTGATACGCTTGGCCTTATGAATCCCTTCTCCAGTAATTCTTCCAATTGTGCCTTTAATTCCTCCATCTCCTTGGGTGCCATGCGATAAGGTGCTCTTGAGATGGGTGAGGTTCCTGGTACGAGATCGATGGTGAATTCCACTTCCCTTTCTGGTGGCATCTCGGTGAGATTGTCGGGAAATACGTCAGGGAATTCGCGCACTATTGGAATTCGATCCATCTCGAGTTCCTCTACTCCGGCGTCTTGCACCAAACAAAGATATGCTTCGCACCCCTAGCGAACGCACTTCCTTAACCTTTGCATTGTCAACAACCGTGGCTCGGGTTGTTTGTCAACTCCTCGGTAGGATATTCTTCTCCCCTTCGGTCCTTGCAGTACAACTTTTCGCTCATTACACACGATCTGAGCTTTGTACTTATACAGCCAATCCATTCCGAGTACGACATCGATGCCTTCGAGTTCGAAACGAATGAGACTTCCGGGACAGTTAAATCTCGCTATTTCTATTGCAACGTCGTCATAACCATCCTTACAGGATACTACTACTCCTAAAGCCGTTGCGACGTTGAGATCTAACTTAACCGTAGGTCTTAACTCTAGTCTATCAGCGAATGCAGAGGATATAAATGAATTGGTAGCCCCAGTATCAAATAGGACTAATCCAGGTACTGAGTTTATGGGGAAAGTACCAGTTACGGCGTCGTTAGCCTGAGCCTGAGCGCTATTGACGACGTAAATCCTGCCTTGTTTTTCTCCACTGCTTTCTCCCATCACCTGCTTTCCCTTGTGGTTAGAACCGGGCCTGGCATTCGCCGGATTCCCCGATTGGAAGTTAGTCCTTTGACCTCCGGCTCCTGCGGGGTTCCAGCCGTTATTCCCATTGAATCTCCGTCCCTGATTCTCATTCTGCAAGGGCTTTTGGGGACTGCCTTCTTGACTTTGGCACTGAGCAGCCTTGTGCCCAAAAATACCACATCGGTAACACTTGATCCTCACCCCCTGACAACTTTCACCGGGGTGATCCCTTCCACATCTCGGGCAAGCAGAACGTTTTCCCTTATTGAATCCTCCTCTCCCTTGCACTGTGTTAAAGCCGCCTTGACTGACTTTCTTGTTCCCCACCGGAAACTTCCGAGAATTGTCGTCAGCCTTTCTCTTATTCCGGCCATAGGCTTCCTGCTGGTCCAGGTAAACCTGATAATGATCCGACGCTCTGTCATATGCCTCTTTTAAAGTAGAGCACATAAAAGGCGCGATCATCCCCCTTATACTCCAGTCCAATCCCCGAACAAATCTCCTCGCTTTACTTGCCTCATCCGGCACGATTTCCTGGGCAAATCGCATCAGCTCAACATACTGGTCGTAGTATTCTTGGATGGTTGCTCCTTTCTGTTTCAGTCTTAGGAATTCCTCACACTTAATTCCCTTGATGCGTTCAGTGTAGAACTGCTCCCTTAACTCCACCTTGAATTCCTCCCAACCGAAGGCTGGGTCTTGCAGGAAAGTCGGTCCGACTGTCGCCCACCAATTGTCTGCAGCTTTCGTCAGGTAGTACACTGCCGAGGAAACTCGTTGGTTCGCAGGGCAATTCACTGCGTTGAGTAATTTATCGAAGGTTCGAATCCATTCTTCCAGAATGATTGGGTCCTTTTCGCTTGCGTAGTACGGTGGTCGTCGGCTCTCTATTGCCTTAGCGTAATCCACTCTCAGCTGTCCTTGATTTTGGTTTTGAGCTTGCTGAGCTAGCATCAATTCAGCCATTCTCTCCATGGCTTGAACCATACGATCTATCGCAAAGAGGTTATTCTCGTTCTCCGCAGGTGCATTCCGTCTTGGTGGCATCTTTGCTAAACGATGATCCTAAGTTAGTATTCAAGGTCTAAGAGTCCTCTCGGAATTAGCTAGTTAAGCAGTTAGTATAGTACCTACTCAAGTCCTATACAGTCCTTCCTAACATTCGCCTTTATCACACCCTCTAAGCGAGGGTTTTGTCTAGCGTACTTAACAACTAGTGCGCTACGCTAGCATGCTTACTCTCAACAGCTTAAGTAAACGCATGCAAGAAAACACAGATAGCGATCATATTATTTTACGATCAGAATCGTAAGATTCTGCGAGGTAAGAAGCGAAATGCCCCCTTCTAATGCCACCTGACCTCCGTTCCAGCTCTACTCTGAACTTGTACTCGCCGAATCGTAACAATGATTTAGATCAGTCTTAACAAACCTAAGCTGACTTTGAAACTTGGTTGACCCGAACTAGAGCTGACTCGAAAAAAAACTTGACTTAGAATTCTTACTCGAAACATGGCTCTGATACCAACTTCTAACACCCCGACTCGGTTATACCGTACAACCGGAGTAGTTACCGCCACACCTAGACTAAACCCGACCTTATTCAGATAGGATTCATTCTAGATGCACATGCTAACACTCAAAAACAAGGATCGTGTTTCTTGGCGTCAAAATTCAAGGCAAACATTAGAATGAAACTGCATCATATATCATCGGAAGAGCGTAGCTAACAAGCTACCAAAATCAAGGAGGATTTAACAATAATACAACCCATCGAGAGAGTTTGTAAGACCTGGCTAGACAGTCATCAGAGTTAGCAAAAGATACATTTACACAAAACACTGCTGAACTCCCCCTACTCTAGACTCTACCTAGTCTAGTGAATGGTACACCGGGCCCGTATAGGTACCCCAAACCACGTGCCAATCGTCCTCAAACCACATAACATGGTCTAGAAACCTACAAGTACTCATGTACATCATCCATTCTTTAGGGTAATCTGGGGGACTCGGATCCCATGGGTATGGATAATGAACCACGAACTCTAGAGGGTGGCTGTCAGGAACGATCTCTATGGGATAGAACCCATAGCTGGCCTGTAGGGCATCAAAGGGACAAAGGGGCTCAACCGGAGCAGGGGTCCACACAGGTACCTCTGGCGAATCTGGAGCAGGAGTGGGGTCAGGAGTACAGATCAGCACTGGCGGGTCAGGTGCGTAGCCAGGGGCATAAGGATCTCCATCTACTAAATACTGTGCATAGTCATCAAAATCGTAAATAGAAACTCGAACTCAGATGGGTCTGAGTCCGGAGAGCTGAACGAACCTATACTAGATGGCATCTGATAAATGACACAATGAAGTGTAGTTAGCGCGACGGCTAAGTAAGGGTATCCATGGTCACTCGAAAATAAACAAAGGTTTTCGAAAATAACCATCAATAATAAATAAAGTAACATTACCCAACAGTCGCAGTCTACCTACAAGCAATCTATCAGCAAGCAA
>CP025646.1:24169877-24172377 GCA_003576665.1 Ipomoea trifida
GAAACTCGAACTCAGATGGGTCTGAGTCCGGAGAGCTGAACGAACCTATACTAGATGGCATCTGATAAATGACACAAAGAAGTGTAGTTAGCGCGACGGCTAAGTAAGGGTATCCATGGTCACTCGAAAATAAACAAAGGTTTTCGAAAATAACCATCAATAATAAATAAAGTAACATTACCCAACAGTCGCAGTCTACCTGCAAGCAATCTATCAGCAAGCAATTCCACATTATACAAGTAACTCCGGTACATAACACAACCATTAATTCACACGTGGGGAAACACAACACCCACACTACTGTTCAAGACACCCGACAGTTAGCTCTCACACATCACTCAGCGAATAGACTTCGCAGTGCAGTATGAATCAATCATACAAAATCTCACACATCACTCAGCGAATAGACTTCGCTCTGCAGTATGAATCAATCATACAAAATCTCACACATCACTCAGCGAATAGACTTCGCTCTGCAGTATGAATCAATCATACAAAATCTAACACATCACTCAGCGAATAGACTTCGCTCTGCAGTATGAATTAATCATACAAAACCTCACATGTTCACTCAGCGAATAGACTTCGCTCTGCAGTATAGATTAATCATACAGACCCCTCACCATTTCACTCAGCGAAGAAACTTCGCTCTGCAGTATAGATTAATGATACAGACTCCCTCACATTCATTATTATTACACGACTCCATGACATTATACTTACTCAAGTATATTTCCCCAAAACACACACTTTGGTTAGTGTTAGTCCTATCACAGAAATTCAAGTATAGGAGTCACAATAATTTTCAAAACACATTTATTTTTCCAAGTTAGTAAAATACAAAAAAATAATATTTTGCCTTCAAAAATATTCACCCGGATGCCCGTAGGCTTTCAAAATATCACAACATTCGAGGTTAAAAACATCGGGGAAAAACCGGGTCACAAACAAGTCGAAAGACGAGTCCGCGTCGCGCGGACTCGCGGCTGGCCGCACCAACGGACGCACGGCGGACGCACGTCCGGACCGCGTCAGCTGGTTCGGCGCGCGACGCCGAAACTGGGTGCCCACGGACGCGCAGCGGACGCGCGCGTCCGTGCGGCGTCCAGCCTCTCGGCCGAGGCGCCGAACGTTGGTTCCGCGAAGGGCGTGCGGTGGACGCGCAGTGGACGCGCGTCCACTGTTGCGTCCTTCCGTTTCTGCCCACTTTGGGCCGCAAGATCGGGGTGGTAACGGCCCGATCTTCCACCTTTTTCGCAAATATAAACATTTATGGGCCTCATACAATATATACATGCATAAAAGTAGCTATGAATATGCATAACAAATTTTTACCAAAAATCAAAGTAAAGATTTTTGAGCGAACTTTTAGATCTATAACATAGCACATAATTTTCATAAAAAAATTCCTAATCACATAATTTCCTAGCATTTGTCTATCTTCA
Organism: Ipomoea trifida; assembly: GCA_003576665.1. Taxonomy (NCBI): domain Eukaryota; kingdom Viridiplantae; phylum Streptophyta; class Magnoliopsida; order Solanales; family Convolvulaceae; genus Ipomoea; species Ipomoea trifida. Next base: position 24,171,323 of record CP025646.1, read on the forward strand.
AGTGATTGAGCCAACTTAAGGGATTCCTTACCTCAATGGAAGATTTTTAATCCAAGAAGTTGCTAGTTCCTTTCCTTGAATTCAAAGACCCTAAAAATGTTACCACAATAACAATATTTTTCATGCACTAACATTAACACTTAAGTGCTAGAGATCATTAAATCCAACAAAGTCTAAGGTCTTACCTACACTTAGTCTCTTGGGTTGGAAAGAAATACTTGGGAGCTTCTTGATCACAAAGGAAGATCAACTAATTTTTCTTCTTCTTCCTCTAAGTGTGTATTTTCGAAAATAGAGTGGGAGAGTAAGAGAGAGATGATGGTGATTAGTGTAGATATTGTTCTTGAAGATCAAGCAACAAGTGCAAAGCCTCTATAACTCATAAATGCTACATTAAATGCCCAATCTTAGTCTAGATTTACTTGCCACATGTCAACACCCCATGGAGTCCTTAGAAGATCACAAATCTAATTGGCCAGTTTATGCTTAAATCAGATGAATGTTCGGAGGATTATAACTTAATTCGGGAAAATTCTAATACCAAAATTATTCTAAAAATACTCCCGTCGCAAATCACCAAATTTGGGAATTTTTCGGTATTCCGCAAAATATAGGTACAGAGTCCGTAACACTTTATCCCTTACAGTCCATTTAAAAATTTTCTTGAACTAACTAGAAATTCAGGCTTAATCGTATGATACTTAATAATCCAAGTTCTAGGAAAATTCAACTGAATCTATATCCTTAAAATTTTCTCGGTTCGTAACCGGTACGTAGTTCGCAGCTTATCGATAACTAATCCTAAAAAAAAATTATTTCTTTCGAGCACCGAGAAGCCTTCCCTTAAATGTCACAGCTTAAAAGAAAAGAAATTTATATTGATATTCTCGAATCTTAACTTTGTCGGAAAAACCGAGGGGTTACACATCTTGTTGGACATACTTGATTTTGTACTTCGGATCCTCTTCAATTTTTGACAAAATTAAATCCGCAATGAGCTGACTAGTAAGGATGTAGTCTTCCCCGTCTTCATTGTAATCCACATGACAGCTGTG
>CP025646.1:24177377-24180225 GCA_003576665.1 Ipomoea trifida
TCAGTTGATGAAGTGTTTCCATGGGCAGCAACGAGGCTAAGTATGGTAAATTCCATCCCATTGGTTCGACCCATAAATCCGATACCCTATTAAACATTAATATTATTCACATGTTTAGTTTGTTGATTTAGTCTAGATTGTTATATTTTATCTCCTTTAGAATTGGTCTAGAGTTGTTGCTAGTATTTCTTCTAATTATACCTTCTCTGTACAATAGTTTGAATCATCAGAATATACAGACTTTTCCCATTCTCACATGGTATCAAGAGCCTGACTCTCACGAGACTTATACATTTTTTTTCCCTTCTCTTCCTAATTCATTCTTATGGCGAGTACTCCCACCACTGCTATAATCCAAATATCCGCCCCAACCAACTTTCCAATCCGCCTTACTGATACAAATTTTCCAGTTTGGCGTCAACAAGTTTGTGCAACTCTCATTGGTCTTGACCTTCTAGGTTACATTGATGGCACTATTAAGGAGCCTGCTGAATTCCTTGATACTGCATCAACAACTCATAACCCCGCCCATACAAATTGGGTACAACAAGACCAGATAATCCTTGCTGCTCTACTTGGTAGCTGCACAGATACGATTCAACCAGTTCTATCCTCTGTCACAACGGCCGCAGACGCATGGTCTCGCCTTACGTCCAGCTATGCCAGCTCCTCTAAAGGACGAGTTATATCGCTCAAAGGAAAAGCTGGTCAGAAATCCAAGAGGATCCCGTACGATTTCAGAATTTCTTCAAGACATGAAGTCCATTGCTGATGACTTGGCTTTAGCTCAACATCCTATCTCGGATGAAGACCTTGTTATTCATGCAATTACCCAGTTAGGCGACAAGTTTCATCCAATCATGGCAGCACTCAGTGTCCGTGAAACTGCGGTTACCTACGCTCAACTTGGTACTATTCTAACCGAGTATGAACGTACAATGAGGCAGTGCACAGACCAAGCATCGTATCTAGCCACGGCAAATGTCACCCAACGCCAGGCTCCCAAAGACTCGGCTAAACCTGGTTTGGGATCACCTCGTGACCAATCCACCACCTCCAACTTCCGTAGAGGCCGTGGTCGTGGCCGCAATCATAACTCCGGCAACCGTCAAGGAAGGTATTGTAATTTCTGTGACTTCTCGGGTCATGATACAAAGTTTTGCAGGAAGCTAGCTCAATTTCTACGAGATAACAACTATCAATTTAGTGATGCTCAAAGTTCCCGGAGTTATCAACCAGTTGCCAACTCAGTCACCACGTCTCCTACGACCTCACCTCAATGGATGTTTGACAGCGGGGCCTCTCATCATGCGACGTCTAGTCCATCAGCCTTGCATGGGTTTACAGATTATGGGGGGCTTGATGAAATAAGCCTGGGAGATGGTAAGACTTTACGTATTAGCCATACTGGACATACTGTTCTTCTAGCTATACCTCGTTCCCTGTGTCTAAATAATGTTTTATGTATCCCGAAGTTACATACTAATCTCGTGTCTGTGTCTAAGTTGTGCAAATCTAATCGAGTTTCTGTCGAATTTTTCCCAACTTATTTTTTGGTGAAGGATCTAGTCACGGGGGCGCCACTCCTACAGGGGGAGAACGTGCATGATGTCTACTACGCTCCCAATAGTCAGTCTCCACAAATAAATGTTTCGACACAATCATCCATCACAGCCTGGCATCACCGGTTTGGGCATCCTTCCAACAGTACTCTTAAGAAGCTAATAAACTGCTACGAGCTAGGTATTAAATCTGCATATGTTACAGAATTTAATTGCTCTTCTTGTAACATCAATAAGAGTCATAAGTTGCCTTTTTTAGAAAATTCTTTATCTAGTACCCAACCACTACAATTAATATACACCGATGTATGGAGTACTTTCTAGAAATATGTTGATGGTTACTCCTACTATGTCATATTTGTAGATTTCTTTACTAAGCACGTTTGGTTATATCCTCTTAAAAAAAATCTGACGTGTTTTTGGTATTCCCACAATTCAAAAGCTTGGTAGAAAAATTCTTTGGCCATGCTATCGTGTCAATTTTTTCTGACAACGGTGGTGAATTCGTCAAGTTAATACCATTGTTTAATTCATTTGGTATATCGAACTTTACCTCACCCCCGCACACTCCTGAGCACAATGGAACGGCTGAACGCCGGCATCGGCACATAGTTGAAACTGCTTTAGCCTTATTACACAGTGCGTACCTGCCGGTTACATTTTGGTCCTATGCCGTCCAAACTGCGGTATATTAGATAAATCGGCTTCCCACACCAATTCTCAATAAAAAATCTCCTTTTGAATGTCTTTTCAAAAAATTACCAACCTTTAAAAGGCTAAAAAGTTTTGGTTGTCTTTGCTTTCCTTGGTTACGTCCTTATACACGAACAAAGTTAGAACCAAAATCGATACCTTGCATTTTTTTAGGATATTCAACGTCGCAATCTGCATATAAATGTTGGGATTATGCTTCTAAACGTATGTATGTGTCTAGACACGTCAAGTTTATTGAAAACACTTTCCCTGCGCAAACCCACTTCCAGCATGAAAATAATTCTCAATCTGCAAACTTGTCCCAGTATAACACCACTCCAATTTTACAGCCTATCTCTCCACCTCATGCTTGTCACAACATGTCAGATTTTGATAGAAATAACCCTTCTCCACAACCACGGTGTAGTCCGCACCAGTCAGCGTCACCGGATTCCGGCTCGTCTGCTGCGTCACTGGCAGCACCGTCCGAGCCTTCCTCTCCGGCGTCAAAGTCGGCCACCTCAGCGTCGAGTTCAATCCCTTCTGTGTCGCAGTCCACCTCCTCCGAGTCACAGTCACCCTCTTCTGCGTCG
>CP025646.1:24180250-24201069 GCA_003576665.1 Ipomoea trifida
TATTAGCCATACTGGACATACTGTTCTTCAGCTATACCTCGTTCCCTGTGTCTAAATAATGTTTTATGTGTCCCAAAGTTACATACTAATCTCGTGTCTGTGTCTAAGTTGTGCAAATCTAATCGAGTTTCTGTCGAATTTTTCCCAACTTATTTTTTGGTGAAGGATCTAGTCACGGGGGCGCCACTCCTACAGGGGAGAACGTGCATGATGTCTACTACACTCCAATAGTCAGTCTCCACAAATAAATGTTTCGACCCAATCATCCATCACAGCCTGGCATCACCGGTTTGGGCATCCTTCCAACAGTACTCTTAAGAAGCTAATAAACTGCTACGAGCTAGGTATTAAATCTGCAGATGTTACACAATTTAATTGCTCTTCTTGTAACATCAATAAGAGTCATAAGTTGCCTTTTTTAGAAAATTCTTTATCTAGTACCCAACCACTACAATTAATATACACCGATGTATGGAGTACTTCTGAGAAATCTGTTGATGGTTACTCCTACTATGTCATATTTGTAGATTTCTTTACTAAGTACGTTTGGTTATATCCTCTTAAAAAAAATCTGACGTGTTTTTGGTATTCCCACAATTCAAAAGCTTGGTAGAAAAATTCTTTGGCCATGCTATCGTGTCAATTTTTTCTGACAACGGTGGTGAATTCGTCAAGTTAATACCATTGTTTAATTCATTTGGTATATCGCACTTTACCTCACCCCCGCACACTCCTGAGCACAATGGAACGGCTGAACGCCGGCATCGGCACATAGTTGAAACTGCTTTAGCCTTATTACACAGTGCGTACCTGCCGGTTACGTTTTGGTCCTATGCCGTCCAAACTGCGGTATATTTGATAAATCGGCTTCCCACACCAATTCTCAATAACAAATCTCCTTTTGAATGTCTTTTCAAAAAATTACCAACCTTTAAAAGGCTAAAAAGTTTTGGTTGTCTTTGCTTTCCTTGGTTACGTCCTTATACACGAACAAAGTTAGAACCAAAATCGATACCTTGCATTTTTTTAGGATATTCAACGTCGCAATCTGCATATAAATGTTGGGATTATGCTTCTAAACGTATGTATGTGTCTAGACACGTCAAGTTTATTGAAAACACTTTCCCTGCGCAAACCCACTTCCAGCATGAAAATAATTCTCAATCTGCAAACTTGTCCCAGTATAACACCACTCCAATTTTACAGCCTATCTCTCCACCTCATGCTTGTCACAACATGTCAGATTTTGATAGAAATAACCCTTCTCCACAACCACGGTGTAGTCCGCACCAGTCAGCGTCACCGGATTCCGGCTCGTCTGCTGCGTCACTGGCAGCACCGTCCGAGCCTTCCTCTCCGGCGTCAAAGTCGGCCACCTCAGCGTCGAGTTCAATCCCTTCCGTGTCGCAGTCCACCTCCTCCGAGTCACAGTCACCCTCTTCCGCATCGTCGTCTGCCTCTTCCGCGTCTGTTCCGGCTGCAGCAAGTCCACCATTGCCACCTCCCAGACCATTTCAGAACCCCACTGTAATTCCCAGACGATCTGCTCGGCTTCGAACAGTGAATCCCAATTATTATGGTGAATACTTTGTGAACTCCACCACTGTGCATCCATTACCTGTTTCTCTTGAACCAAATAATATTACGCAGGCCTTGAAAGACCCTTTGTGGCGTGGCGCCATGGATGATGAGTTTGCAGCGTTACAACGAAACCAGACATGGGTCCTTGTTCCACGAGATGGTCACAATCCAATAGGTTGTAAGTGGGTTTATCGAATCAAACGAAAGCCGGATGGCGCGGTGGATCGCTACAAAGCGCGGTTGGTAGCGAAAGGCTTCTTACAACAGTCAGGGCGGGATTATTTCGAAACGTTTAGTCCTGTCATGAAACCTGTCACCATTCAGATTATTCTTACAATTGCCTTGAGCAGTAGGTGGACTATTCGGCAGCTAGACGTCAACAATGCATTTTTGCATGGTACTTTGTACGAAGATGTGTATATGGAACAACCGCCTGGTTACCTTGATGTCCAGAACCCATCCTATGTCTGTAAGCTGCGCAAGGCACTATATGGCCTTAAACAGGCACCCCGTGCATGGTACTTAGAGTTGTCGCAGTTTCTGATCTCTACAGGTTTTACACGCTCGAAAGCGGACACATCCCTGTTTATCTATGCCGCTGATGGTGTTCTTGCATATTTCTTGGTGTATGTTGACGACATCATCCTCACTGGCAGTAGCGTTGCATTTCTGGATGCCTTTGTATTGCAGTTAGCCAACCGGTTTTCAATCAAGGACCTTGGTCTTCTTCATCACTTTTTAGGAGTTGAGGTCATAACTACTTCATCTGGTATGTTTTTATCTCAGGGGCATTATCTAGAAGATATTCTAACTCAGTTCAAGATGGATGGAGCGAAACCTGTAACCACGCCGATGGCTACTGACTCGGTGTTGCAGGTTGATAATACTACTCCAGCGGTAGATGCCACGAGCTATCGTCGACTAATTGGCCTTTTGCAATACCTTCTTATTACTCGACCGGATGTGGCATATGCTGTCAACAAGTTAGCTCAGTATATGCATGCACCAAACGCAGGTCACTGGCAAGCGGCAAAACGTATTCTCCGGTACCTAAAAGGTACAGTTCATCTTGGCTTGTGGTTGAAGTTTGGTGCTCCTCTACAGCTAACTGCTTTTTCTGATTCGGATTGGGGGAGCTTACGAGATAAAGGACGGTCTACTACTGCCTATGTCATTTACCTAGGGACTAACATTATTTCATGGAAGTCTACGCGTCAGAAAACAGTATCTCGGTCTTCAACAGAAGCTGAGTATCGGGCATTAGCTCATGCTGCAGCTGAACTTATTTGGATTCAGAACTTGCTACGGGAGGCATGTATTCGTCTGCGACAACCACCGTCTCTGTTGTGTGATAACTTAGGCGCTACATATGTGTGTAAGAATCCAGTCTTCCACTCCAGGATGAAGCATCTTGCCTTGGATTATTTTTTCGTCCGTGACATGGTGGCTGAGGGATCGTTATCTGTTCAGCACGTCTCTTCCTATGACCAAGTTGCGGATGTCTTAACTAAACCGTTGGGACGTGCTCTATTTCAGAAGTTCAGGTCCAAGATTGGTGTAACCGATGGTTCCTCCATCTTGCGGGGGCGTATTAAACATTAATATTATTCACATGTTTAGTTTGTTGATTTAGTCTAGATTGTTATATTTTATCTCCTTTAGAATTGGTCTAGAGTTGTTGCTAGTATTTCTTCTATTTATACCTTCTCTGTACAATAGTTTGAATCATCAGAATATACAGACTTTTCCCATTCTCACATACCCTTGCATAAAGTTCAGGGAGGGGTAGGTTAGTTGATAATTGCTCAGCGAGTGGGCAGTGTCCCAACCATGCATCCAGCCAGAATAGCGTATTTTTTCCATTCCTGACTACTTTGATTGTGCCTCTTTTAAGTAGTGGAATTGTCTTGAGGATTCCTTTCCAGGCGTTCGAGCTAGTTTGCTTGTTTTGCCATGTCAGCGGATCTGCACTCTGGATTGAATATTTGCTTCTCATTATGTCCATCCATAGTCCTTTTTCGCTTGATTGCAATCTCCAGCCGAGTTTGGCTAAGAGTGCAGTGTTCATCGCCTCTAAATTTTTGATTCCCAGTCGTCCTTGCTCCCTATCTTGTGTTACAACATTCCAAGCAACTAGATTGCACCTTCTTTCTTCTTCAGACCCTCCCCATAAAAAGTTCCTGATTATTTTCTCAATAGCTTTAGTAACTCCAATTGGGAGTGGTGTGGTCTACATCGCATACAGTGGTATTGCTGAAAGAACTGATTGGATTAATGTTCTTCTCCCTGCTAGTGACAGGGTTTTCCTTCGCCAGCCTGCTAGACGGTTTTGAACCTTTTTTATCAACCCGTCGAAGGATTCTTTTTTGAGTCTGCCATGTAAGGAGGATACACCCAAATACCGCCCAAGATCTTCTGTTTTTGGGATATCTAACAGTTCTGATACATTCCTTTGGATGGTTATATGTGTGTTTTTCGAAAAGTATATGGCTGATTTTTGGTAATTCACTTTCTGACCGGATTTACTGCAGAATACACCTAGGCAATTCTTCATTACTTCTGCTTGTTGGGTTGTCGCTTCCACGAATAGTACCATATCATCGGCAAATAGTAGATGTGATATGCTAGGTCCATTCCTTGATAGCCTTATTCTTTTCCAATCACCGCATGCAACCTTGCCACAGATTAGATGGCTTAATCTCTCTATACACAACACAAAGATTAGCGGGGAAATCGGATCACCTTGTCGTATGCCTCTACTTGGATTAAACCAGTCCGATTTGTCACCGTTTAAGGTTATAGCCAGTCGAGAGGTTGTGATGCAGTTCATAATGTTTCTGACCCAACTTTCATTGAAGCCTGCTTCCATGAGCGTTTCACGAATGAATTTCCAACTAAGGCGGTCATAAGCTTTCTCTAGGTCGATCTTGACTATCATCCACCCTTTGCTACCACCTTTAAATCTCATGGAATTTAGCACTTCCTGGTATGCTAGAATATTGTCTAATATTTGTCTACCTGGAACGAAACTTGACTGGAAGGGCCCAATCAGTCTCTACATTGCGTTCTTCAGTCTGGTTGTCATCGCTTTTGTGATTATTTTGTATGTCACGTTGCATAATCCAATAGGTCTAAGTTGCTTCACTGTTTCTGGGGATGGGATCTTGGGTATGAGTGTGATTAGAGTATCATTGCATCCTTCAGGCAGGTGCCCTGTTTCGTAAAAGGTGAGGGCGAATTTGGAGATGCATCCTCCTACTGACTCCCAAGCTTGTTGATAGAATTCTGCATGAAAGCCGTCAGGTCCTGGGGCCTTTGATGTAGCCATGTCAAACAGAGCCTGTTTAACCTCAATCTTAGTGAAGGGTCTATTTACCTGCCTCCAGTCATCTTCTGGAATTGTTGGGAATGTTTCGCTCCAATTAATATTGTCACTCTCCACATTCTCCTCTGTAAACCATGTTGTGAAATATGAACAGATATGATTAAAGATGGCTGATTCCTCTACAATCCAGTTACCGTCTCCATCCTTGAGCCTACTGATTTTGGAACTTGAGTTCTTAGCCGCTGTTGCTGCATGGTAGTACCTTGTATTCCGGTCCCCGAAAGTTATCCATTCGATTAAGTTATTTCAATCAAATAAAATTTAATACATAATTTCAAGATGTATTCTTCATCCAGTACATTAATAATTTTCCTAATCTTATTTATATTTATGTTATACATAGTTATATATATTATTTATATTATATGCTATACATGATTTTTTCTTATTATCATCATAAATTGATAATTGTCTTTCCTAATATATTTTCTTTATATATATATATATATATATATATATATATATATATATATATATATATATATATATATATCATCTTATATATATATATTTATATTATGCTATACAGAATTTTTTCTTATTATCATCATAATTGTCTTTCCTAATATATTTTCTTTATAATTTAGTCTGATTGATTAGGTAACAATTTCTAAAAATAAAATTCAATTAGTTTGAATCAAAATTAATCAAATTAATTCAATTATTAATCAAATTATTGAATTATTGAACAAGTTTCACCCAAAGAACAATATAATTTTACCCACACGGTAATTCAATTTTAAATTAATCAAATTATTGAACAAGTTTAGTCTTTTTGTTATTTATGTACATTACAAAAATAAAAAAACTAATTATTTAAAATATTAACTATAGTCAAATATTTTTTATTATTATGAATTATGTATTATGATGTATTATTTCTTTACTCCGCCATTCTACTATTATGTATCATATTATTATATATTCTACTATTACGTAAGATTATTTATCTCTTTATTATGAGTCAAATATTCAAGTTTATTACATTTTAATTTATAACCATTTATAACCAAATTTCAAATGGTAATATCCTACTAAAGTGGTTAATCTTACACCATTTTATTCATATATATATATATGCTACACCTCATGATCAATTTACATACATATTATTTTTTCTTTGTATTGTCATTCTGTTCAACAATAAAGTATGGATTCAAGTCTTCTTTCTGCATCCCAACTCTCTCTTAGGACAAGAAAAACATCCATATGCCTTCGTTTAATGCGTTATTATTTTTCTAAAGAATATCAACGCACACCACTGAACCACCAAACTCTAGAGTGCTTATTTCATGACTATAAGGTATGTATTGCATTATACATTTTTTAAACAACAAAATTTTCTCTTTTATTGAATATCTACATAATAATTTTAATTATTGAATGATTCTCATAGTGAATTTGCATCCATTTACAAATTCCAAAAGAATATGTTCAAAAATTCAGTACTCTTTTGAGGGAAGGAAAGGTTTATGACGTTCAGAATTTCATTGTGCGTACATCTCGCATGAGGTTTAAGACATGCGAGCACAAATACATCCTGAAAGCAAACAATGATACGGTGATCAGTTTTTCGGATCAAGATGATTCAATTTTTCCGAAAAACATGTTTCAATTTAAGGATTTTGGATCATTAAAGGCTCCAGGAAGTGTTGATTGTAACCAGTTAATTGGTAAGTTACCATTTCAATGTCGTTTTATATTTAATGTTATACAAATCCTATGTCATGTTAATGTATTTATTATTTTCACAGATTTGATTGGTCGTGTCGTTTCCATTCATCAGCCAAAATATATTCAAGTTAAACAAAAATCCGAAAGGTTGATTGATTTTGTTATTGAGGATTGTAGGTATGCACTTTTATAATTTGTTATGCCTTATTATTTTATTTCAAAATACAAAAATAATATATTGACCGTAAACATTCTTTTGTAAATAATATTAAAGGTTACATTAAGCATAATATCCAATTTACAATGTTTAGTGAAAGTCGATTGCATTAAGCATGATATCCAGATATGTGTAAACATATATCCTTTATTACAAAATTAATTTGTTTTTATTCAGGGAAAGTCGATTGACCGTAACCTTATGGACGAGCATGTGGATTTCGTTTTGCCCTTTTTTAATGGTGCTTTAACAGACCCATTGATTGTTATACTACAATTATGTAGAGCTAGGGTCACTAATGGTGAGTAATAACATAATGGTATATTTTATTTTATTTGTGTGAGATATACTTATTTACAAATACTTTTTGTATATTAGATGGTGAGATTAGGATTTTCAGTTCGTATACTGCAACTAGGGTTTTGTTCAACTATGAATGCCCCGAGCTTTTTGCTTTCAAGGATAGGTATTAATACAATTTACTTTAGTCACAGCGTAAATATGTTTTTGGTAATATCTTTTATGATTACAAGTTATTTTAAGTAGTTTGCCGCTACAGTACCCTTTAGTCACACCGTAAATATGTTTTTGGTAATATCTTTTGTGATTACAAGTTATTTTAAGTAGTTTGCCGCTACAGTACCCTTTGTTTTTGGGCAGTTGAAGAGAATAAACCAATTAAACCCTGCGTATCTGCCGCTACAGTACCCTTTGTTGTTGCCATACGGTGAAGATGGTTACCGTGAAGATATTTCATTCTCTGATGCATGGCGCCAAGGACATCATGGTGGTAAGAAAAGAATTAGTCCTAAAGAGTATTTTTTCATTCTATATACATGAGAGAGTAAATGAAAACCATACATTATTGTATTCTAGGAGGTTATTACAACAATACTTGGTTGATGCATATACAATGATTGAATCTGCACGATTGATCTACATTAGAACTCATCAGAAGGCTTTGCATTGTGAAGCTTATCAAGGATTGAGTGATGCATTAACAAGGGGAGAATTAGACCCTATCGGTCGGGGTAAAATAATTATACTACCATCATCATTCACAGGTGGAGCCAGGTATATGATTCAGAACTATCAAGATGCAATGACAATATGCAGACAAATCGGTTATCCACATTTGTTCATAACATTCACTTCAAACTCGAAGTGGCCTGAGATTGAGCGGTATGTTGCCCATCGTGGCCTTAAATCAGAGGATAGACCCGATATTATTTGTCGCGTGTTTAAAATGAAACTTGATGCTATGATTGAAGACATCAAAACACAAAAGCTGTTTGGCGACATATGTGGAGGTATTTCATTATCATACATGTTTGAATTTGTCTTAATTAAATCTAATTTAAATGTATAAACTTTAATCTTCATTTTTATTTAATTTATTTTCAGTTATCTACACTATTGAATTCCAAAAGAGAGGACTTCCCCACGCACACATATTGCTATTTGCCAAAAAAATAAACAGGGTGAATTCCGCAGCCGAGATTGATGCTATTATTTCAACTGAAATTCCTGACCCAGATGCTGACACTGAGTATCATGACGTAGTCGGTGAATTCATGTTGCACGGACCGTGCGGACAACTTCAAAAGAATTCGTCATGTATGATAAATGGTAAATGTTCAAAGTTTTTTCCAAAAAAATATGTTACTCATACGTGTTTGGATAAAGATGGTTACCCGATCTACAGAAGGCGTGATAATGGGCGTATAATCACTAAGAATGGAATCAAACTTGATAATCATTATGTTGTTGCGCATAATAAACATCTGCTCCTAAAATATCGCGCACATATTAACGTTGAATGGTGCAACCAATCCAGATCTATTAAATATTTGTTCAAATACGTGAACACGGGAAATGATAGGGTCACGGCAGAGTTCATGAGTAGTTCTACAAATGGACGAAATGGTGATGTGGTTGATGAAATTAACATGTACTATGATTGTCGGTACATACCAGCATGTGAAGCAACGTGGAGGCTTTTTGGGTATGAGATACATTATCGGACGCCACCTGTGGAAAGGTTAAATTTTCACTTAGAGCACCAACAGAATGTTGTCTATGGTGAAGATCAGACACTCGATGAGATTGTGGAGAACCAAACAGTTAAGCAGAGCCAATTCACAGCTTGGTTTGAGGCAAATAAAAAAATACAAAGATGCACGTTCTCTCACTTATGCAGAGTTCCCCAGTAAGTTTGTTTGGAGACAAGATCTGCGTGAATGGCAACCAAGGAACAGAGGACTTTCTATAGGACGATTGTTCTGTGTTCCACCAGGATGTGGAGAATTATACTATCTAAGATGCCTTTTAAATCTAATACGTGGACCTTCAAGCCACGATGATATACGCACTGTTGTTGGAGTAATTCACAAATCATATAGAGATGCGTGTTATGAATATGGATTATTAGATGATGACAAGGAATACATCGACGACATAACTGATTCGAGTTACTGGGCATCCGCGTCTGCTTTAAGACGATTGTTTGCTACGCTTCTAAGTTCAAGTACAATCAGTAGGCCAGAGGTCGTATGGGATGCTGTTTGGGAATTTCTTGCAGAAGATGCACAGTTTCATCATCGACGTCGCATGAACAATCCAAGTATTTTGACATACAAAAAAATTATTCCACTTATTCATTTGCTTATCATAATTTATTATTTGTAAAATTAAATTATTTGATCATTTTTTGGACCATCAAGATCTGTTATTATCAGATTCCGATAAGAAATAGTTTGCTCTTGTGGAGTTGGAGAAATTGTTATCTTTGTGGGGGAAGAGTCTGAGAGACTTTCCAGATATGCCTCTTCCAAATGAAACCAACATTGGGTTTATGGAAAACATGTTGATAGCTGAAGAGTTGGCGTATGATAAAGATCCGTTGAAGATAGAGCATGAAACATTAGTAACACAATTGACAAATGAGCAAAAGAATGTTTACGACTCTGTGATGAATGATATTGATTGTAATGGAGGTGGACTCTTCTTTGTGTATGGTTACGGAGGAACAGGCAAGACATTCGTGTGGAGGACATTATCCTCAATGATAAGGAGCCGCGGAGATATTGGTCTAAATGTTGCTTCAAGTGGAATAACATCTTTATTATTACCAGGAGGAAGGACAGCGCATTTTAGATTTGCTATACCACTCTCATTGAATGAAGATTCCATGTGCAATATATCGCAAGGTAGTGACCTTGCTGAGCTTATAATCAGGACCAAATTGATAATATGGGATGAAGCACCAATGACTCACAAACACTGTTTTGAGGCTTTGGACAAAACCATGAGGGATCTATTGAGGTTTCCCATACCGGGTAGTGTTGAAAAGACATTTGGTGGAAAGACAGTAGTTTTGGGCGGTGATTTTAGACAAATTCTTCCAGTTATTCCCAAAGCAACGAGACTGATAGTTGTCAGAGCAACTATTAATTCTTCATACCTCTAGACAAATTGCAAGGTATTAAGGCTCACGAAGAACTTGAGACTACGGAGCTTAGCTTCAGAGGAAGATAGGCATACGGTTGATTGGTTTTCAAAATGGATTGCAAACATAGGAGATGGCATAACAGGGGTTGTAAACAATGGTTTATCTGAGATTGATATTCCGCCAAGGTTTCTCTTAAACTGTGGACATGATCCCATAGCAACTATAGTGGAAAGCACATTCCCAAGCGCGAGATATGGCATGATTGATGAGTTGGACCTAGAAGGGCGAGCGATTCTTTCACCAACTTTAGATGTGGTTGATCAAATTAATCAATACATGTGCAACATGAACACTGCAGAAGGTCGAACTTATTTAAGTTGTGACTCTTTGTGTAAGGCAGAATCAGACGGCGAAAATCTATCACAAGTACACACTCCTGAATTTTTAAATAGTCTGAGATTGCCTGGGCTTCCCAATCATTCATTGATATTAAAGGTTGGTGCACCTGTTACGTTATTGCGGAACATAGATCACTCTCTTGGTCTTTGCAATGGTACGCGCCTCATTGTCACAAGATTGACAGATCATATTGTGGAAGCAAAAATAGTTAATGGGACACATCAAGGGACCAAAGTTCTCATTGCCCGAATGTCTCTCACCCCATCTGATACGAGATTGCCTTCAAGTTCCAGCGTAAACAATTTCCGTTGATGCTTGCATATGCAATGACTATCAACAAAAGTCAGGGTCAAACACTAACTCACGTTGGGTTATTGCTAAAAAATTGGTCTTTAATCACGGTCAGTTGTACGTGACTTTTTAGCGAGTAACTCATCCTGATGGTCTGAAAGTTTTAGCTCTAGATGAGTATGGACAAACTTCTTTTACTACTACCAATGTCGTCTACAAAGAAGTTTTCAATAATGTGTAATTCAAAAAAGTTATATTATATATTCTTTTTTTTAATACAAAGATGACAATTTTTTTTTATATATCTATATAAAACATATATCTTGCGTACATATAATTTCTATAATTGAGTTGCTACACAACGAAGTAATTAAACCAATTAATACAAATCCTAAACATTGATATGCAAATTGTTTAATGTATCAACACCAAATGTGTATATCTACATGTTTGTTATTAATTGGTAATTATTTGTTCATATTCAAGTTATTTGAAAAAAAAAATTGTTCATATTCAAGCAATAATAACATCACAAAACACAATGAATTAAACTCAATTCTCCAATTACATTATATAATATTTTATATTACGGTTTACACAATTGTATTACGATATAAATATTATTCACATATTATAACAAATCCATTCCGTGCAACGCACGGGTGAAAATACTAGTTGTTTACTAAAATCATTTCTCCAAATGTCTAACTCCACTCCATTCTCCCAGTTTATGTAGAAATTTGGAGAGACCAATTCTAGACTTTTCCAAATGGAGAAATGGAAGAAAACACACGTGAACAGTAGTTTGTACGTGAGGTCAATGGGTCGAATCTTGTTGTATGCGCCTAGTGTTCAATTCACAATTCTCCTTTTACATGAGGCGTGTCCTTCCTTCTATTATTTTCTTTAATCATTATTATTATTATTATTATTATTGAGCCTCAGTGAACAAATACTACATTGTAACAGAGTCAGTAGTACTAAAAAAATATATATTATTATTATCTTTTTTAGTATTATTAAAATTATCTTTTTAGTATTATTATTATTATCTTTTTTAGTATTATTATTATTATTATTATTATTATTATTATTATTATTATTATTATTATTATTATTATTATTATTATTATTATTATTATCATTAATAGTATCTTTATTATCATTTGCGAATTTTAATTGAAATTAAGGTTGTCGATATTGCCATCCATAATTTGTATCTGCAAGAAGAAAAGATATTCAGAATTCAAGAGAAAATAAATAAACAATCTCCAAATATATAACGAAAACTTACATACTCATACACATTTATATATGCTTACCGTTTTTTTTCCCATGGGAGGCTGAAATATATATAAAAACTTTTGAATAACGCGTGCGTCTTTGGGAAATGATGCTACCATATGAACAATGTATATATTTTGTTTGTGCAATAACGAGATCGTCGAACTATTTATAGCCAAATGTTTAACGCCCAGTAAAACGCAACAGGCAATGTAGTTCTTTTGCGCATACTAAAACGCAACTACCATCTGTTTTCTTCTTGTTAGCATTCACGTGAAGAATAAAGGATGACTAAAACGCAACTAACATTTGTTTTCTTCTTGTCAGCAGTCATCTCACGTGTATAATCAGAATAAGGATATGATTTTGGATAGGATTTTGTGCAGGATAAAGGATGAAAATCGGGACAGTCTAAAACGCAACTACCAACTGTTTTCTTCTTGTCCAACTTATCACATGCAAAATAGAGGATGAAAATAGAGGTAGGAAAGGACTTCTTAATTCATGTGTTACACATCCCAAGAAAACGTCATTTTTGTTTACCGGAAATTTCTTATATATATCTATATCCGGTATTCGTTATATATCCCACTTCTGTATTTATGTTTTTATAAGTGCTGCGTCACAAACTTTAGATTGTAGTGTTATTATTACTTTATTGCCGAGATGAAAGTTTAAATCCCAAAATTGAAATATCAATTACTGTAATTTATATATATTATTTCACTAAACTTTTAAAATTAAAATAAACACAATAAAGTACTAGTTATTGCAAATAAAAACTAAGAAATTGAAAGTTTAAATGATTTATTCATTTTATCATATATACAGGTACATCATGGATTTCTCTGATATAAAAGACGTATTACATTGTTGTCGGGCAGGCTTATAATCAACAAAATTTTTCGTGATGGCCTGTTCCCCAAGGTATTTCGCCCGCTTAAACCTACAATCGGACGAAATTATATATATTTGAATGAAAGTAATGGATCATCTCTGATAAAGAAATGATCATTTCTTTCATTCAAATATATTATTATTGTTTTTTAAAAAATCCGTGACATATATTTATTTAAATAAATAAATATATGTCTCGAATTTTAATTGAAATTCAAATACGATTTGCGAATTTTAATTGAAATTCAAGATGTTGATATTGCCCTCCATAATTTGTATCTGCCATGTGGAAAATAAATACAAAAATGAAGACAAATTAAATAAGTCATCCATATCCCTAATACGCAAAGTAACACGCTAATATTAAACTATATATTCTCACCGTTTTATCTTGATTTCTCTCATAGCGGGCTGAACTAAAAAAAAAATGAATAACTTCTGCGTCCTTAGCAAGTGATTGAACCATATGGAGAATGTGTATATTATGTTTGTTCCGTAAAAACATCATCTAACCGGAACTATTTATAGGGAATTAACACTTTACCCCTAAAACGCATGTTGCAATGGAGTTTTTCTGGTCCACAGAAAAACGCATATGCCTTCTGCTTTCTAACTGTTGATATTTCTAAATTCACAGAGGAGTCAGATGATAATGTTAGATATATTTCAAATTTATCATTTTTTTCCCGCTATGAAAATACTACTTGCGTTCTAAAATGATGTGACCGCTCACGCTCGATGTGACTGCGCGAGCATTGACGTGACCGAGTGGACTTCAATCAGTAGAACGTTTCGCGTCTCCACACCAAGCTCTATAAATAGACCATTTGAAAAACATCATATTGTCTATATATTACTCTTTCTCAACCATTACTCTTAATCAAATGTGGCCTTGCTATTAGGTGCGGCTGTGTGGCCGAACTAGCGTCATTGGATTGTGATGATCCGACGGTGGTTGTGATATATTAGGATTTAGGAAGTTTAATTCGCGTAACTTAAGTGGGGGCTTTATGGTAATTGTAAGTGGGGAAGGTAATGTTAGGATACTGAATGCACCAACAAACGTATTATTAAAACACACCATTCTACGTTATAAAATGCACCACTGAACAAATTAAAACACACCATTCCCCACCATACCGAAATACACCACTCAATTCAAATGCACCAACAAAATTAAAACACACCATTATACGTTATAAAATACACCAGTTCTCATATTAAAACACACCACTTAACCACCACACACAAAATGCAACTACTCTCAGATTAAAACACACTAGTCTACGTTATAAAATACACCAGTTCTCAGATTAAAACACACCACCTAACCACCACACACCAAATGCAACTACTCTCATAAAAATTCACCATCATGTGTATTAAAACACACCATTCTACGTTATAAAATGCACCACTGGACAAATTAAAACACATCATTCCCACCATACTGAAATACACCACTCAATTCAAATGCACCAACAAAATTAAAACACACCATTATACGTTACAAAATGCACCACTGGACAAATTAAAACACACCATTCCCCACCATACCGAAATACACTTAGTCAATTCAAATGCACCAACAAAATTAAAACACACCATTATACGTTATAAAATGCACTAATTATCATATTAAAATACACCACTTAACCACCACACACCAAATACACATACTATTGCGAATTACAACAATATTATCTCAAATATGAACCAGATTAATGCTGATAGTGCAGATACTATAGCGAATTACTCCATTATCGTTCATCTGTTACAGTCGACATGTGTATTTTGTTCAGGAAGGAGCGTTCGTTGCGGGTGATGGAGTCCTTCTACGTTCGTCTGGTGTTCGTTGTTCAGTGCTCATCGACTTCAAGTCTCCGTCGTCGCCTATCTGGTTTCGAAATTGGAGTGAATTGTCAACAATGTCCTTCCCGTTCGCGTAATTGAAGACCAAGCGCCTGTATTGTTTGGATTAATATGAACCCTTAGATCATGGAATCTGATGGTGCAGATCAGGCCATACAGCCGCACGGGAGATGCTGTTCGCATCTGATGCCGCCTCTATATATATATATATATATATATATATATATATATATATATATATATATATATATATATATATATATATATATATATATATATATATCTATTTATTTATTTATTTATTTATTTATTTATATACTCTCAGAAAGTTTGCTTGTTGTGCAACAAAACTCTACAGAGTTTCAATTAAAATTCGCAAATGAAAATTTTTTCGATAGGGAATGATGGTGCGTTGCAACATATCATCTTGTTCGCAATTTTTCATTTTATCGAGTAAATATCTCTCAAAAAAAAAACAATGCCAAATGCTAGGTGGATTGTGCCCCCATCGTTATTATATATTTATTTTGTACTTTATTTATTTCCGTAAATATAAAATGTAATATATTTCTATATGTAATTTCCAGAAATGAAAATTTATTATGTATCCATTTCATTGTTCAGTTTTGGACCGATCGAAAGAAGTAGTAGACAGTTAGTTTATTTACATATTGACAAGTGTAATTGTGATTCGAACTATATTTTTGTAAATTCCAAAAATTGAAATTAATATATACATTTATATTGCACATATTCGCAACTCCTTCCAATGGAATTTTATAATTTATTTCTTGTTGATGTTTGTATATTTTTTTAGCCATATATTCCAACTTTGGGGAAACTATACTCCGATGCTAGATTAATAATTGAAGTGCCAATAAATACAAAATAATTTTAAATGTGTTTACCGACATAAATTGTCCTTACAATGGGCCGTTGAACCTCATAAAACAATACTATCATTTCAATAAATCTCAAATAAAAACTTACACCATTTATAATGTACAAATGCAAGAAATACAAACTTTACAAACTGGGGGCCGGACTCCAACATTTGTATAAAAAATTTAGGACCATACTGTGTTTATTTGGGGTAGGAATAAAACGCAGTTGGGAATTGCGTTCAAGTGATGTTGGGGTCCGGGGTTCCGAACGCAACGCATCTGTGGGATGTGTTCATCGCGTCCGGTGGGTTGTCGGCCGACGATTAAAACGCATCTGGTAGATGCGTTCCTCGTATAATACGTAGAACGCATCTGCCCAGGGCGTATTAACGTATGACTAAAACGCAAATGCCGGATGCGTTTAATGTATGAGATACGCAAAATGCAATTGTCACATGCGTTCGGATACCGTATTTTGAATTTAAAAAAAAAAAAAAAACAAAAACAAAAAACGAAACAAAACGCAACTGGGAAATGCTTCTCTGCACTAAAACGCAAGTGCGAACAAAGTTTTTCACATTTTTGTCAACTATTAATTTCATTCATATTTTTGTCAATAATTTCCCATGCAATCCTATTACAGTCAAAAACCCATTAGATGGAGGGTGGATCGGAGGAGTGGTGAATACAATATTGGTGGTTCCAGGATCGTACAGGAAGCGAGCGGTGAGCGCAAATAGCGGCTATCATCATGTCATAACATGCATACAATATTTATAAAAACCACGTTTGGGCGAAACAAAGAAAAGCACCAAGATAGGAACCGCCCAAGACTGCTTCCCGCATTCGTTCTCAGCTCCCCTCCTCAATCAAATTCTTGCCCGGCCCACACACTGCACCCACATTTTAGGAGATCAACACAAACCAAAAAAGGGGGCCGGGGGAGTGTGTGAAAGGGAGAAGAGGAACAGGAGGAGGAGCAGAGAGAGAATATAAAAATCACACTTTTTCTTTTTAATTTCTCGATCGGCTCTTCCCATCGGAATCGAAGAATGGGTGAAAAAAACGCTCCGCTGCCTAAATTCGGAGAGTGGGACGTAAAGAACCCGGCCGCCGCGAAAGATTTCTCGGTCATCTTTGACAAGGCACGCAACGCCAAGAGGGATGGCGGGCGGGCACCATCTCGCAACGCCACCCGCCGTGACCAGCTGGACTCCCCCACAAGGCAGGACCGCCCCAACAGCAGCATCTCCCCATCGACAAACACTCCCGGCGGTGCCCACTTCCTCTTCCCGGGGAAGTCTCTTACCGGAAGGAAATGGCTCTGCTGCGTCGGCCGGAGGAGGCACACTGACTGATCCACCTACAACACATGCATACATGTATTCTTTTGCACGTCAAGGGAATAACGCTTTTTCATCCTTTTTCTTTTTTCTTTGGATTTCATCATTCTGCAACTACTTGTAGGACATCCTTCATCATATTTTTATAAAACAAAAACAATTCTTTGCTCTTTTATTTTTTTATTTTTATTTTTATTTTTATTTTTTACGATTTCTAAGGCACATTATATTTTGGCTGTGGAAATCTTTTTTCAGATTCAAAGATGTTATATATTATTGTCATTATTTATTATTATTATTATTATTATTATTATTATTATTATTATTATTATTATTATTATTTTAAAAAAAATATCCCATGCGTCCGCAACAATAATCACTACATTTTTAATATATATGGACGATATAGTCTCAATATACTTAATAATCACTCCACAAGTATTAGAATTGTTTAAAATTATTGGGAGGAATTCATGATTTAATTCACATTCATATCATTCAATCTAGAATGAACGTTTTGTTCAATTGGAATGGAAATGAAGTTGATTAGAAATAATGGACACTTGTTTAATTCAAAAGTAATATGAAAATTATGAAAAAATGATATAAAAAAGGGGGTTAATTCCATTTCTGGTCATATAGATATACAGGTGTCAATCCACTTTTTAGTTATGCACTTAAATATAAAGATATTTCGATCTTTTCTATAAAAAAAAATAGGTTGAAACACTATATTTTTTATTTTTTATTTTTGAAAAAATTCATAATTGAAAATCGAAATATCTACAAAATTTAAATCATTTTGTTGATAGAAGACCAAAAATTAAATGACAGCATCTCAGAGGTTGTCGTTGGCCGACCCCGGTCCTATTATACACAGAAGAAAAAAAAAAGCTCAGTCTTACATCAAATCAGCAGAAAAATAGAATAGGAATTAAGATTAAAAAAAATTACTCTATTAAGATATTTCACTTGAATATAATAGAGTACTGGTTTTCCTAGAGGAAAGACTCGAGAGTATACTTATTATTTCCCTCATGACTCTAACAAAGAGGCATTTCGATAGTGAAAGTATGTAATGCAGAATACCAACGAATAAACACTATATTTAACTAGGGAATTAGGTAAGAGACAATTACTCCTGATAATACTCCTAATAGATATAATGTAAAAATATGAACGCACCAAATAAGTACACCAATCATTTAATAACGCAGTTCGGAGAACACTCCTAATCTGCGGGGCCACGCCCAAAATTTTCCACTAGATCAACCCGCTGGTTTTTACAAGTACAAGGTTCAACCGAATTACAAAACTAGGCCTACCACCTATTTTAACGCCAACCTTATACAATAACTCAGTAAGAAAATTTTAAATACAATTTGAGCTAATCTATCAATTACACAAATTGTATGCCAACTTGGATTTTGACACAAGGTGTACTAGTACTGCGCGGAGCTGCTTCTCCAAGTTTAGTACTCGTTTCTAGTCCCGAACATTTGAAGTTTCTTTTGTGTAGTCAATGACTCTTGAATAGTTACTCCCTGAAACTTCGATTTGATCTCATTACATGACTCCCCTCTTATAGTGTTTTGTAGACCCTTGTTTTTAGGAAGTCCATCCCATGATCAGGCATGTTGCATGGATGTGAGAAAGAGAATTAATCTTGATCACATATTTTTTCAAGACTAATTCATTAAATGCCACTTGCTGACTTTTCTTTAAAAGCACCTCCACATTTTGTGCCACACTTCATATTCCTCATTTTACTCCACACATCATATTTTGCACCACACATCATATTTTGCATTCATAATTCCTTTAGTATATGCTTCTTAATATTGTTTGATTTTATATGCCAATACACATAACATATGCCAATTAATTTGTACCAACAGATAGCTTACAAGAAAGAAAGCTACAATAATACTAGACTAAAAGTAGATCTGAAAATAACTAAAAGCAGACTATCAACTATAAATTTAGGACAAAAATGAAATTAACTCTAAAAAAAAAGGTTATTATGAAACTTAATAATTGAAATGGGCATAATGCTCTATGCAATTGAAATTCGCATTTAAAAATCAAATTATTTGTCTTCATTTAATAATTTAATGATGCCATACTTCAACAGTTCAACTCCAACACGATAGCTATATAATGTAAATTAATAGATTCTAATTAAGACCTACCACAATCTTTTTTACATTAATAAAGGCAAGATTTGAGTGTAAATTATTATGAATGCAAATAGAAATATGCTAACCAAAAAACCCAAAACTTTATTATTTAATCGCCACAAAAAGAAATGATTACATTATCTATACGTACGGTATATAAAACTAAAATCATACTAATTCATTTTCCCGCCCAAACTTTTGTAGCCAATTAATTAAATATTTTATTGGTCAAATAATTAATAAAGTTTATTTGGAAAGAAAATGTAAATTAGAAATTAACTAATATCTATTAATTGGTAATATTGATTTTATACTCACGTATCAATACTATTAATAAAAGTAAATCCCCTTCCTCAACTTTCCCGCACAAACCAATTGACGGTAATAATGTTACCGGTATGTTTTGTATTATTATCTCAATGTAAGAGTACAATGAGTATGTAAGAGTACAATGAGTTCAGTACATTAATGTTTGTCTTAGAGCATCCTTATGAGTTGGAGTTTTTTCTCCAGTTTTTTGTGGGCCCCAGCATCCACCTTATCATCCACTATATCACTCAATCATAAAAACTCTTCTCCACATCAATTTGAAGTTCTTTCACAGTTTTTTATGGGCCCACAATTTTCTATTCTATATTTTAATTATTTGAACTATAAATTTATAATTATAAAAATTAATTAAAATAAACATACTTAAATTTAATTAAAATGATAATTATTAACATTTAAATTAATTTACATTGTTGCTCTACTAATTTTAATCATTTTGATTTTAATTGTAATTAAATCATTCAAAATTTAATTCAAAAATATATATTATATAATTAAAATTTGTGATAAATTTATAATATAAATAATAAAACAATAAAAAAACAAACAAATTAAATGTTTTG
Organism: Ipomoea trifida; assembly: GCA_003576665.1. Classification (NCBI taxonomy): domain Eukaryota; kingdom Viridiplantae; phylum Streptophyta; class Magnoliopsida; order Solanales; family Convolvulaceae; genus Ipomoea; species Ipomoea trifida. The sequence goes on from CP025646.1 coordinate 24,200,602, forward strand.
TCAAAAAAAGATTGAGTGTGCGCATGTGTGGCTGTGTCCCAACTCTCGCAATGCTCATTAATTTTAAAAGAAAATTAATAAAAACAAAGAGAGATTGAGAGTGGAGGCCACTCTCAATCTCCCAAGCGGGCACGTGGGAAGCACGCGCCCGCTAAGGCGGCAGTGCGCGCCAAGCGCGCACTGCTGCTCTTTTGTTGTTGTTGTTGTTTTTTTTTTTTTTAATTTATTTCTGATGATGGCATATGAAACCGACTGGATAGACCAGGCGGTCGGAAGAAGAGAGAATACATTAGAGTCTGAGTATCAGTCTGAGTATCCAAAACACTATAATTCCGAATCATCCTTAATCGGACCCTGAGTCGAGAAGACACTGTAGACGGTCCTACATGACGCGATGCACTATCGGGCTCCCAGCCCTTGAGTGGGCAAAAAGACCCAGTCGGACAGACGGAAGTCGGGCCCGGACAA
>CP025646.1:24205057-24258094 GCA_003576665.1 Ipomoea trifida
CGTCCTGAAGAACTGGAAGTCCGGAGGACCGCTCTGATTGGTTGGTCGGTAAGCACTCTGATGACCCGGCCTTGGAAATAGGGAGTTAGCTTCTTCGCCGCCATGTAAAGGGCGTAAACGACCTTTTTCAAATGGCGTGTATCGTAATTCGGGTCCCTAGAGGGCGTGGCTCACGTAAAAGACTGGGCGCTGCGTTCCCGCTTGATCGGTTCGGCAAAGTACTACACTCACAGCCCTGCCGGCTACCGCTAAATAAACGTCCAGTGTCTCCCCAACCTCAGGCTTGGACAACACAATTGGAGACGCTAGGTACTCCTTGAGACCTTCAAAGGCCGCTCAGCATTCGTCGTCCCATACGAAGCTACTCGTCTTTTTGAGGGTTTTGAAGAACGGCAGTCCGGGGCTGTATGTCAAGAATTGCTTTCACTTTCACGGGGTTCGGTTCTATCCCCTTCTTAGTCATCATGAATCCCAGAAACTTGCCAGTTTGAACGGCGAAGGTACATTTCTTGGGATTTAACCGCATCTTATACCGGCGCATGATCTCGAAAGACGATCGGAGGTCGGGACAATGGTTCGAACGGTTGGAGCTTTTGATGAGCATATCGTCGATATATGCTTCCATTGTGACGCCTAACAATCCCTCGAATAGCATGTTGATCATTCGTTAGTAGGTCGCACGGCGTTCCTTAATCCGAACGGCATCACTTGATAACAGAATAGCCCTTCCGGTGTTACGAACGACGTCTTCTCCTCATCTTCCTTTGCCATTTTGATCTGATGGTACCCCTTAAATGCGTCCATGAAACTCATAAGGTCGGCTCCCGCCGTTTCGTCTACCATCTAGTGGATGCTGGGCAAGGGCTACGGGTCGAGGGGGCAGGCCTTATTGAGATCCGTGTAGTCCACACACATGCGCCAGGTCGGGGCCTTCGGAACCAGCACCACGTTAGCCACCCACTCGGGGTATACCACCGGCCTTACGTGACCTATTGCTTCAAGTGTCCAGACCTCCTGCATACGAACTCCCTTCGGTCTGCCGATAGATGCCTTGCCTTTTGTTTTACCGGTCTCGCGTTAGGGTCCACCGCCAACCGATGCCAAATCACCTGGCTGTCGATCCCCGGCATGTCCTTTGGGCACCATGCGAAGATGTCGGCGTATTCCCTAAGCATGACCAAGACATCTTCCCTTAGGTCGGGGCTTAGTGAAGTCCCAATGCGGACAGTGCGGTCGGGATGTTCGATATCTAACGCTACTTCTTCCGTTTCTCTCGATGGCTCGGGCTGTTCCTTTTTTTCTTTGTTTTTTCTCCGGGAGATAGTGTTGACCCGTGACGACCCTGCGTCGTGCTTCTGCACCGCCTTCACATAACATTTTCGGGCGGACCGCACGTCTCCCCAAAGGACCCCTACTCCCTCTGGTGTGTGGAACTTCATACACAGATGGGGCATGGAGATCACTGCCCCGAGTAAGGCAATACCCGGTCGCCCCAAAATTATATTATGGACGCACATCAGGTTTACCACTACGAAGTCCATTTCTACTTTGCGCACGCGAGGGAACGTTCCGACCTCCACTGGTAGGCAGATGCTTCCTTCAGGCTGGATGGTGTCGCCCGTGAACCTTGAGAGCGGAGTGCGGATGGGCGTCATGGTGATTGGGTCGAGGTTTAATTTTTTGAAGACGTCATAATAAAGCACGTTGACGCTACTCCCGGTGTCGACCATGACACGCTGAACGTCGATTCCCATTGCGTCTATAGTGACGACCAATGCCTCTGTGTTGTGGTCGGGTTGCGATGGCAGGTCGTCCTATGTGAACGCTATTGGGTCCGCTCGTTGTCGTTTTGCGCGACGTTCGGACTCCACGAGGCCTACGTGTAATTCGCGAGACCATTGTCGGCGTTCTTTGGGTGCGTCGCCGCCTTCGAGTCCTCCGAAAATTACGTGGATGGTCTGTTTTGCTCTCGATGTCGGCGGCGGTTCCTCGCGATCATGTTTATCCTCCTGGCTATTCCTGCCCTTCCTATCTTTTCCCGACCTTCTGAACATCTTTTTCCATGACCTTTTGCTCTTCTCCTTCTTCACGAACTGAGATAACTCGCCGGATCTTAAAAGCTCCTCTACAACCCTTTTTAAGCTTGAACAGTCCTCTGTATTGTGCCCCCGATTCCGGTGGTATGCGCAGTATTTGGACTTGTCGTCCCCATCCCGGCCGGATTTCGGCAACTGGATGAGGTTGCATGATTGAGCGTAATCCAGGACCTCTGCCACTGGCCGTGTCAACTGGGAGAAGGTCGGGGCTCGTTCCCGGCTCGGCCCATCTTTGGGCTTGGGAGGTCGGTCGGTTCGACTTGGCCCCGCTTCTTGTCGGTGCTTCGCCGCGTTTGCCTCTCCTGCATTTGCATGGTCAGCTACTCGCCGCAATGCCTCTTCATATGTCGATGGTGGTCGGAGGATGAAATCCTTATATAAAGGGCCTGCTCGGAGGGATGAATGTAGAACGTTGATAGCTGTTCGATCGTCCATGGGCTCTACCTCTCCCACCGCGCTCTTCCACTTGACGAGGAATTCGGTCAGAGTTTCTCGCTCGTCCTGTTTTGCGATTTCCAAATAGGTAAAATGCCGTCTGACAGCCTTCGAAGTCGCAAAGCGCTGAAAGAATCTCCGTGCTAATTCCACGAAATTGTCAATGGATTTGGGTTCCAAGGTTTTGAACCATTCGATGGCTCGACTTTCCAAGGTGGAGTAGAACGCTCGGCAGATTACCGCATCAGACACCCCCATCATCAGGATATTCCCGTAGTAGGAGTTGACATGCTCCTCGGGGTCGGTCCTGCCGTTGTATCCCTTGCTTCCCGGGACTCGAAGGTCGATCGGATAAGGATGATTCATAACCTCGTCGGTGAACGGGGCGGTTAGCAGAGCCGCAGTGTCATTTCCCAGCATTGGTGAGTGCTCGTTTTTCCAGCGATTGAACTCTCTTCGGACTTGCTCCAGGATGCCTCGAGGGAGGGCGCTATTGCTGGTATTTCCCGCCCGGCTTCGTGGTCTGCCCGAGGTGGGTACTACTCGATGAGCTACTACTCTCTGAATCACCACGGTAGCTCAAGATGGGTCTATCCACAAATCTACGACCTTCTTCTCGTACCCCAGGTGTTCCCTAGTCGAGGGTCGCAACCGTTCAAAAGCGCTCCTTCGAGGAGGGGAATCGTACACCGTGCCGTCAATCGTACTCCATGCCGTAAAGATGTGAGCTCGGGGTTCAAGGCAGGCCGGGAGTCTACTCTCTATTCTCTCAAGCTTGGCCAAAAGTCCTCTCTCCTCAATAAATGCGAGTATTTATAGGGGAGCGAAGGGTAACAAGTTCTGCGCTTCCGGCATGATGTACATGTGGTGATCATGCATTGCTAGTCCCTGGTCCTGGCCCGTGCCCGTACACGTGTCCTCTAACTACAGAGCTTGTCGGACGGGTTATGGTCGGGGTCCATTATAGTCGGGAGGTCGAATCCACTGATAAGCCCGGTATGGTGGGTCGGGTCCGCCCATTTGATTACGGGTATTAGGTCGGGTCTACCATACGACCATGGGTATTACCCTATCATATATATATATATGGTTTTTAAAGGAATTGTCAATTGGGCTCAATTTCATCTTGTCACAAATTGGTTTAATTTTCATACATTTAACCTAAATTTTTGTAAACTATATATACATATTATTATTTTTTAAAATATGGAGCCCCCAAAAAGTTAGAGGCCCTGTGCAGTCACACATGTTAGACATGCTCATATACGACCATGCTCTTAGGACAAGAGATTTTGCTTTTTTTTTAGGCAAGCTTTGACATGGCCATATGGGTTTGCATTTTCAGTTCAGAAAATACTACATTCATTCTCAAATTTTTAATATAAACAACTTTCTAGAACACACAAAATGAAAATATCTTATCCATCATTTCTACATCAAAGAATAAAATTGATGAAATGAAATTTGAAAGTCGATATAATAAAACTCTTTTAGATCCGGCTCTCGGCCCATTTGGACAGTATGGGCCCCGTTGAATCCCCCGACGATTCCTCACGCTGCTGTTCTTTTTCCTTCCAAGACAATCTTCCATTGTTCATTTTCTTATATACGTGGAATTCCCGTAGATTGTCTCTAGCACGTTATTAACCCCTGCAGTTGCTACGCACGACTGCAAGAGGAAACCATGGAAATGGGGCAAAGCTCTGGCTCTAAGCCCTCCGGCGACGGCGTCGTCTGGGCCAAACTCAGTAAGCGCGTTATGTCTTTCTGTGTATCATGAACCTAAACGGATAAAAATGTAAAATGTTTGTATGTTTTATGATTTTTAGAACTGGGTTTTCTTTAACTCTTACTGCCTAGCATTATTCGGTTCATCCAGTTGCAGTGAGCCCTCCTTTGTAAAGAGATGGAAGAGAAAAATGGATTCCAATGTTATTCCATTGAGCCAAGGATTCTTGATTAGATAGTGCTTTTATTAATTGTGGTGTAATTTTCTTGCTGTGTTACTGGGTTTGATGAAAAGTTATCATCTTTTACTGACCCACATTGAATTCTAGCATGAATGATGCTCAAAACTATGATTGGTAAGTAATTCACTTGTTGTAATCAGATGAATATAAGTTACTCAATTGGAGTTTCGTGCTTGAATCTCAACTTCATACATCAAGAAATAATTTTCAAAATTGTTATTACTATTCCATCAAAATTTTCATGTACTCCATTTCTAACAAATTCTTTGTGTGCGTGTGGTTGTGAGGAATTGGAGTAAGCATTGAATCAATCAGGCAAACCTAGACAAAAATCCTGGGGTGGAAAGGAAAACGGATGTACTTAAGTGTACAAATTTCTTCTACACATCTTGCAATTATTTTTAAAATAAAAAGTAATACCTTTACAAGTGAAATCCTTGGTGTTTCTATTACTCTGTATATGTTTTTGGTTGCAATCAACAAGTAAATTTTGGTTGTGAAATTCAATCCTTAGTCCTTTATCTGTCTATGCATATACTGTCAAGTGAATTGTAGTCATGAAATTCAATCTTTTGTTGTTAATCTGTCTATGCATATACTGAAAAAAGGAAGAAATTATCTGACGTAAATGCCCCTGTTGGCTTTTCTAATGTTTCACGATAGTACCAATGGACTCAAGTTATTCAGAGATTGAGCTGAAGTTGAATGAGACTGTGATATGCTCAGAGGTGACCTCTTTGGAGAAACAGGCATGGTGCAAAATAACAAGAGGCATGGATCTGGTTTCTGCCACAATACAAAATACAAGGTAGCATTATGTTTTTGAGTTCTTTGGTCCTATTCACTATCTAACCTGACATTGGTGATGAGAATGAAGTCTTTCAGCTTTGTTGAATTAATGTAACTGATGACTGAAGAAGCCATATTTCATCAATATCAGTGTCTGCTAATTGTTAAGCACTGTTGGATTCTACTGAAAATTATTTTATTCAAGATTTTTGTTATTTCACTGCCTAAAATTCAGTGGCAAACTTAAGAAGCATGCAGTATATGTTTTTTCCTTTCCCTTGAATGTGGATTATGAAAGCAATTAAAATGAGTACTTTCCTTAGGGGCATTGCAGCTCATTAGAAGTAATGGTCAAGTGATTGATATTGCATCTGCTAAGATTGATCTTTTGATATGCATTTAAATGATTAGTTCAGGTTTTCCAGACCTACAGGTTTGCATGTAAGAACTGATGTTTGATTTTGAGGATCATGCATTTATAATTAAATTCAAACTTATCTCCTGCCTTAAAATTGGAATAATGAGAGATCTTAAAATATGAATAGTTCTTTCTGTGGTTTGTATGGTATGTCTATAAAGCAACTTCAATTTTCCCATTTGACAAACGCTAAGTGCTCAACAAATTCAATAATGCAACTTCATTTCATAGCAGTATGTTAGTTGACTTAATGTTTGCCAGATATATCCATTTATGAACACACACACACACACACACACACGATTTATGTATGTAGTTTTTTATAAGATTTCTATGTACTTATGATGTCTTCTAATGTAGTTCAAACAGAATTCTTGTTGATGAGAAGTTTGTTCTGGATGATCAAACTGCTATAGTCAAGTGTGGCAGTGAAATTTCACCTAGTTTTCAAACTGAGGGTAATGATTTATCAAAGACATTTTTTTTGTTTTATAAATTCTAATCTCTTCACAGGCAGTTGGACATACAGTGTAGAGTTTCTTCCACTTTTGGTTCCTCAACTATAATGGCATATTTAGCATTTTCACTTTTGATCCTCAACTTTGATTTGTTCCACTTTTAGTTGTCAACTTTTAAAAACATTTCGCTTTTAAACCAAAATAACCCAAACACCCTTCCATACAATAAGGTGGAGTTTGGTGAAATTTTCATATAGTGAGGGTAATTTGGTCGTTTTGAACTAAAAGAGGAACAAATCAAAGTCGATGACCAAAAGTGAAAAAACCACTATATTCAAGGGACCAAAAGTGGAATGAGCTCTACATTGTATATTTGCATATATCAATCTGTTCTTGCAGAAATTACACTTACTAGACTACTGGGGTGGATGATAAGTGTCACTTGGCCACTCAACCTCCATGATCTGGCCTATTTAGCCTGCTAACTAGTATTAAGCAGTGTTGGTGAAGAGCATCTAGAAAGATTTTTTTTTCCATCTTTATGCCTCTTATTGTTGTTTTTTGTTGTGGCTCTTAGCTGAAGATTACTTACTCCATTATGTTTTGGTACCAAAAGACATGATTACATGAATAGCATAAAGCCTAAATTCACATTACTTTTCTTCACAAGTTGTATAGATATTTAGTGGATTAATCATTAAGCAGGCTTTAATTATAAATGGAAAGAGTAGAAAAGAAGACAAGGAAAAAACATTTAGTAGAAAAAGTTATTTGTGAATTTAAGCATCTCCTGGTTTGTCCCCCCCTTTCCCCCCACTTGCAGTTAAGAATGAACATTTTTTGGGGTACAAGTCATAGGGGATGGGGATGGGGATGGTGGGATTTGAACCCGCATCTATAGCCTGGAAGAGGGTGGAACTTACCATAAGCTACACCCTGAACCCTAAGAATGAACTTTCTTGTGACACTGATATGTTGACTTTGTTATGATTATATCAATGCCAAAATGGCTGACCTTGCCCTTCTTTTTGTTATCATTACTCATTAGGTTCTTTAAAGTACAAATTTGAGGTAATGCCTGTTGAGGAATCTTACAAACATCTAAAGGTAAATACCATCAGTGATATAGACAAATCAGAAACAAGCCCCCACGCATTTTCTTTTATTTGTTTATTTATTTATTTTTGGTGTACTATCAATGTTGAATGCCAATTTGTGGCTGGTTTTTATAGGTCTCTGTTGACGTAGAACATGCCAAATGCAGCATTTGTTTAAACATTTGGCATGATGTTGTCACTGTTGCGCCTTGTCTTCATAATTTTTGGTTCGTTTTTCAATCCTTATAGTCTTTATAATGCCATCCAAATTTTATGCATGATTATTTTGATAAACAATTGTCTGTTCTTCAGCAATGGATGCTTTTCAGAGTGGCTAAGGAGATCTCAAGAGAAACACTCAAGTGTAAAATGTCCTGAATGTAGAGCAGTTGTTCAATTTGTGGGAAAGAACCCCTTTTTGCATAACATTGAGGAGGTAATTTTTCTTCTGTTATTATGCTGGTTAGACATAATTCTTCTTTCCCCTTTATGTTTTGTAGTCTGGTGCTCATTTGATTCCTGTAATATCTATTTAGTAGTTCATCATAGATTGTGGACTCAAGTTGAAGTTCATGCTATATTAATTGTTTTTTTTGTAATGGTAATATTTTAGGGAGTGGTATGTGTTTCAATCTATATGCTTCACAAAGTTCTTCCAACCAATTAATATAGCATGAATTTCATGCACCATTCAATACTTTAGCTGTTCTTGCATGATTTCTCTTCATTTAGACTTTCCTTGTTTTTTGTTTTTGTTTTTGTTTTTAATAAAAGGAATATGTCATACTTTTTCAGAATATACTGGAAGCTGATCCCTCTCTGAAGCGTCCTAGTGAAGATATCAAACTTATAGATTCTTATGCCTCAATAAAATCACCACTTGTAAGTAGTATACTCACTATTGTTTGTCTTGAATATCCTACTTTTATGTTTTTTGACCATCTGATATCCATCATTAAATATATAAGTAGTAAAATTATATAAGGTTTAGTTATCAAAATAAATAAATAAATAAATAATACATTAACAACAAAAGTACTTGGCATATTCAAGAACAAAATGTTAGTAACTAATAAAGTTCATTCATCATTAGTTACTAACCTCACTTTGCAGGTTCTTAACAGTGGAAAACGGTCTAAAAGGAAGAGGGCGCACTCTCCATCAGATGAGGCCAGTAGATGGGAGCTTCCATGCCGTCAATGTGGTAATTGAGTTTTCATGTGTCACTAGTCCAATGGAGTATTCGTTGATACAAACACGACACATTTAAGAAATGAATCAAAACCCTTAAATTCATACATGAACATGTTACACAAAATGACATGTATAAACTTGTTTTAACTAAAATAACCCATAAATATGTCATGACACAATACAATGCTCATTGATCCCTTGACTGAGACAAGTTAAAGGCTGAGCCTTTGGGGGAACTTAGTGAGGGATTCAAATAACTATATCCCCATGACTGAGAATGCATATTTTACATTTTCTTTTTAACATGCGGTGGTTTGTTTGCAACTCTCAGGCACTGAATTTGGAGGGTTCCAATGTAACCAAAGCACAGTTCATTTACAGTGCCATGCATGTGGAGGGATGATGCCTTTGAGAACAAATATTAGCATTCCACAACACTGTAATTCCATTTTGATCTCATTTTTGCTATATTTTTGTCTGCCAAGTTATATATCATTATCTTTTCCATTCTTTTCAACATGTTAGGTCTCTATACCTGTTTGATGGATTAATGTTCTTCTTGGCTTTACAATTAGTTTTAGAGAACTGAAATTATAAGTTTCTGACCTCACGCACCACGCCCAACCTAAAGATTAATTGATTATTAGAAATCTTTAATTCTCTCATTTAACATCTGAGCTCTTTTCCATGTTAGTACTGAGAAAACTACTTTCATGAAAAATATAGGTGTAGTAGTACAGTTTTATTTTATAACTAGAACTGATTGTCGTTGTCATGCTTCTTTTTTACTTGTGAAAGGTCTAAAAATTACTTCCTCTGTTTGACTTGAAAGAAAACGTATCCTTTTCTGGGCATGGCATTTGAATTGCCCATTTTCCTGAAATGAAATTTCACATGATCTTGAAGTAGTTCTTTATTATATTAAATGCCTGAAAGCTATCTTAGAGTCTACTGTCTACCTGTACTTTCTACCACCAAAAATATGTCTAGATATCAGCTTCCCCATTTTTAACCCAAAATACTTAATTATCATGAGTTTCTGTGATGTAGTCAACTAAGCACAGAGAGTCTCTCTCCTACAGTATAGTTGCTCTATGATTTAAATGTAGAGATTACTTTCTTTACATTCAAGGCAATCAATTTTGAGTAAGAGAAAGAGTTACTTAAGGAATCTTAATTTATGAAGAGATTAAGCAGTTTTAGTGCAGGGCCATGTCATGTATTCAACGATAGTTAAATTTATAATATTGGACACGATTGTTTTGAACTGTTCCTTCTCATTTTTAGAATGATTTATACTCTTTGAAACTGTCCTCTTTTTTAGGTATAGGATGTGATCGGGCATTCTGTGCTGCTTATTGGCATGCTCAGGGAGCTAATGGAACTGACTTGCACCCAATATGCAGTCCTGAAACTTTCAAACCCGTAAGACTTCTGAACTAATTTGATTTTCTTCTAAATGATCTTTTCTGGCTTCAAATATTTCTGAACTCTAAATACTCCCAGTTTCTGTTTAGCATCAAATTTTATGTTTGCTTCTTTATATATTTATCTTCTTGCAGATCACAGAGCGTACAATCACTAGAATCCCGTCATTGGCACATGAGAAGAATAGGCATGAACAGGAGGCAAGGACTTCTTTTAGATTGTCTGATTGAAGGATTCCTATGACTGACTATTCAATGGTTTCTCACTCTCTTTGTGGTTTTGCACTTGCACTTCGGTGTGCATTTCTTCGTATAATAGATCACAGAAAGATGTATCACAAAGATGGGTAGGCCATTGCAAGATGTTGTCTCTGACTGGATTTTGAAGTTGGATAATCGGGAAATAGGTGATACATTATTGCTGAAAACTTGATTATTTTATTATATTAGTCTAATATTCTTTAATATTATTGTTCATCTTATTTGTTTATTTGCTATTTTTGCTATGCCTTTTCTAGCTGTGCCATTCACATCTCTTTGCATCTGCTATGGTCTATTTCTTGATTCATTGTGTTTTGGTTTCCAAGCATCTACATTGATATTTACTGAATTCAAATACTCTAACTACACCTAATCTATGGTTCAAATTGTTTGTATAATAGTAATCCTCACCCCTCAAATTGTTGTGACTATGTTTGCATTGGCGTGATTGTTGTAAGTTCTTTACTAAATAAGACCAGATTAGTGCCTACTCAAGTGAAATCTACTTTCCATGACTAAGACTAGAATCACCATCTATCTGTTAAACACAATCATAATATTTACGGGTGTAAAGTAAAATTTATGTATACCTTTTGTCAGTGGTCTCTTACCCAAATCTCAATTGGGAGAAAATTTTCATTTGAAGATGTACTTACTGATCTGTATACCTAGCGTTTTGTACTTGCTCTGCGACCTGCCCTGCATTGAAATGATGTGTTGCTAGTAAAATATTCTTTTGTTTTGTTTTGTTTTCTACAGACCGAACAAGGATGCCACTGAATCATGCTGAGATGATAACTGCTCGTACACCTTGTTGTAGGTTAGTTTACTCACCGCTTTACCTTGTAATGTTATGTCTTCACTTGTTAAGCTTGACTTAGTGTGTGTTTGGTTCGCACATGGGAATTGAAATCGGAATGGGAATCAAATACTTGGTAATGATAAATGGGTTTTGGTGAAAGTATTTTGCATGTTTGGTAGTAGAGTGCAGTTAGAATGATTACCAATATTGATGTTTGGTTGTGTATGACCCTATAATGGGAATAAAGATTTTAAAAATACAAAAACAAAAAATCAAGGCAATTGATCTTAATATAATGGCATCCAAAGCATCAATATGAACAAAAAAAATGAAAACAAAAATCTAAAAGTACTAATCCAAACTTTTAAAAATTAGATTACTATTAAGATAGAATGATACCCCTTTTTAATTAGGGAATGAGATTTTTTTATTGAAGAGATAATCAAATCCCATAGTTGTGTTTTAAAAAGTTGTCAACCAAACACTAACTATGATTTTGATTCCCATTCCTAGGGTGTGTTTGGAAACCCGGAAAATGACTTCTGGAAATCATTTTCCGGGTTTCCCATGTTTGGCAACACTTGGAAAACCCAGTCAACGGAAAATGATTTCTGTTGACTGGGGAAAATGAGGCCAAATTGGCAGAAAATACAACAGATAGTCGACAATCTATGGTTTCCGGCGGAAACCATATACCATAGCCGTGCTCTGGTTTCCGCTGCGGAAACCAGAGCTGCTGGTTTCCGGCGGAAACCAGATCTGATCTGGTTTCCGCCGGAAACCGGGGGGGGGGGGGGGGGTGGGGTTTTTTTTTTTTTTTTTTTAATTTTGTTATGATTTAAAATATTATTTTTATTTTATTATAATAATTTTAATATTTTAAATAGAATAAAAATATATATATTTATACAAACACTCAAAGACAGTTTTCCAGAATACATCCAAACACGGAAAATGAATTGATTTTCCGGAAAATGACTCATTTTTCAGAAAACATTTTCCAAAAGTCATTTTCCTGCTTTCCAAACACACCCCTAGTGTGTAAACCCATGAACCAAACACACCCTTAGTTTCTTTGCATACAACTAGCCAACTGGGTTCCTGAGATGTTCATAATAAAAATTATCTTCTGCTGGTTGGTTTTCTGTACTGCAGTGAGTGCTATGACAAGATAGTCTCGTTTCTCTTGTACTGGTTTAGGGTCACAATGCCAAAGCATGTAAGTTTCTCTTTGATTCTTGACCGACTTGTATACTACTTGTTGATTTGATTCCAGCATTGCTTATATATATTTTCGGATGGGTAAATAGACAAAATTTAATCTCTTCCGATGCATACATATAACATGTATTTGTCAACAACTCAATTCCTCCTCGATCATATCTCTTGTACCCTGGTGTTTTCACCTATCAACTGTTGTTGCCATAATTTGTTATGGTAAAGTTCATTTGTTTAGTACTCAACAAACATTGGTTGTATATGTACTTTCAGTGTCTACCGGCAGAAGGATCTCAGAGGGAAGACTGCTGGTACGGTTATGCGTGTCGGACGCAGCACCATAATGAAGAACATGCTCGCAAGAGAAACCATGTCTGTCGTCCAACAAGGGGCAGCCAGATGTAGGATGGATGGATGGATGATTCCCTTTAGTTTCAAGATTACTAAATTGCAAAGGGAATTGATTTGTACATAAAATCTTGTCATGCACCTTATTATCTTTTGTGTTTAGGAAATAGGAATACTATCATCTCTTTCTCATCTCATCGGATGGAACAACTAGAAATTAGATTTGGAACCTTTTTAGTTCATCTCGGTTTATATGTGAAAAATGTTACTTGTACGTTGTACCATTTTTTTTTTCATTGAGCTTTACTATTTTTGATGTGGTTAAGTTATATATATATTAGAGATCAGGTGCGGTTATTGTCTCAGGTGAAACATGGGGTTGAATATTAATCGTCTATCCAATGGTCATCAAAGCATCTGAGCCATTAATTGTAAATTTGAAGCGTCTGATGGGCAAATTTTTCCACTATAACTATGGCTCATTGTAAATTTGAAGCGTCTATTGGGCAAATTTTTCCACTATAACTTCTTCTCCAAACCGTCTGCGATTCTTTATAGGTGAGAAGAAGGTTAATACCTTAGGTGAAGTCATCTTCTCTATTGTTGGTTGATGTTTGTGTGTCTTTGTACCATTTTCGATCACCCATAAGTGAGAACAAGGTTAATACCTCAAACGTGAAGCAGTACAGGCGATTAATGACTTTCCAAGAGAATGTAGTCCAACAATAGCAACCGGCGTCCACTAAACAAGGTAAATTTGACATAATCATCAAAATACCGTATTATGGTTAAGTAAAGGATTGCATGATCGTATTTTCCATGTGTTTTTTGTTGTTTATGATTTTAGTTTTTATGATTTTATTAATTTCTAGATGTTTTTGTGCTTGTGTTATTGTGTTCAATCATTTTGTTATGTAGTACTAGTAGTATGTGGAGATAGTTAATTGTATTTTTTATTTTTTTGAATTCAACTTAACGTTTGTGCATTAGACTGTTCAAATCTATGCACCCTAAGATTTAAAATAGTCCAGTTATTTGTTATCTGTTTAGTTAGAGTGCAATGCTATTTCTTTAGTTAAGTACAAATAATATATTTATTACACTATTTTGTGTGTGTGTGTGTTTATTTTTTTTTTTTATTGATTTTGAAGTGCATCATCTACAATCTTTTTTAAAAAATATATATATTTTTGTTTTCTCTATTGATTTGTGAGTTGTAGCCTCCCGTAAAAAACGAACAAGGTCTCAGTTAGCAGTGGTCCCCCACCCTGGGAATGAAGTGGGCAGTTGGCACCAGTGATACAACAATTGCAATTCCACTTTCAAAATCAAGGAAACATTGGGGTAAACGCAATGGTTTGTTGACCTTAAAATCAAGGTCGTCAATTCACCAGTTTGTATATGCAGTCCACGATTTAAATCTCAGAGGGCTTTTGTCCAAGAGATTGGTTTTGGAAGCCTAATGTTTTTGGAGATTGTAGAGCTCCCAACACGGTTATCGTACTGGCTTGTAAGCAATTATAATCCTAGGAATAGCGCACTAACCTTGGCAGATGGGAGTAGAGTGTTTATAACAGAATTTGATGTTGAATCTGTCTTGGGGTTTCCTAAAGGAAGGATTGGGATTCAAAAGTGGAAAAGGGCGGGGCAGTGTGGTCTTAGTGATAAATGGAAAATTTTAATTGGCAAGGGAGATCGAAATATCACGTATGGTGATTTAATAAATGCAATGATTGCGTGCACTAATGGTGGTGTTTGGTTCAAATGACATTTTTTTGTCTTAGTATCTTCATTACTTGTAGACAACCAACAAAATGGATATGTCGGCCCACAACTATTACATTATTTAGAAGATGTGTCCTAGGTCAAGCAGTTGAACTAGTCCCACTATGTTCTTCACACTTTGATGGTGCACAACTCAATTGGGCAAAAGAATACCACGAAATTTTTCACTGGACCTTTATTGTTTTTGATGGTAAGGCTCAATACACACACAGTTTATGAAAAAGTAATCGATAACAAATTATATTACTAACACATTACACTTGCGTTCAGGTCTTTTACATTGACCGTGTTGTAGTCTTCACCCGGACTGTTCCTACGAATATTCCATCATTTAGAGGGTGGACTACAAAGCTCTTTAAGGATAGAGAAACATTGGAGATTAAGGAACGCCATCAACCTAAAGCTGAATTGTGTTGAGCTGAGGAGTGCTACCAGTTTGAACCGGAACAGGTTCAAGATGAAGAAGAAATGGTTCAACCACAACCTCCAAAAGTTCTTGAGGTTCAATCCAATCCTAGATCAATTGATGATGTATAGGTGCCCACTTAACTTTTTATGTGTATAACTTTTATTTAAGTGCATAAACTTTAACCTTAAAGGGGGACAACTTTCCACCTCAAACCGCATATTAAAGGTAGTACGGGGTATATATTCAAATGAGACACATTTCTTTTAGGGTGCATAAGTTTTAACCCTTGGGTGCATAACTTTTAACCTTTGGGTGCACAACTTTTAACCTAGGGTGCATAACTTTCATGATAGTAGCATTTTTCATTTTTATATGATTTGGAGTTAAATGAATAGTGTAAAAATCAAATCAAAACAAGGACTAACAAAAACCAAGATGGATTAGATAAAGGGTTCAAATGGCATTAAGTGTAGTTGTTCAGTACAAGTGTGGTCGAGCTCCCAAAGTTTATACTGCTACAAGAACTAGTACCCGACCTTAACATGATAATAAATGTGTAGGATCCATCTCAGTATAACAAAGCACTTAACATGGTCATAACCAACCTTAACATAAGTGAATAGAGCAGAAGGAAAAGTCAGTTCCGATCTAAGCAATTAGGAATAAAGGAAAGAAGGGTAACTAACCCTGGTCAACCATTATATACTCCCATGTGGTGCCGACCTTAGCACCGTAGGGAGTGGGGGGCTGGTGTTGGACTTGGGAGTACCAAAAGAGTATCAAAACCTTGTAGTTTTGATCATTTTAAAGGTCACGCCAACCCCAGGGAGAAACCGACTGACTTCATGACCTCAAACCTCAGATCATACCTAATCGGTATCACGATTTGAGGTCAAAGTTCCATAATAAGAAACGGGCATGACCACCCGGCTCAAACCTTTAAAAGATTAGGTTGAGTAGATAAAACAACCGAGTTTGGCCAACCTTATACGGTTTAGAGTTAAATGAATAGTGTAAAAATCAAATCAAAACAAGGACTAACAAAAACCAAGATGGATTAGATAAAGAGTCCAAAGGGCATTAAGCATAGTTGTTCTACACGAGCGGGGTCGAGCTCCCAAAGTTTATACTCCTACAAGAACTAGTACCTAACACAACGGGGTCAAGTTCCTGATTTTAATCACTTCACTCCTTCGCTTATACAGGGCTAAGACGAATTATTAAAACAACATACAAAATGGCTTAAGGCAAAGGGGTTGGGTAGAAATGTACCTAAAGGAGTTCCTAAGCTGCATGCTCCCCGACCTTGTTGGTATGAACAATCCCGGATGCTTTCCAACTCTGGCAGGAAGTAGCTAAGTTTGTCGATAAGGGTGGTCGGGTCCTCTCCCTCACTCAGGAATGCATCCACGATCAGGGTGTGATAAGGGGACACAACTCCCTTCTGCTTTTGGTCGGGACAACCTCTTCGACCTCGACAACCTTATCTTTACCTTTCTTATTGTAGGCTCGGGTGACTTGCAGGTCGAATCCCGAGCTGACAGGCACTATGGTCATTAGGGGGCAACCCCGTCGGAACTGAGGCTAGCCCTGTGCATCGGACGGGTTCGGATATTAAAATCTTCAATCCGTTCGGAGTTCGGTTTGTATTTTGTTAACCCAATCCGCATAAACTAATTTAGCAAAACTATCAGATATTATAAGATCGGATACGGGCAGATTTATTTGGATATTCGGATTTGTTCGGGTTGAATTAAACAAAGTCCAAGAAATCTCTGCAGGGATGAGCCAAAAGAGAACTGAGATGTTGGAGGCGAAGACCTGTGGCGGAGAAAAAAAACAATCTAAGTAGTTGTAGCAGCGGCAGCGAGGCGAAGACCTGTGGCGGAGGCGAGGTGGCGACCAGCCATTTGGCAGAGGTGGAAGCAGAAGCAGAGTGGAGGTAGAGGCGAAGACCTGTGGCGGAGGCGAGGCGGCGACTGGCCATCTGGTGGAGGTGGAAGCAGAAGCGGTTTGGAGGTAGAGGCGATTGATTGGCTGTCCAGACTCGTAAAAAAAGGTGCGTATCCAGTATCCTTTTCAGATGGAGATTGAAGGCTTCAAGCAATTAAGTATGGGTACAAACTACAAACTACAAAGGCTATTAGCATTTAAGAGGCTTAAGCATGCGTACAAAAGGCAAGAAAAAGTATTCTCTCTCATACTTTTGAGGTGTTTCTTTTTCTTTGTCCAAGAACATTGTCTAGTGGAGTAGTGGTATTAGTGTTTATTTATTATATAAATATATATGCACACATACAATGTTGTTTCCTGTTTGAAGTATTGAACATATATAGTATATACAAATATATTACGGAGAAACAAGAGTATTTCGGATATCGGACGGATCGGATAAAACTATACTAAATCCTACCCGAGAACAGTTAGTCCGTATTATAACACGGATCGGTTTGGATGGCTGTATTCGGGTTCGGACCAGGTCGGTTTCCCTCTTTTCGGTTGTCGGGTCAGGCGGGCTGGCCGGGTTTCTCGATTTTTGCACAGCCCTAACCGAGGCTGCGCCTTCAGAGGTGATAAGTGCATATTTGATCATATTTTTACCCCATATTTAATTTCATTTCTACTACTAAATATTAATATTATGTTCATAATTGATTAAAGTAGATGAAGAATACATAATTGAGCATAATATTAGTATTTGGGATTTTTTTGCCTTATATTTAATGTTGATTAAGCATTATCTTATGTTAATTAGGCAAGTGGCGCGAGGAATGGTGATGGGCTGATTCCCTTGAAACGAAAATGAGACAAATATTAATGGGATTAGCAAGAAGACAAAAGGAAAATGATGGAAATGGTGGCATGAAGAAAAGTGGTGGATTTCATGGGATAAAAAGGCAACAAAACAAATAAAGAAATGAAAGACAAATGATAGTGGGATGTGCTAGCAAGAAACATGGAGCAAAGTGTGCAGCAAAAAGCAAAAAGGAGATGAAATTCCGGATCTGTACTACTAACTACAAACTTTCGACGCGTCGAATGTTGGGATCGACGCGTCGAAAGTCCCTAAAATGGTCTAGTAGCTCCGCACTGCATTCTCTCGACGCGGCGAGAGATGGGCTTGACGCGTCGAGAATCCATCCCGGGCCACAAAAAATTCCAATTTTGCCCCTCTCCTTTGCCCCCCTATAAATACACCTCATTTCTCCATTCTTCAACATTCAATTTTCATATTAGATTAGTCCATTTTCTCTATTTAATCCTTTCTTCTCCTTCAAAATGTAGCCTCCAAGTGATGATTGTTTAGTAGTGTAGGAGTAGATTAGGATTTATTTTGTAATAAGAAGAGAGATGACGCAAGATTAGGATCTTCAACCGTTGAATCGAGGAGAAAGCGATGAGAATTTCTTTCCCTTCTTTCCTTAATTTAGCTTGAATAAATCTTGTATCTAGATGCTTGTTCTTAATTTATTTATATTTGGATTATGGATTATATTTATGTCTAGATTGTTGTTCGTTCTTCATTTATTCTGAATTATTAGTTTAGCTTCTATAAGTTGTTGTGTGCAAGACTTGTTCACTACTACAAAAAATTGATATTACGTCGCCCATTTAACGTCGGTTTTTGACAAACCGACGTTATATGTCAATAAAATAAAGAAAAAATAATATATAATATTTATGACGTCAGTTTTTGGTAAAAATGACGTCATAAATTATTATTTTTTAAATATTAATACATACGACGTCGGTTCGACTATGGAACCGACGTCGTAGGTTGTGAATACAATTTAAAAAAAACGCAAAGGACTTTAGACGTCGTCGTAGAACCGACGTCTTAAGTTCTAAATATAATTTAATAAAAAAAACGAAAAGACTTACGACTAAATAAATTTTTAAAAAATATATTTAAAAACATAAGATGTCGATTTTATGTAAATCCGACGTCTTATGTCCTATTTTTCCATTTATACTTAACACAAATCTATGTGTAGTTACGTACCAGGCTCTATAACTCTCCCTCTCTCCCTATTCTTCCTCACTACTATATCCTTCAAAGTTCAGATCTATACATGCCGATGAAAGGGAATAGAACTCCGCGTTTAACACCCGCCTCCTCTCTCTCGCCGTCTCTGATGTTCGTACGGTGAAACGAGAATACGCCGCCTCTGCCCCCCTCTCTCGCCAGCGAAACGTACTCCTTCTTGTAACATATAGCAAGTATACGACGGTAATATACGAAGGTATGGCAAGCATCTCTCGCCTTCTTCTTCTTAGATGGCATACACCTCCTTCCTCTAACATATAGATCTGCAGGTATCTCTAGTAGGTATAAATCTGCAGGTACGTATAGATGCATGCAGCAGAAGCTAAAGTGCAGGAACTACGAGCAAATATGGCAATACTAGGTAAAGAAGTAGCAGCTGCGTGCATTGTTTGCTGTGGAATCACAACTACGAGACAAGCAAATATAGATCCTTCTTGTAACATATAGATCATTCTTGTAATACACCAGTACGTATTATCTGTAAGACTATAACTTATATATATATATATATTGTAAAAATAAATAGGAAGCATATAGGATCTAACCTCCAGCCATAGTTGATTGTTTGTTGATGCCTGAACTGCTGCAGAAGAGTTTTTGTCTCTCACTTTCACAATGGTGTATGAGTCTTAATGTTGTGCAGTGAGAGGATTATAGAGCCTTTATATAGATGCAGTCCATCAATGCACTATTCCAATTATTTCCTATGTTAAACTGTTTGCACCACTTATGAGCAGGAAAATGACCTTTCATTATAATGACCTTTCAGAAATCATAGTGGGATTCAATATCTTAATAATGAGATAATGAATCCCTAATTTTAAGGGGATAGTGGATCCATGTTTTCTGCTAGTGGATCCACTTTCCTAATGAAAGTGACATTTATCTAACATTCTCCCACTTGGTGCAAACATCAAACTCAAAGTACAAGATAACACTAACCATAATGATATGTCCTCATTAGTGCGAGTAGTATCCATTATGATCAAATGTAAATTGCCTTCAAGCACTTAATTAGGAAATAAAACTTAATGAAATAAACCATATGTTTATTTCTAATCCAACTGAAGTATTTTCTCAATAAATTAAAGTGTACACACTTGAGAAAATTTCCAAATGCAAAAGAATTTCATTAAAACTGAATGTATATATATATAAATTACAAAGTGGACGAAAGTCCAATTTTTCCAACAAGATCCTTGAATTTAAATGGAGGCATGCCTTTAGTCAAAGGATCTGCTAGCATCAACTCAGTACTAATATGCTGAATGACCACAATTTTCTCTTTAATGCGCTCCCTGATAGCTAAAAACTTAATGTCGATGTGTTTACTTCGACTTCCACTTTTATTATTTTTAGCTAGGAAGACAGCAGCTGAGTTGTCACAGTAAACTTTTAACGGCTTAGATATAGAATCCATGATTCTAAGCCCAGAGATGAAATTCTTTAGCCATACACCTTGTGAAGTTGCCTCAAAGCATGAAACAAACTCGGCTTCCATGGTAGAAGTGGCAATTAAAGTTTGTTTAACACTTCTCCATGATATAGCCCCACCGGCCCAGATAAAGATGTACCCCGATGTTGATTTTCGTGAATCAAAACAACCGGCAAAGTCTGAATCAGAATACCCAATGACGTCCAATAGATCCGTCTGCTTAAACACGAGCATATGATCTTTGGTACCCTTAAGATACCGCATAACCTTCTTTGCAGCTCTCCAGTGGTCTAAACCCGGATTACTTTGATATCGACCTAACATTCCCACAGCAAAGGCAATGTTCGGTCTGGTACAGACTTGGACATAACCAAGACTACCAACAACTGAAGCATATGGAATATCCTTCATGGATTCTCTTTCAAAATCATTCTTTGGACATTGATCCAAACTCAACTTATCTCCCTTCGCAATAGGAGCAACACTTGGTGAGCAATCCTTCATCCGAAATCTTTCTAAAATTTTGTTAATATAGGCTTCTTGTGATAGACCCAAAACACCACGTGATCTATCTCTATGGATCTTTATGCCAATGACATAAGATGCCTCGCCCATATCCTTCATATCAAAATTATTAGAAAGAAATTGTTTCACCTCATGTAGCATCCCTTTATTATTTATTGCAAGTAAAATGTCGTCCACATATAAAACAAGAAAACATATTTTACTCCCACTTACCTTTTGGTATATACAATTATCTATTGGACTTTCAACAAAACCATATGAAGAAATAATCCCATCAAATTTTATATACCATTGGCAGGAGGCTTGTTTTAATCCGTAAATGGACTTCTTGAGCTTGCAAACCAAATGCTCACCTTTACTAGAAGAGAAACCTTCAGGTTGTTTCATATAAACCTCCTCTTCTAGATCACCATTAAGGAATGCTGTTTTCACATCCATTTGTTGCAGTTCAAAATTGAAGTGTGCAACTAAAGCCAGAATGATACGAAGTGAATCTTTCTTTGACACAGGAGAAAATGTCTCTGTGTAATCGATTCCTTCTTGCTGAGTGAATCCTTTAGCAACAAGTCTAGCCTTGTATCTTTCAATGTTGCCTAATGAGTCTCTTTTGGTTTTATAGACCCATTTACAGCCAATAGCCTTGGCATCATTAGGCAACTCTACAAGGTCCCAAACATCATTGCTCCGCATGGAACTCATTTCATCTTTCATGGCTTCATACCATAAATCAGATTCCTTACAACTTATGGCTTGTGAAAAGGTTTCAGGATCATTTGTTTCTCCAACATTGCTTTCTTGTAAATACACTATATAATCACTAGGAATTGCCGATTTTCTAATTCGAGTAGATCTTCTTAATGCTGGACTACCTTCTCTTTGAAGAGTTGATGGTTCAACTTCCTCTTCAGGAATTTCCTGAATTGGTTGATCTACTGAAATAATCTCAGCATTTTGTGGAATTTCATCAATAGGTTGTTCAATACCCGTGTGATCCTGAGGGGTATTTTGATCTATTATCAACCTATCTAATGATGTAGAAGGATGGAGTTCATTATGTTCTTGAGTAGGAATTAAATCCTTGAACCGACCCCTCCCACTAATCAAATCATCTTCAAGAAATTTGGCATTTCTAGATTCCACAAACCTAGTAGAATGAGATGGACAGTAAAATCTGTAACCCTTCGAGGACTGTGCGTATCCAACAAAGAAACCACTTATAGTTCTCGGGTCCAACTTCTTTTCTTGTGGGTTATATATACGCACTTCAGACGGACATCCCCAAACACGCATATGTTGCAAACTCGGTTTCCAACCTTTAAACAATTCAAAAGGTGTCTTTGGGACAGCCTTAGTTGGAACACGATTTAATATATACGTAGCCGTTTTCAGTGCTTCAATCCACAAGAACTTAGGAAGTTTTGAGTTTCTAAGCATACTTCTGACCATGTAAAGAAGTGTTCGGTTTCTTCTTTCAGCAACACCATTTTGGTCCAAAGAACCAGGCATGGTGTATTGGGCAACAATCCCATGTTCTTGAAGAAACTTAGCAAAATGACCAGGTGTTTGTCCATTTTCAGTGTATCTACCATAATATTCACCACCTCTATCTGATCTTACTATTTGTATTCGCTTTCCACATTGGTTCTCAACTTCAACCTTAAAAGTTTTGAAGGCATCCAATGCTTCATACTTATTAGAAAGCAAATACATATATGTAAACCGTGAATAATCATCAATAAAGGTGATAAAATATTTTTGGCCTATCATGTCCATATCCGGACAACATATATCAGTATGTATGATTTCTAATATGGTAGAACTCCTTGTGGCACCTTTCTTAGACTTGTTTGTTTGCTTTCCCTTAATGCAATCTATACAAGTCTCAAAATCAGTATAATCAAGAGTACTAAGTACCCCATTATTTACTAATTTCTTAATTCTTTCAATAGAGATGTGACCTAATCTCCGATGCCATAACATATAGGAATTCTCATTAATACTTGGTCTTTTAGTGCCAGTATGAACATGTAAAGAATTATATGTAGAATTGCTTTGTAGATTAATGTGATAAAGACCATCAGACAAAGTACCATTTCCAACACAAGTTGATTTATTAAAAATCACAATAGACTTGTCTTGAAATTTAAATGAAAATCCTAATGGTACAAGCCTTGAAACAGAAATCAAGTTTCGTGAGAAACTTGGTACATAAAAGGTCTTTTCCAAAATCAAAACAAAGCCACTACTTAATGTTATTTTACATGTTCCTATTGCTTCAACTTGTGAGCCCATGTTGTTTCCGGATAAGATAGTATGCTCACTTCCCACTGGCTTCCTTAAGGTTTGAAGTCAATCCACCAAGTATTAGTGTTAACTTCAGACATATTAGATTCATAACATACAAATGAGGATAGATTACCTTTGTTCTCAAGCCATTTCTTGAATTTGATGCAATCTATCTTAAAGTGTCCTTTCTTTTTACAGAAAAAACACCTTCGCATCTTCTTTATGTCAGCTTGAGGTTGGCTTTTTCCCTTAGCCTTAGTGGTACTACGAGATTTGCCCTTTCCTTGCGGTATGGAAAGCATAACACTTTCACCCATTTCCATTGAAAGCCTTTCCTCATCTTCAACACACATGGTCATTAAATCAACGATAGACCAATTTTCCTTATGCGTGTTATAAGAGATTTTAAATGGCTCATAATGATGTGGAAGTGTATTTAACACATGATGTACCACAAAGGTATCCGACAAAACTACCCCGAGTTTTTTCAGTTGGTTTGTTATATCCTGAAACTTCATAATGTACTCACGTACACCCTTAACAGTGTTTAAACGAAGTGAAGAAAATTTCATAATAAGGGTGCTAGTTAAAGACTTCACTGAGCTGACATATTGAGCGTCAAGGGCCTCAAGCAAGGGCTTGACATCTGTATATGCGTCAACAATACCACGAACTGAATCCGAAACATTAGACTTGATCAAAATTACACTGAGCCGATTGGATCTCTCCCATCGCTCATATAGTGCAATTTCATCAGGTGTACTTGAATTTGTAGGGATTTGTGGTTTATTGTTATTGATTGCATAGTCCAACTCTTTCCACCCTAAATTCAAGAGAATCCTTTCTTTCCAAACCTTATAGTTGTCACTACAGAGTTGGGGAATTTGAATGGTCAGATCAGTATGAGTAACGGGTTGAGATGCTGTAAAGATCAAAAGGTTCATATCAGTTTTGAGGCACACATAGAACCGAATTGCATACATTACCAATGTAAATGATGCATAAGATAGACTCGAATGCCATAAAAATTACATGTGGGCTAAATTTTTACGCATAATGAATCTATCAAAACTTAATGGTGGAAACGGAATGGGTACGATTATAGTTTAATTTTCCACACATAATAACAAAACTACCAAACTGTATGCCGATACATAATTGCTTGTGGGCGAAATTATGATCACAACTCAGTATTTTATTCCAATTAATCATACAAATGTAACAAAATTGCCTGTGGGCGAAATTTTATTATATTAAGCATATTGATCGCAATTTATGCCTAAACTTTATGTGATTTATTAAAACTTAATATACAATCTCAATTAAATTAAGGATGTTGTGGCTACTCCTTAATTAACTAAAATCGTATTATCACATCGGCATAGATTTATTTAAAGCCTAACAAACAAATTGTACTAACATATGATAAACAATTCCCAAGTATACTCCCATGAAAGTTGGTAGGTGCTAAGGCTCCTTTAAAAACCAACTCCTTAGACAGAGTAGGGTCGCAAGGGGACTAGTAGCAATATGGCTGAAGGCACTATGGCAATTTCAACCAGCAAGGCGTTTTAAACCAGGGCCATAGAACTAGTGTTCCTCCCCAAGAACTTTCCCTGGTTCATGCATTCTCACATTCAATGTACAATAGTTTGGAAGTCCTATATGAATGTAAATTCACTTACAGTTAAGGCTTTAAATAGGGTATACTATCCTTTTAGGATTCTTTAATGTGCCAATAATTAGACACAATTGAAGATCGATAATATGCCTAATCTATCCTTAAAAGGCACTAATTCATCTAAAAGGCACTATACCATGCATAATAAACATTTAATTCAGTCCTAAAAGGCTCTAAATTCATCCTTAAAGAACATGCTTTTCTAAATACATAATTATAACAATCAAATAATTATTGCAATAAATATACATAGCATGCTCAAATTATGCATATTAACAACTCATACTCCACAATTAAATTGCAATACTTAAACAATTTAATATGAGCATATATATTAAATTAAAATTCAACTAAACAAGCTCAAAATTAATAAGCTCAAATTGAATTATAATCTAATAAAATTTCGTTTGGAAGGATTAGCAAGAAGCTCAATTAAAAAGATAAGCCTAGAACCATTGAAAAATAAATTGGCCCATCTGGTTCAATTAATTAAGCCCAACAGAAATGGGTTCAGACTTCAAATTAAATGGATCCAAATTTTATAACAAGTCCAGATGCCACAAATAACTTAAATGGGTCCATAAAAGTTTAAATTCCAGCCCATTCAACTAAGTCCCATTCCATCAACTTATTATTTAATAAAACCTAAGCCTAAAACCTAGCTGCTCTCTACCTCTATTATGCGCAGTCAAAAGAGAGACAAACAGAACCGGAAGCAACCGAAGGGAAGCAATGTTTCCATCGCCAGAAACCAGCCTCGCGGCGCCGATGAGACTGCCAACGCAGCCACCACCTCACGTTTCGCCATCGCTACACCATCATCTCCTCCACCGGTCACCGGAGAACGATGAATCGGAGGCTAAAGTCCGCGAATAAATTCGATATTTTCTCCATAGAGTATTAGCAGTAAGGCAGTAGGTTTGTTTATAAATTTATTTCAAAATATGTTCATTTATATTTCGAAAATAATTTATAACATATTCCCAAAAAAAATTTGGAGAGATTTGTATACATATATAAAGTCAAAATACATATATGCATACACTGTAAAATTCAATATACATATATATATACAAATTAATCAACCAAGCAGAGGTTTTATAGGCTCTGATGCCAACTGTAAAAATAAATAGGAAGCATATAGGATCTAACCTCCAGCCATAGTTGATTGTTTGTTGATGCCTGAACTGCTGCAGAAGAGTTTTTGTTTCTCACTTTCACAACCCTCTTAGATGGTGTATGTGTCTTAATGTTGTGCAGTGAGAGGATTATAGAGCCTTTATATAGATGCAATCCATCAATGCACTATTCCAATTATTTCCTATGTTAAACTGTTTGCACCACTTATGACCAGAAAAATGGCCTTTCATTATAATGACCTTTCAGAAATCATAGTGGGATTCAATATCTTAATAATCAGATAATAAATCCATGATTTTAAGGGGATAGTGGATCCATGTTTTCTGCTAGTGGATCCATTTTCCTAATGAAAGTGACATTTATCTAACATATATATCATCTTCTTCATCTTTAAAAAAAAATATATTTCTTCCTCTTTGTTTTTTTTTAAATAATATTTTTGATATATTTCATATCTAGTTGAACTCATACAGAATGTCGTTCATTAATCTACATTTACAGATTTTTTTTAATTAGAAAATGATACGGCGTCAGTTTTTTCCGTATCTCTATTTATTTTTTTAAAAAACAAGATACGATGTCGGTTTTTAAAAAAACCGACGTCGTATCTCTCTTTTTTTAAAATTTAAACATACGACGTCGGTTTTTTTCTAAAAATTGACGTCGTATGTACTTATTTAAAAATTTAAAAATAATATACAACGTCGATTTTTAAAAACCGACGTCGTATCATTTAATTATAACATCTGTTAAGACTACGTCGGAAAATAACCGACGTTGTATGTCCAAAATAACTGACGTTAAAAATAGTTTTTGTATTAGTAGTTGTTGAAAGTGTGTGATTAATGGGTCTAATAATTACATGCTTGTTTGTTTGTTGTGTCACGATGGGAATCGGGCATGGCTAGAACACTCTTGCCACACCTATTGATTTTTGCAGAGCGAGAGCTTGTAGGAATTGTAGGGGGATTTCTTGGCTAATCTTCAGTTCTTTCATTGGCGAGAGCGGGTTGGAATTTAGAGGTTAGCCAAAACGGTTCCTTCACTGGCGAGAGCGGGTTGGAATCTAGAGGTTAGTTTAGGCTACCTCCTCACAACTTGTAGGATTAACTTGAGTTTGTGAATGCTGATTTGCTTAGGATCTTTATGGCTAGCCTTGCTTGTAGACTACGAGAGTAGATAACTTGCGGGTTGGCACACTCGGGTAGATCACGAGAGTGGCACCGGGTACTTTAGTGCATTTCCTCCATTCACAAGGGATAAAACTTCTCTTCTACATTTGTTTGACTCATGATGGCATTGAACCCGATCCATATCCTTACCTTTGTTTCATCTTCTATATCTCTCTTCATTTGTTGCTTTTATTTTTTGGTTATTTATTTTCAATGCTATAACCTTGGTATAAACGAACTAGATTCATAAGAATCAATCCGAGTTAGTGTTTGACCAACCATTCCCTATGGATCGATAACCCCGGAATACTCCGGGCATTTGCTTGTCCCTAAAAGCTATAATCAAGAGGAGTTGACCTTCTTCCTGCCAAGAGCTATCTTCAAACGGGTGAGCCAAGGAGAATCGGTCTTGAACATTTTGTCTAAGCCCATCTATGCAAAGCCGATCATAAGAGTTAGAGAATAACAAAATTCTTCATAATAAAGATGTGAAAGTAAAACCTCTTGTATCCGATCTGGTCGTCGGGAGTGGAACAACAACAGTAATGGGTTTTGCCTCAAACACATAGTTTTTCTCGAGGTCGTATCGAGGAGGTTGGAGATTAGCGGTCGCATACTCCTCGGGTCTCTAAAACACTCGATAGTCGTAGAACTCAACCGAGATGGCCTCGACATGTATAGTTAGAATCGGGGTCGACACTGAATAGATGTGCCGACGGAATTGAGAGCTCCACACGTTCAACACCTAGAATTGCCACTTGTACTTTAGGGAGAAAAAAATGGTGCTTCCAAGCCTTATTGTATTCGGGAAGATAAGTGATGCTATAGGCCGGTCCTTTGGCTTGAATCATAAGAAACCCCCATCATGCTTTAGTGAGAGGGCTTTGACAGAGAATTAAAAGTGGAAGAGCTCTAAAGTGCATGGTAGACTATGCCGAACACATATTTGGGGGAAGTAGGCAATGATTCTATGGGCATTCAGACAGATTTGCCCAGGTACGACACCATAATATTCAAGAAAGGCTAATATGAAAGTTGAGAAGGAGAGAGAGAAATCGGGGCCTTTAGGGAGTTGAGGTGTAACCTGATTCAATCCCCTTGATGACGGTCAATGATGGATTCGAGTCATACGTAGCCCGACTAGCTAGAAGGGTTTTAAGGTCTTGAAGGTCGGATAGGGTTAAGAGGGGCTCATAGGTCCTGGCCTGTTCGGCATTTAGATATTTATGCCGCCCACTATTAAGAGTGGGGGCTCAGATGTGAGAAGGTACATGGGAAGTTCAGGAGGTTTCAGATGTCGAGGGGGCGAGGGGGCGAGTGAGAGGACAAAAGTTACCCAAGCTAATAATCATCCAGTTTTAGGATGAGAAGGCTCGGTTGCACTCGGCCTCTCCTCTGGCTGACTGGTGGCTGCACTTGGCAAGTCACCTTACACCTTAGTGTACTACTCGACCTCCTCAAAGACTGTGTCATATGAAGACACAAAGAGCAAGTCCATCTTGACATGCACCCAAGGGTTTAAAGTTATGCACCTAAAGGTGTGAAGTTATGCACCATTAGAGTTAATGTTATGCACCCGTATGATCAAACATGTGCACCTTAAAAACAAAACATAAGTTTAAGTTCTGCAACTTAAATCCCAAAGTTGTGCACCTGAAGGGTTAAAGTTATGCACAGGAAGAGTCAAAGGCATGCACCCTAAGGTTCAAGATTATGCACTGAAGGCTGAAAGTTATATACCGTAAAAGTATTTCATTCTAAACTGCAAATAATCTCTTATAAACAAAACTAGAAACAAAATATTTATTACATTGTGTTTAGCATGAAAGATACTAACAATTGTTTTTCAAAATTAAAAAATAAAATAAACAGGTAATCATCTCTTATAAGTAAAGTTATGCACTTACTGATTAAAAGTTATGCACTTGTAGGGTCGAATATATGCACCCCAAGGTGGAAAGTTATGACCTTATAGTGCAAAGTTATACATTTTAATAGTATTTCATTCTAAACTACAATGTCATCTCCCTGATGAAATGAAACTACAAATGTACTAACAAGATGTTCTTTAAAAAAACGCAATCAATCATCTTCTAGGTGGACAATTCCTACTATCGTGATTAGCCAAAAAGGTTACAACTCCAGCATAACCTTTTATGTCTCTTTGTTGTATCCAGTGCCAACTCTTTGCTTCTTTTTATACGTTTACCGCTGCCCTTGTTCTTTGCTTACTTTGGTGGAAGAACAAAAATCTCAGAAAGCTCAGTTGACCTACAAAAATATTCTATAATTGTCTGCTTGCTATGCTTAGGGGATAATTGAGCTTTTGCTGACATTAGTAGTTGTTTTGTTCATTAATCACTTGTGAAAATTCAATCAATTGATCAATGTTTGACTCTACAAGACTAATACAACATTGTATATCAGCCCACAATTTATTCAACAACACCTTTTTTTCATTGATGCTTGCACATTGATAATAAATGACATATCAATTTCAAAAGTAGACCTTAAAGATGCATCCTTAGTCCATCGATTAGTCACATATATACCTCAATGGTATCTTTTCAAAGTTTAAATACTTAAAATCCACAAAAATGTGCCTACAAAAAAATTCAACCATCTCAAACTAACATTTTGCATCTACATGAAACCTCTTTTTCAATTACGTTGTGCACGACACTAAAAATTGTATTTTCTCCGTCCTTAATCTCATAATACAATATCTCAACATCTTCTCGAACATTCAACACCCTACAAGTGAAACACGATGCACATATCTCAGTCTGAATATCATAGAAAATAATAAGTGTATACACGCTTGAAGCATGTTTTTCCAATGATAAATGCGTCTTGAAATCTGGAATATAACCCTCACTATCATTGTTAAGTTTTGCATTACTGTGTTGTTGTGAGGTCAAAGCACTCTCAAAGTTCATTAAAAACTCAACTAGGCTAGATTGTGGGTTAGTAAAATCACTAAACAAGTTATTCTCACTTTCTGACCGTGATGTAGTCCTAGTAAACCACCCACAAAAATATATCTAAAATAGGTTAGGATCCAAAATCTTCGTAACTTAGACATTTGTACAAACTAATTATTATTAACCAGCTCAAACTCTTCTATGAGAAACTTTCACTACCTCTCAAAATCAACAGGTTCCAAATAAGAGCTCCACATAATAGAGTTTAGTTTGTTCCTACAAACCTCATTCTTACTCAATGTAGAACAACCTTTTCACTAACTTTGCACATAATGTGCCACATGTAAAACCGATGTCTAGCTTGCTTAAAAATTATTGGAATTGCCACTTTTATTGATGGGTCCTGATCAGTAACAATTATCCTTGGCTTAGAACCCATTACCTTCTTAAAGTTTTCAAATAACCAAACATATGAATCAATGTCCTCTTTCAACAACAATCCAACATCAAATATAATACATTTCTTGTGGTTAATAGACTGTTTATTTTAAGGTGCTATAACAAACAGTTCATTAAAAATGAAAAAACTTGGGCCGACACAATTCATCGTGAGGCTGGGGTTGATCTCGATGTTTGCACGGTTTAATTGTTTTATTTATTTACATTCAGGCCGGGTAGTACTGTCGATTTAAAAGGCCGACCCCACGCTAATGTTTGATTTCACTTTTAGTGACCAGGTTTTAGCGATGATCGGTCTATTTTTAATGAGTAATCCCAGCCCCTCGTTCCCTATGATGCTAACATTGACGCCCTAAGGGAATAACTTGAGATCGGGATTTGATTATTGTTCTGATAAGTATTTATTAAGATCGGTATCGAGATTAGGATACATTAATTTCGAGATCCAAGTCACGTGAACCTTGTTGATTTTGACTTTCGACCTAGAAACTGAGGGCGTGACGTATTATTCAGATCTTTGCTTGGGGTTTTCATCGTTGTACTAATCGTTTGAGTGGGGTGCTTCCCCAAGAAGGCTCATGTGCCTGCGCTCAATCAAGGGACCTTTATTATTATTTTTTTTCCGATCTTATGATCGTTAAGGGGCAAAATGCTACTCTCATGAAATTTATGTTCAACAAAGAGGTGGTGCCAAATTATATACAAAAAATTTAGTACAAGTAATATCACACCTATTATTGACTTATTATCACCTGAGTTGACTCAATTTGGGTAGATGATTCAAATAAGATATTGTGGTTCTTAAATCATGAGTTTGATTTCTCTCATAATATGGTGAGTATCCAATATATTGTCATTTTTTTTTTTTGCGATGCCAAAAATATTCCTTCAACTATGTTGAAAAACAAAATTCAAAATTAATTATTAACTTTTAATTTAAACAAATAAAGTTTTTTTTTAGTACTATACATTTATTACACTATTTAGTTTTTCGATCAATTTTTCAGTCAAATACAAGTGCAATATAATGTTGAAAATTCAAATTTCTCTCATGCCATGTATAGAGAAATTAAACCCAGTAAAGAGTCTATTGCGAATATATATTCTTTAACCCTCAAAAGGAAGTAAATGCATAGCCAATTCAAGAACTAAAATTGGTCTAATTGAAAGTTAAAGATCAATTTTGATATTTTAAATTAGTTAAAGGACTATTTTTTGGTATTAAAATATAAATTTTTTAAAGAACTAAAGATGAAGTGATTATATATTTATATGTACTACAGCAATACAGGGGCAGCTAAGGGTAGGTAACCCAATTCCAAAAGGGTTGTTTTCATCATTATTAAAACCTTAAATCCAGACCTTCTAGAAGGCAGTTTAACTTAGCAATGCTGACATGGGATGGGAGGCAAAGGGTGGGTTGGGTTAATTAGGTTTAGTGTAAGTGTTAAGATGGGATTACATAGACGGCAGCTTTATGGAATTCTAAGACTTTTGTGGATGTTAATAATAATACTACGTATTAATAATTGAAATGGACATTTGAAAATGACTAGAGTTGACAACACCTTAATGTGGCAATTTATGGTTCAATGCTTGCTTGATGACATGTACTTTGCCATGTGTTGTTCACTTTACATAGAAAAAATTTAAAAGCATTTTTTTTCATCAATTAGAGCATTGCATGTCATTTTTTTTTAAAGGAACATGTCATGTTAATATAATGTAAAAGTAAGAATATATGAATAAATCCAGTCAAGTTGGTCAAATATTTGACTTGAATATAGATTTTTTTTTTTTTTTAAGATAATGGATTAATGGAGCACCATACCCCCAGTTATCTATAAATCTTTTTGGTTTTAAGAAAAAAAGAGCAACTCCAATTTGATCGTGTAGTTGGTTTGACTGGTTAGTCATTGTCACATAGGTTAACTTCTCCTTATGGTCCCTTGCCGATTAGGATTAGTTTTAGACCAGCTATGAACAACCTAAGTTAGTTTATTACTTTCTTGTGGTCCTTTGCCAATTAGACTTACAAGGCGGACTTCATCTCAAGCGTTGTGGCTGGATGAATATGGACTTTTTTATAAATTAAAACAAAAAAGAAAATATATGTAGTATTACTCATAATTTAAATCAATAAACATTGAATCAACAAAAAATTGAGACACCATCACGATGTAAGATTAGGAATTAAATTTTTATTTATTTATGTATTTATTATTATTATTATTATTGTTATTATTATTATTATTATTATTATTATTATTATTATTGAGAACAAATGTATGTGCACTATGTATATCCTTAGGCAGGGGCGGATTCAGAAATATCTTCCAGTGGGGACGAAATATAAAATATAAAGAGATGATTAAAAAAAGAAAGAAACACATTAGAAATATAATGATAAATATTGTTGAATATAGCCAAAAAATAAAACACATCAAAACGTTATAAAATATTCATAACAAAATATGAAACATAATTAATTTGATAAAATAATTCAAATATAAACACATTATAAATTACATATTATATCTCATTATTAATATAAATAAATTTTACATACATACATACATACATACATACATATATATATACATACATACATACATACATACATATATATATATATATATATATATATATATATATATATATATATATATATATATATATAAAAGCACTATAACAAAACTACCTGCTATCAAGATTCAAACACACAATCTTACATATAGAGACACGCGCATCTACCACTTTGTCTAGCCAATCCTTTATTTACCATATCTGTTTTTTTATATTTATATATAAAATATGTACTATATATACACATATACATACAACGCTATATATGGAATGAGTGTGGGGTGAGTGGGGGCAGCTGCCCCCACAGTAGTTCCATCACTGTCCTTAGGTTGTTAGTATAATGGGTACTCAATACTCTCTCAATCTCATTTTATGTGTCTAGTTTAAATTATTTGTAATTCAACTTTTATAATATTTAATTTAGCATTAATGAGAGGCGAAGACAGGGAGGCTTCTAAGGGCCCTAGCCCCTCCAAAACCCTAAAAATGGAACAAAAAAGGTACCAAAAAAAAAAGTAAATGTGACATTATAAGAAAATTTTAAAGAAAATAAAAATAGAAAATAATTGATTTTACTAATAAATAATAAACAGCTCAATTAAAACGGATAGAATCTACATTTATATGAGTTTAGTCAACCAGTCGTTATACTGTGGACCATGGTCCACAATGCATTGTGGACCATGGGTCATGGCTGATATTGCAGTTGTGTTGAAGTGATACTGCGGTTGTGTTGAAAGGGAACTGCAGTTACGCGGAACAGAGGCCGTTTCATCCGTCTAAAAGTGTAGTTGTGTTGAACTGATACTGCAGTTGTGTTGAACGGATACTGCAGTTGTGTTGAACGGATGGCCAACATTTGTTCCGCACAACTGTAGTTTTCTTTCAACACAACTACAATATCAGTTCAACACAACTGCAGTATCCGTTCAACACAACTACAGTATCAGACATGATCATGATCCACAGTATAATTTGCGTTAATCAACATAGTTACATAGACAATGCACTTTTGATGGAGAAGTAGGGCCAGGATTTAGAGTCAATTGGGCCCAAAGAGTGGGGGCTTTGAGAGCAATAGTTATTGCGTGGACTGCATGTAGTCCACACAACTGTGTGGACCACGATCCAAATGTAATATATACCATATTAGTAGGTTACTATTAATGTACCTAACACATGATGTTTTGATACTTACATGAATCTAAGTGTGTGATTTTTTATTTTTTATTTATTTATTTATTTTTTTTACTTTTAAGAAAATTTAAGAACAATTGGTTGCATTGCATGTTCTATTATTGAATAGTTGTAGCTTTAATTTAATTTTAAAAATATAAATGAATGCAGTTATCGTTTCCTTTGTTGTTTACAACAATCGAGACAAATGGTTGTTTTTAAGAAAAAAGTTATCATAAAAAAAATTAAATTTTACACTTGAGATCCGCGTTATATCAATGAATTATGTGTTTGTTACATTGACAGTAACATATTCAATATGTTATATTTGAATTTAATTGCACCTTTTATCAATTTAGGGGCTATGTAGAACTTTTTTCAATGAGAAAAAAATATTAAACTATATATGAGACTTATCTCACAGTTTTCCAATAGAAAAAAAGAAAATGCTTCCAACTTAAACAAGGCAAAAATTTGTGTGAGACCGTCTCATCGTGAGATGAGTCGGGTCGGGTCAAGATGCAAATGTAATACTTATATGCTCAAATGTAATACTAATTAAGAATAAAATTTTATTACTTATAAGGGTAAATGTAATACTTTTAATGAAATATGCAATACTTTTACATTTCGATTTAAAAGTATTATATTTTTCCTCAAAAATATTATATTTTCCCTAATAAGTGAGGGACACTTGTCAACATTACTTATTATGAAAAATGTATTACTTTTTATCTTATAAGTAACAAAAATTGTATTCTAGATTAGTATTATATTTGAGCATATAAGTATGACATTTGCATGTTGCTTCGACCCGACCCGACCCGTCTCACGAATAAGGATCCGTGAGACGGTCTCACACAAGTGTGACCCCTTAAACAATTATCACTCCTTATAAGTCACTCTATAATTTGTTCAAACTTATTTATTTTCATATAGATTATGGGTAAATTGGTCACCTTAATTACTCTGAATTAATAAAGAAAGTTCGTATATACTAAAAAATAGAATATCAAAAGTGGTTAATAGAGAGTGATAATGGTAAGGTTTTTAGCATGGTCCTTTCAGATAATATATAATTTGACACCAAATTAAAAAAATTAATTCTGTTGCTCCATTGATGCATGGAGCCAATTCGTAGGTGGTAAAAGTTAGGCAAAATTACACTTTTCGACCCTAAGTTATAGGGTAATTGTATATTTCGTTCTTAAGTGTTACTCACTTTTACTATAATACGAATTTTACAATTACCCTATAACTTAAGAACGAGAACAACA
Organism: Ipomoea trifida; assembly: GCA_003576665.1. Classification (NCBI taxonomy): domain Eukaryota; kingdom Viridiplantae; phylum Streptophyta; class Magnoliopsida; order Solanales; family Convolvulaceae; genus Ipomoea; species Ipomoea trifida. The sequence goes on from CP025646.1 coordinate 24,240,474, forward strand.
ATTTTTCCTAAAAGTGATGAAGAATCACCCTCAACGTTCAGTCGTTATACCATGGACCATGGTCCACAATGCATTGTGGACCATGGATCGTGACTGATATTGCAGTTGTGTGGAACTGATATTGCAGTTGTGTTGAACAGATACTGCAGTTGTGTTGAAAGGAAACTACCGTTGCGCGGAATAGAGGCCGTGTCATCCGTCAGGAACTGCAGTTATGTTGAACTGATACTGCAGTTGTGTTGAAAGGATACTGCAGTTGTGTTGAACAGATGAATGCCCTCTGTTCTACGCAACTGCAGTTTCCTTTCAACACAACTACAGTATCTTTTCAACACAACTGCAATATCCGTTCAACACAACTGTAATATCAGCCATGATCATGGTCCACAATGCATTGTGGATCATGGTCCACCATATAATTTGCGCTCAACGTTGATTTTAATTAATTAACTTGATTAATTACCAAATAACTTCACCAACTTCCCATTCCTGACGAGACTGCGGCAGTGCATACGCAGGTAGGTAACCGGTAAACTAATTATATATACAGCCTTCCAACTTCCAACGTACTCAACTTCTGACATCACTACCAAATTGCTACCATAATCCCTTGCATTAATTCAATTCCTCACACCCAACTCTAATATTAATTTCACTAATAATTATCATATATTTATTGGCACCCTAAACTTGTTGTTCATCTCTTTTCTTTACCCACTACATCATATCCGGTGTACGATATCCATTGAAAATGGTTGTTAGGAACAACACCAAATGGGGTACCCACCAAATACTCTTTTTAATATCTTACATTTTATATTATAATAAAATAAACCAAAGGTGGCAAAATGCCCACATAGTTTATTTTTTCTTTTTTAATTAACGTTTATCTTAAACACCAGATTTACGATCCTTTTTTTTTTTTTTAATTTTTTTTTAAAATTTTGTATTGCGTTACGTACAAATATTTTAGTTTTGTTGTATATTTAGTTTTGACGGTAAGTTCAAATATAATTAGAATTGAATCATACAATATCAAATTATAGTTTCAATTTCAATACATGTGGTTCTCTTTGGTGTGATTTTTTAGTTTAAATTCTTTTTTTGGATAAAAATATTTAAAATTTTTTACAAGATAATCCTAAAATAGATAATTCTTAGTCGAAAAATTACAATTTTGATTCTTAACTATAGCAGTAATCGATATCCTAGTTTCAACTACATGATAATCAATTTGGTTTGAACTTAATCGTTCTAACTAAATTTGGTCCTTAGCTATAAATTTTTTTCACATTTAGTGTACGTATAACTATCAAATTTCGATAACATTTGATCCACCTGCAGATCAATTTTCCTGCCAACCTTAACTAGGATTTCCCACATGATAGTTGATGGATGGGTACAAGGCGTAGCTGAATGGTCGTCACTCCCTAGCCGGTTGGATCCTCCTCTTAACAACTGGTCGAAACAATGGGTTTCGGCTTGGGGCGAGTCATAGGCAGTCCTGGGAAGCTACTAGACTATATAGGCGATGTGGGGCACATTTTAATTAATGATTTGTTTTTTTTTTTTTTTTTGGAAATCATGTTTACCTTTTCGGTCGGTCTGTATATTTGTGTTAATATTTTGTGTATTCTTTGAAGGCATTCTGTGTATTGTAGACTATGCTATGATTCTGAGTATTCATGTTAGGGGTACTTAAACATAGTTTGTGACGTGTTTTGTGTATCCGAATGTTAGGAGGATGATTTCTGTGTAGTTGTGTCAATATTCTGTGTATCCCTTGAAGTCATTCTGTGTATTCTAGACAAGGATTCTATGTATTTATGTTAGTGATACTTAAACATAGGGGTGATGTGTTTGTGTATTTGGTGTTTTCATTTTCTGTGTATTTTTTGAAGGCATTCTGTGTATTGTAGACTACGACTCTTTGTATTCATGTTAGGGGTACTTAAACATAGGTTGTGACGTGTTTTGTATATTCGAATGTTAGGAGGATGATTTATGTGTAGTTGTGTCAATATTCCGTGTATTCCATGAAATCATTCTGTGTATTCTAGATAAGGATTCTGTGTATTTCATAAAGTCACTCTTTGTATTCTAGACAAGGTTTCTATGTATTCCTTGAAGTCATTCCGTCTAGTCACATGCCCACTAACATAAACAACACGGCGTCGTTTTGGACCAGGGTTGTGGACCTTGGTCCACGATATAACGATTGCCAGCGCACATAGGTGCAAGATATATTGTGCTAATTCGTGGTGTAATAGGACTAGGTCACCTATTCTTAATGTGATAAGGTCTCCCAATGCGAAACATCTTAAGATTTAACTTCCTTATACGACTTTGAGTCATCTTTTATAAATATCTCATCCTAAGGGGTAAAACGGATCCAATTTTTTTCATAATATATAAAAAATAAATATTTTCTTTATATTTTCTCCATACATGTTTTTATTAATGATGGTGTTGGCCTGTAGTCGATTACCCATTAGTTGTAAAACCAACATTATGTTAGTTATTTGAAACAGCATTTATGTTATTTGAATTTGAGTAACATGTAGACTACGCAATTAAATATAATAGGAGTAAATACCAATTTTGGTCCCATGAGTATTAGCAAAATGACAGTTTTGGTGTACATGTTTAATTCCTATCAATTTTCATCAACGACTATTGTTTTAGTACCAATTTTCATACACGACTATTGTTTTAATGTCAAACTTCATCACACCGGTTACCACTCCGTTTAAGATATGCCGAAGTATGAAGTTATTAAGGATATTTTTGTAATTTTCAAATTAAGATCCCAAATTGAGCATGTATAAATAGATTTAAGCCCTAAGATCGATCACAAATCACCGTTCTCCTCTTCAAATTAAGGTAGGATGAGGAGGAGAACTGCAAATTGTGATCGATCTTAAGGCTTAAATCTCATTATTATATTCATGCTTAAATGGGGCTCTTAAGTTGAAAATGACAAAAATACCATTAAAATTTTTAAATTATTTTACCATGTCTTAAACGACTCAGTGACCGGCGTGATAAATTTTGGCACTAAAACAATAGCCGTGGATGAAAATTGGTACTAAAACAATAATCATAGATAAAAATTGGTAGAAAATAAACATGTAGACCAAAACCGTCATTTTGTTAATATTCGTAGGAGCAAAATATATATTTGCTCAATATAATAGTATTAATGTTAGTGTTGGATACAAATCAATAGATTTGGTCAAAAAATTCACCAAAAGAATAAATGTAACAAAAATATAATTTAATCATCATACACCAAATGTGAAAAAATTGATTAATAAGAACCAAATTTAGAAGAGATACAATGTTAGAAACCAAAAGCAAAAAAAAAAAAAAATCTAAATTTTAACATAATGAATTTTACTAAACAAAAATATCATCTCAACAGTACAATATTAAATATCAAAACATAAGAAACTATATTTAACCTTCCACCGGCCATGCAAATTAAAAAATATCAAAGTCTAGTCCACCACAACTTTCTTCTATCAATTGTGTGTCTATATATATATATATATATATATATATATATTAAATTGATAATTATGGACCCCACCAAGATTATTGAGTTGAATTGGTAGGGTTAGCTACTTACTGTTTTCCACACCCAAAAGAAAATAGAAAAAAGAAGCATTGACTTGAGTAAGTGGAGTGAGTTGTTGAATTTCTTCTAGAAACATTAAAAAAAAAAACTATAATATATATGATGCATGAAGTGGGGAGAGTGGGAAAAAGGGAAACCTTGGAAATCGTAATATATTATATTACTAATTAATTAATTAATAATAAAATAAGAGAAATAGAGTTGGGTGTGTGAATTGTATTGAATGAGATGAGTTCAAATGTACAGATTACAGGGATATATACAGTGAGAGAGTCACATGAAAACTGGAATAGGAAAATCACATGGAGACTAGGATATGTAGTCATAATCTGACTCAAATACATAGATTGAGTCCTAATACTCCCCTTAAGTAAATGGTAAGCTAGTAACCTGTAGCTTGTATCTAAGAAAAGAAAATCTACGATCAGGCAGAGCTTTAGTAAAAACTTTGGTTGAAATAAAATTAACTTGAATTTCTCCATAAGCAACCCTGTCTCTAACAAAGTGATAGTCAATCTCTACATGTTTGGTGCGAGCATGAAAGATAGGATTTGAGCACATATATGTAGCACCTAGATTATCACACCAAAATTTTGGAACATAAATACTTGGAACTTTGATCTCACGTAGTAGCGAAATAATTCATATCATTTCAGCACAAACATCTGCTAGAGCTTTATATTCTGCCTCTGTAGAAGATCTTGCAATAGTTCTTTGTTTCTTCCAAACCCAAGACACAAGATTTGTCCCAAAAAACACAGTAGCCACTAGTAGATTTACGATCTTAAGGACACCCAGCCCAATCAGAATCAGAGAATGCATGTATCTCTTTAGACACTGAGTTTCTTATTCGTAGACTAAAGGTAAAAGTTCCTTTTTTTTTTATTTCATTAGGAGGGGGGTACCCAAAATCATTTACAAAGGTTGAGAAGCGTAGACATCTCGCCAAGTTGGTATACCGGCCATATCATCCTCTAATAGGCCTAATAATACATTTGGTGGATCAGATATGATCGTTAATCCTCTAGGAAATCCCGTGGCCAATTTGGCGAGAGAATCTGCTACCTGGTTTTGCTCTCTTGCAACATGTGCAACATGCCAAGTCTCGATGCTACGAAGCTCTCTTTTGCAGGCGTCAAGAATATTGTGTGCAGCAATTGATGGCGGTCTTGAGGAGTTCATGAAGTCCGCAGCCTCGCTGGAGTCACTCTCGAATAAGACTTTGTTGAAGCCCAGGTTGGCTGCTAGCTGTGCTCCTTTGAGTAGAGCCCATGCTTCTGCCTCAAGAGGTGTGCAGTTTCCAATAGTGTAAACAAAACCTTGTATCCATTCACCCAATTCATCACGTATTAGACCGCCACAAGAGGCTTTGGAGTTGTGTAGATTCACAGCTCCATCCATATTGACCTTCACATAACCACTTTGGGGTTTATTCCATGCTAACTTCTGCCAATTACTGCATCCCACACGATCACCTGGCAGTTTAGCTTTTGCGAAGGCCCTGATGATTTCGTCAACCTGAGCTCTAATCCATAGTATCTTTGCATGGAGAGTTCTCACTTCCTTATTGAAAATGGCAGTGTTCCTCCACTTCCAAATCTACCATAGTGTCACCGCAAACATTGTGTTCCTGTTGACCGGTTGTCTCCCATTTCCTTTGTAAGTAACACCTTCTTCTAACCATGCCTCATAAGGGAGGTTACTTGTGGCTTCAGTGAACTCTGGAAGTATATTTCTCCATACTGCATCTGCTACTGGGCATTTACGCAGCACATGTTCTTCATTTTCCACAACATTCGTACACAGCCAACATTTATCAGAGTCAGTCATGCCACGCTTAGCCCTGTTCTCATTGGTTAGGATCCTATCATGTTTAACCAGCCATGCAAATGTCCTGATTCGATTTGGGACTTTGAGCTTCCAGGTACTATTCCATTTCGCCGGTTTTGTAGGGATCTCAGATCCTAAGGCAATGTCATATCCTGTACTAACCGAGTATGCCCCAGATGCTTCGAATCTCCAGCCTGAGATGTCGTTCAAAGAGGCCTCATCGTGGAGAACGATAGCTGCTAACCTGTTCATCACCTCTTCTGGCAGCAGCGAACTCAGTAATTCCTAGTTCCACCCCTCAATCGGATCCCAGTAATCCTGCACTAGTTTATCGAGTTCTGATGCAGGTACTGGGAGGATGATACTTGATACAACGGTTTATCACCTACCCAAAGATCTTTCCAGAATAAGGTTCCTCTCCCATTTCTGACTATTTTCTTGATTCCATATAGAAGGATGGGCACTGACTTGAGTATTCCTCTCCAGGCGTTCGACATGTTGGATTTTGCCCTCCAAGTAGTGATATCTGTAGACGAAAAGGAGTACTTTGCTTTAAAGATCCTCATCCAAAGGCAGTCATCATTCTGTATCAGTCTCCAGCCTAGCTTTGCAAAGAAAGCCCGGTTCATAGGCTCGATCTTACGAATACCCAGACCTCCATGTGCCTTGCTTTTGGTCACAACTTCCCACTTAACCAAATGACACTTCCTTTCACCTTCTTTACTGCCCCATAAAAAATCTCGGATGATCTTTTCAATGGTCAGCATTACTCCACTAGGCAACAGGGTGGTTTGCATCGAGTAGTATGGGATTGATGCAAGAACTGATTGTGCCAGTGTATATCTGCCTGCAAAGGAGAGGGATCTGGACTTCCACCCAGCTAGCTTCGCTCTCATTCTTTCGATGATTCCCGCAAACGTGTCTCTATTGAGTCTACCATGGAAGGAAGGTATCCCAAGGTACTTGCCCATATCCGTCACCACTGGTATACCTAGTGTATTTGATATACATTGTTGCAGGTCCGAGTTCGTGTTCTTGGAGAAGAACACCGATGACTTGAGGAGGCTGACTTTCTGCCCCGAGGCTGAGCAAAAAACTTCTAGACATCTTTTGATTTCGGTTGCTTGTTCGACAGTCGCTTCCCCGAATAAGATCAAGTCATCTGCAAAAAAGAGATGGGAAACATTAGGGCCATTCCTACAAATCTTGATACCTTTCCGTTTATGCTGTTTAATAGAGTCATTGATAATATGGCTAAGCCTTTCAATACAAAGAACAAATAGAAGAGGAGAAATGGAGTCTCCCTGTCTTAATCCACGTCCCGGTCTAAACCAATCAGCTCTTTGTCCATTCCATAGTACTGCCAGTCGGGGTGTAGTGACACACTCTAAAATGTTCCTTATCCATTGCTGGTTAAACCCGATTACCCTTAGTGTCTCCTCAAGGAATTTCCATGAAAGCCTATCGTAGGCCTTTTCTAAATCTAGTTTTACCATCATCCAACCTTTCTTTCCTTGTTTGGTCTTCATCGAATGCAAGGTTTCTTGGTAAACCAATATGTTATCTGTTATAGCTCTTCCAGGTACGAAGCTAGTTTGGTGCTCCCCAATTAGCTTCTTAGATATATCTTTCAGTCTAGTTGACATTGTTTTCGTCAGAAGCTTGTAAGACGTATTGCACAGGCCAATTGGCCGAAGCTGCTTCACTGTCTCGGGGTTCATAACCTTCGGAACAAGGGTAATCAAAGTATCATTAGATCCAGGGGGAAGGTTGCCATTCTCAAAGAAGTGTAGGGCAGATTTAACCAAGCATTCTCCGGTGATGTGCTAAGTTTTCTGATAAAAGCCTGCTGTAAATCCATCTGGGCCTGGGGCCTTGCATGGTGCCATTTCAAACAATGCTTGTTTTATTTCTTCCGGCCTAAATGGGGCATTCACAGCAGCCCAATCTTCATCTGTTAACTTTGGGAAGCTCCCGAGCAGTGGTGAGTGATTGGGAGGCGTTGGTTCTTCCGTAAACAGCCCAGCAAAGTAATTACTTACATGATTGCAAATGCTAACATCTTCTGTTAACCAATTGCCATCCTCATCCTTTAACATTTTAATCCTACTGTGGCCGGCTCTCATTGAGGTCGCGACGTGGTAGAATCTGGTGTTGCGATCCCAGAAGTGATCCAATCCTCTCTGGAACGCTGGTACCATATTAATTCTTCTTGGTAGAGCACTTCGTCCAGCTCCAGCCGGAGCCTGCGTTCCAGTTTGATCAGTTCTGGCCTTATATTAAGTGCAAGGAGCTTCTGGATTCCACCGATTCTGAACATTAGCCTCTTTTTTCTCTGGAAGACGTTCCCAAAAGTAGACACATTCCACTCTGTTAAAGCTTTTGCTAGGCTTTCTTTGTTGAGTTCTAAACTCTTGCCTCTTTCCCAAATGTGTTGAACAAACTGCAGGAAGTTAGTATGTGTTGCCCAAGCCATATTAAACCTAAACGCTTTACTCCTTACTGTCACTGGTGGTGGTTGTATATTGATGAGCAGGGGCGCATGGTCTGAGTTGATCATAGGTAGGTGTTCGACCAGCGTATCCGGGAATCTATGTTTCCATTCAATGTTGCTTAAAGCACGATCTAATCTAGCAGCCTTGAAGGTTGATGAGTTCACTCCTCTCATCCAAGTAAATTTCGTTCCTTTATAGCCTAAGTCAATCAGCCCTTCCCGGAATAGCCAATCAATAAAATCAGAGCATCTTGATAATGAAAAACTCTCTGTGTTGCTTACTTCCTCCTGTGATGTAACTGAATTGAAATCACCGGCTACAATCCATGGACCCTGAAAGTCAGATGAGGCGCAAGTTAGATCAGAGAAAAGCCTTCTTTTTAGGTAGAGGTTGGGACTCCCATAGACAATGGAGAATCTCCACCAACCAGTGTCCTCTTGATACACCTGTAAGGTAATAAATTGGGGATTAGTTTCAACAATTTCAAGTCTTAAAGAAGCCCTCCATAGGACCCAAATGCCGCCAGAGAAGCCGACTGTTTCTACCCTCACCCATTCCTCGAAGCCAAATTTCGAGCAAATGGAATTGGCATGAACACTTGAAACTTTAGTTTCTAACAAGCAAACAATAGACGGTTTATGAACCGTGGTAAAGTGACGAAGGGCGCGCCTGAAAGACCTAGAGGCTGCGCCTTGACAATTCCATACTAGGCAAAGCATAAAAAAGGAAGAAAGAAAGCACAAAAGCGCATCAAGAGCGCAGAGGGGCATCAGCACCCAAACCAGACGGGTCATTACGACCATCAAAATCATCCATCGCTATATCCGGGAAGTTGAAGTTAGGCGCACTTGATCCACCATGGTCAGGGGGGTTCTCCTTAGGGGAGCATTCAAACTCCGCCATGGCTGAGTAATCAGGTTGCCCATACGCATGATGGACAACTGTGCTTGGGATGTTCCGGCCACGATTCGACCCCCTAACCACGACGTGCTCAGACTCTGCTGCTGCTTGGTTGGGTATTCCATTCCTTCCACCCCGGTCGCGGCTGCCATCATAATTGGTTTGGTATCCATCGCAGCTTGAGCTTTGATGACCCCCACGATTAGTTGACTGGTAGCCCCCGGGGTTTGTAGGAAGCCGTCCCCCCCGCGGGCCATTCTGGTAACCACCGCGATGTCCCTGCTGTTGGTTTCCCCAGTTAGATATCTGATGGTAGTGGAAGTGTCCTTGATGATTCTGTGGGCTTCGGTTAGGATTCCTATCTGCTCTGTAGTCGCCACCATTCCTCAGCTCCGGGCTCTTCTGCGCATTGTGATTGTGTGTACGGATCCTGGGTAGTGGGTACTCCGGCTGTTGCAGTGCCATTGTTTGCAATGGCTCTTGATGTTGAGGTAAAACAGACTCTTCAAGCCCATCGAGGGCGGCAAAGCGGGACTGGGTTCCCAGTTCCTCTCGGTCTAAGTTTCTTCGTGGCTCTTGTCTTCCTTCCATTGAAGGACCATACCGATGATTATTCGGTCCTCTGTTTCGATTTCCCCTATCTCTCCGGGAGACCAGCATCCAGGCTCCATATTTCTCTGACCCCCAATTACCGGCCGCTTGGTTGACGTTCTCCTTCCGGTGGGATTCCTGCTCGTCCTGCTTCTCCTCATCCTGCCCACATTTCTCGTGGTGATGGCCATACTTTTCGCACTTGAAGCATACTAGATGAATTCCTTCATACTCAATTGGCCATTCTTCCATGTTTAATACAAATCTTGACAGTAAAGGCTTGGTTATATCCAATTCAACACAAACCCTTGCGAATTTCCCCTTCGATGTCAGACTGGTTGTAGTGTCAATTTTCACTGGGCGACCGATTGAGAGCCCTATCTTGTTCAAGAAATCCTCTTCGAAATACTCTATCGGAAGTTTAGGGAATCTTACCCACACCAGGAGCTTCTCCGTCTTATTCCTCCAAGGGGCGAAGTTCGGCTCCCATTCTTGTACAACCAGATAGTGGTCCAGGATCATCCACGATCCTTCAAACTTGGCGAACTCGTAGTCTTTGAGTGCTTCAAATTTGGCAATATAATAATCGTGGCTGATGGCAATTAGATCGAAGCTTCTTTCCGGTTTCCACATGCGCTGGAGTCTTTGAAGCAAGAAATTGTAGTTCACTGTTCTGCCCAGCACTCGAATTATGAGTGAGCGTCGCCAAGGTCTCCTCAATCTCTCCTTCTCCGCTTTGGTTACCCTAATGATAGGGTACTCGGATTTGAAGTTCTCGTAATCCATAGTGTCATCGTCTGAGGCCACCACCTCCTCCTCCTGGGGTCGGAATCTCTGGTTTGCCCACGCATTCTGGGGCGTCTCTGCTGGGGTTCTCCACCGATTCGACTCGGGGGTTACTGCTTCAGCGGCCACCGGCGTTTCTTGCATCTTGTCTTCGATCGGGGCCGGCGATAAGAAAGACGCCGCAAAATCTCTATTTCTCCTCTTCTTTGTACTCCGTTCCAGCAAGTCTTGGTCTTCCGGCGACCGAGCGGTCGCCGAGGGTGAGGCCGACTCAGAGAGAGAATCCGTTACCATATCCATATTCTTGTGCTTCAGCTTATCATATCAAAATGAATAGGTAAAAGTTCCTTTAACATACCTCAGAACTCGTTTCAGTTGTTCCCATTGTGAAGTTGTAGGAGCATGCATTTGTTAGCAGATTTGATTGACTACAAAGGATAGATCAGAGCGTGTGATTGTAAGGTATTGCAGTGCCCCAGCCAGACTCCTGTACCGCGTAGGATCATCATACAAATCTGTATTAAAGGTAACTGACTTCGTAACAGGAATAGGAGTAGACAAAGGTTTGCATTCAGCCATTCCAGCACGTTTCAAAATATCATTCATATAACGAGCTTGAGAGTGTAGAATACCATCATCATATTTAACAGTTTTAATGCCAAGGAAAAACCCACGTTCGCCCAGATCCCTGATCTTGAAGGAAGCAAACAACTTAGAATGACAACTTAGAATACCTTAGAATACCTGACCTAGAACCTAATTAAAACCTTTTGCTACTAACCTAGCCTTGTGTTTCTCAGTTGTACCATCAGCCTTTCGTTTTGTGGGAAAGACTCATTTGCATCTAATGACATTCATATCAGATCTAGAAGGAACAAGACACCATGTCTGATTTTGAAGAAGAGCATTGAATTCTTGATCCATTGTCTCACGCTATTCGGTGTACTTAACTGCTTGAGTGTAACAAGTGGGTTCAGTAGGACAAACCTGAGCAGTTAAAGCTGTTTGGGGAGCCTGAGACTGGCTCTGAATAGTCATGGCGTGAGTGTGAGCTGATGACCGAGCATATCTACCACATGGGCGGCCACGTGGGCGAGGAGCAGCTGTAGGAGGTAGGAATGGTGATGATGTGGTAGGGATGTTACACTTCATCACATATTCAGCCCATAGCGTATCACAAGTTTCCGGCACCTCCTGCAAGGGAGATTTAGTTGCAAAGAGAAAAACCCTTCATCAAACCTGACATGCCTGCATACACAGATTTCAATTAGTTTGTAAGTCCATGCATATATGCCTCCTAAAAGACTCTGGGTAACCTATAAAGACACAAGGAGAGGACTTATAGTCCATTTTATGACGATTATATGGCCTTAAGTGACAATAACTAGGACACCCAAAAATCATTTTCTCTAAACTCCTATTTTATTAAGCTTTTAAAATAAAATTATATATGTAATTTAATTTTCTACAAGAAATTTTTGTCAAGCAAGGGTATAATTAAATATTTTTAACTCCCTATTTTAAATGATTTGATATGAGACATTTATATATTTGTTCAAGGTTTTAAAGGTCTTAATTAAAGGATAAAATTATTTATCAAAATCTTGACCCAAAAGATGAACCTGTGGACTTGATAGCCAAACTTTGACCCCAAACCTAATTTCAAACGAATCTATCTTATTTTAAAAATCTATTATATGATTTCACACCCGAGTTTGACACAACTTTTAACCCAAAATTATAACCCGAAGTTTTAAATCGTAAAATGACCAAATTACCCTTCCTAGCTGTGTAGACCTCTCCACCTAGGGCTTTGTGCCCCTATTTAAACACCACTATTCAATCTTTGCCTCTTCAATCCCTACCTTGTTCTTCCTCACAAACACTCTCTAGGAAACTCTCATTCAACACAAAGGAGACAACCATATTAAGCTTTCCCCTTCATCTTCTCTTCTTCTTCATATCTCCCTTCATCTTCCTTCTTTCCTGATCTCTTTCACTGTTATGAATGTGTATATGTGCTTGTGTATGACAATAGTGTTGTACATGTTGATCTAGACATCTACGAGGTGAATGAAGTGGGCATCATTGAAGGTTAGAGGAGGGATTCGTGCTATTAGGCTAGCAAGCTTGAGGTATAACCTATTGCTTCTCAATATCTACCATTTTTTTCCATTAAAATGATATATGTTTGTTGATATTCTATGAAAATGTGGTTATGTGTATACTGTATGTCTTTGATTTGAGAATGAGGTGTTCGGGTATGGTTTATGTGTATATTGATGTGGAATGATGAATGGAGGTTATATTGTTGTGGTGGAGATGTTTGGAAATGATTTGAGGTCTCGTTATGGTGATTTGCCGGTATAAAAATGTGCAGTGATGGACCTGCCTCTGTTATGCGCTTGTCGTGAGAGGCTGACCACAAGCTTGGGAGGCCCGTCGGCCACGCCCGCACGGCTTGGCAATGGTTTTATGTGTATATTGATGTGGAATGATGAATCGAGGTTGTATTGTTGTGGTGGAGTGGTTTGGAGATGATTTGAGGTCTGGTTATGTTAATTTTTCAGTATATATAGTACTTTAAAAATGTTTTAATTGTTTAAAGTGGGGTTTAATCCCTTAATCTCATAATTTACAACTTAAGTTCCTTCCAGTTAATGTATATTAACTTCTTGAAACTATTTTCGTTTAATAAATTGTTATATGGATTTGAAGGGTTATTTTTATATACCAATATACATAGAAAATTATTAATACTTCGGGAAGGGTTTAAAATACTAAAACCTATAACTTACCAATAAAACTCTATTTCTATGTGTGTATGTATGTATGTATGTATGTATATATTGATAAGTGCCAAAGATACTACCTTTTGTGTGGTATTTAAGAAACATATTGAGCTATCAATGGAGCTCCTTTGTGCCTATTACATGTTTAGAATAGCTCATTTTGATAAAAGATAGGCACATGGACTAATTTTGGTTGGATTTGTGAAAGATAGCACAAGTTGTAATTTTCAGGGCATTTCGGGGACAATTCGGTAGAATGAGCATATCTCGAGTTAGGAGTGTCCAAATGATGTGATTCAAGTGGCCATGGAACAAAAACTTCAAGGACTACAACCTTCAAGAAGATAGCAAAGGCAAATTCGGAACTCCATGACCCGTCCAGGAGTGGACATGACGTGGAAAAAGTCCAGAAACTTCCACATGAATTCTCATGCGTGTAGATCAATCCCAGGGCAAAAAAAATAGCTATTTAAGCAAGGTTTTGTGACTGATTTGGGGATCTAACTTTTACCCCATCTTCCCTAACCTTTTAGACTAGATTTTTACTCAAGGGAGAGCTTAGATTAGGTTTTATTGAAGCTTGAAGATTTGTGGATTGCTTTACTTTGATTTGGTAATTCCTAAACATTGATTTACATTTGATTTTAGATTTCAATTGAAATTCATTCTGATTATCAATTGAGTTTTTAGATCTACTTTGATTTCAATTCCTTGCTATGAATAGCTAGATTTACTTTGGAGATTGGATGCTTTAAACTAGAGATCATGCATGATTGAATTGAATTCTTCCATTGCAATGAGAAACGCAAGTTAGGTTTCACATGTTCATGTGTGGTTGATGTTTGGAGAGATTTGTGCCTATTGATGGCCACGATAGATAGAAAGAGGGAGGAAGTGGAGATTGCGAGATATCGGATCTGCATGAGTCTTACTCGACCACATTCCCGCCCTTAGTCCGGGATGACAAGGTCTGAAAGGAGTGGTAGACCATGTGTTTGACATAATTCCCCAACCGATAGAGGATGTGGGAGTCCAAGTGTGACGTCTCTTGGTGTAGGTTCCGTTAGCTTCCTTGAATGAGACTTGCTTGTGTTGTCCCGATTTCACCATAGTACATCATGCATGAGATCTAGTGAAAGCATCCAACTCATAGCTTTAATTGTTTGTTTACCTTTGCTTTTATTTTGTTCAAAACCACCATCAAATGTTCCTTTTTGCTATAGTGTATTCTTGCAACTCTTGATGACAAACCTCCTCAATGTCACACACTTGACTTGACTCCAATTTGTCATCCTTTGAGAACACGACACTCGGGGAATTTATTCCTTGTTTACAATTTCCACCACTGCTAAAACTACATCATATATATATATATATATATATATATATATATATATATATATATATATATATATATAGTAGAGTTCAGATGCAGCCTCCTCCTTAGGTTCAGCCGTGCGGCTATTTTGTTGCCATTAGATTACAGCAAGTCAACAAATAAACGCTCAATATATATGTGTTAAAATACACACCATTCTACATACTAAAATGCATCAGAGGACAAATTAAACACAAAATTCCACACTATAACCAAATGCACATATTCAATTAAATTGCATCAACATACGTAATAAAATGCATCATTCTACGTATTAAAATGCACCACAATGTGCCTCATGTCAGATTATAAACATGTACTGTTACACATATTCGAAAACATGTGCTAAAATATGCACCATTTTATGTATTAAAATGAACCACATCGTGTGTTAAAATGCACAATTCCACTTACTGAAAATCTCCATCCAAGATTATAAATATGCACTATTACACTTACTAGAAATCATGTGTTAGATTACACACTATTCTACGTATTAAAATGCACCAGAGGACGGATCAAAACACACCATTCCACGACACAAGGAATATTTAAGTATACTTAATATTTTACACAATTAATTTTTTGATATTAATCTTTGATCAATAACATAAAGGCTAAACTTGTTCAATAATTTGATAAATTTCAAGCAAGTTCTCTTAATTTTTAAGTTAGTCATTTTATATGTACAAACAAGTACATATGCTGATAAAAAAAATCGGGAAAAAGAGGACCAATATTTTTTATCCATTTACTTAGAAAATTTACTAAATAATAACTATAGAAATAAGAGATAACAATAATGAATATATGAGTATACTTAATATTTTAAATAATTAATTTTTTGGTAATGTTCTTTGATGTATAATTAAAAGACTAAACTTGTCCAATAATTTGATTAATTTCAAGTAATAAGCTTCATTAATGTTGCCAAGCACCTTGTGCTCAATTGGCATGTAGTGGCCACCCTCATATGGGAGGTCATGAGTTCGAGTCTCAGTGGAGGAGATCTCGAAATTGACTCTTTGTGCTTCAACAGGTTGAGAAAAGTATAGATGAACAGATACTACAATGTAATAGGGTCAGTTGTATTAAAAAAAAAAAAGCTTCATTAATGTTCATCTTAGTCATTCTATATATTGTAGAACTCCCAAGTACTACTTTTTTTTTTTCTTTTCTTTTCGCATATAAAGCATGCACAAAGAAATAGTAATGAGTGATGATTCCAAAAATGTATAAAATAGACACAAATCAAATTTTATTTGTGGTTCAAGAAAAATGTAACTACTACTGTATAAATATATTTGTACATATAATTCTTTCTACGCACTTAATTTAAAATTTTGTTAACTATTACTCAAGATAGGTCATTGAATTACACAATGAAGTTAAATAGTCAGTGATCAATAATTGATGCATGTACTTTGGCACCAAGTTTAATGCAATTTTATTGCCGAACATTGATTACAATATAATTTCACACAATACTCATCTATTTTTTTAGTACTAAATATTCATCTATTTAATTATACTGACAAAGTCATTATAACAAATCATTACTCATCTCAATTATCATAATATTAGTGAAAAATTTTGAAGTCGACACAATTAATGTCTCAATTTATTAAGTTTTTTTTTACAGGAATTATAGACTCTCACAAAAAATTGTAACAAATTCATCACAGAAATATAATGACAATATGAGTGACAATAGCTTTTTTTTTCACACAATCGTATCTCATTTCTAATGATACTAACTAATTGTATTTTTATTTACAAAGAGAGTTGTTACAAATATTAAAAAAAATAAAGAATGACCAACAACTATTTGTTACAAAAAGCACCAATATTTGTGTTGACACGATATTTTGTCACAATTATATTCGTTCTCACCATAATTATAGTGCCACTAAAATGCACATACATTTAGTGAGAACAAATAGTGACAACTTAGGTTACTACACTGTGATTCTAGTAATAGTGACAGCTTATATGTAACAAATGTTTACTTGTCAAAATTACAAATACTATCCATGACAAAAAATAAAGTTATCACAAAAGATTTATCACTGAATGTCTTAATTCTATTGCATCGCCTTCTTTCGAAGATCAAAACTTGAGTCTAGTGCGCCATTTAGACCACTCAACCATTGTGACCGTCTATCAATAAATAATGTTTAATTTTTTTTTTAAATAATTGATGTAGCTAGTATGTATTTTCCTTTTTTTGATAATGCTGCATTGTATACTATATTGTTCAATTTTTTTTAATTAATTGTGATTGTTACATTAATTCTTTATTTTAAACACGATAATCTCATATGTTATATTATTATTATATATATATATATATATATATATATTGCGAGATGCCATTATTATTGTCAGAAGTGGGATTTGAACGCACGCCCTCTCACGAGAACCAGAACTTGAGTCTGGCGCCTTAGACCACTCGGCCATCCTGACCATTTAAGAATGAATAATGTTTAAATTTATTAAATACGTGATGTAGGCAGTATGTATTTTCATTGTTTTTATAATGTTTCATTGTATGGGATAATGATTTAGAAATTCTAACAATAAAAGAATAATATTGTATAAATAATAATTTTAATTTACTTATGAATGTATTGATTTTAAATTGAATTAATGTTTTTGTTACATTAATCTTTTTTTTAGTACTATTGACTCTGTTACAATGTAATATTGCTGATGGATCTATGTTACGTAGAATGATGCATATTTTAACACATATTTTCTAATATGTGTAAACGGTGTATGCTTATAATCTGACATGAGGCACGTTGTGGTACAGAATGATGCGTTTTATCACGTATATTGATAAATTTTAAGTGAATAGGTGCATTTGGTTATAGTGTGGAATGGTGTATTTTATCGGTCCTCTGGTGCGTTTTAGTATGTAGAATGGTGTGTTTTGTAACATATATGTATATATATATGTAGATTTGTATTCAAGTAGGAACCATTCTTTAGTTGCGAACTAGGGACTCATCCAACCCATTAATTAATGTGAATTCAATGGTTGAGATGTATTCAGGAATGAAAAATAAATTGATCAGCTGGGTAACTGTAGGGGGTATTTTTGTCAAAGTGATTAGAATCAAAATATTCTTCTTATTCTATTGATATTCTAGCGTGATTATAGGAAATCTAATTAGAAAAGGAGTTCATCACCTTTGTATATTTCG
>CP025646.1:24258119-24285533 GCA_003576665.1 Ipomoea trifida
AAAGGCAAATCGGAACTCCATGACCCGCCAGGAGTGGACATGACGTGGAAAAAGTCCAGAAACTTCCACATGAATTCTCATGCCGTGTAGATCAATCCCAGGGCAAAAAAATAGCTATTTAAGCAAGGTTTTGTGACTGATTTGGGGATCTAACTTTTACCCCATCTTCCCTAACCTTTTAGACTAGATTTTTACTCAAGGGAGAGCTTAGATTAGGTTTATTGAAGCTTGAAGATTTGTGATTGCTTTACTTTGATTTGGTAATTCCTAAACATTGATTTACATTTGATTTTAGATTTCAATTGAAATTCATTCTGATTATCAATTGAGTTTTTAGATCTACTTTGATTTCAATTCCTTGCTATGAATAGCTAGATTTACTTTGGAGATTGGATGCTTTAAACTAGAGATCATGCATGATTGAATTGAATTCTTCCATTGCAATGAGAAACGCAAGTTAGGTTTCACATGTTCATGTGTGGTTGATGTTTGGAGAGATTTGTGCCTATTGATGGCCACGATAGATAGAAAGAGGGAGGAAGTGGAGATTGCGAGATATCGGATCTGCATGAGTCTTACTCGACCACATTCCCGCCCTTAGTCCGGGATGACAAGGTCTGAAAGGAGTGGTAGACCATGTGTTTGACATAATTCCCCAACCGATAGAGGATGTGGGAGTCCAAGTGTGACGTCTCTTGGTGTAGGTTCCGTTAGCTTCCTTGAATGAGACTTGCTTGTGTTGTCCCGATTTCACCATAGTACATCATGCATGAGATCTAGTGAAAGCATCCAACTCATAGCTTTAATTGTTTGTTTACCTTTGCTTTTATTTTGTTCAAAACCACCATCAAATGTTCCTTTTTGCTATAGTGTATTCTTGCAACTCTTGATGACAAACCTCCTCAATGTCACACACTTGACTTGACTCCAATTTGTCATCCTTTGAGAACACGACACTCGGGGAATTTATTCCTTGTTTACAATTTCCACCACTGCTAAAACTACATCATATATATATATATATATATATATATATATATATATATATATATATATATATATATAGTAGAGTTCAGATGCAGCCTCCTCCTTAGGTTCAGCCGTGCGGCTATTTTGTTGCCATTAGATTACAGCAAGTCAACAAATAAACGCTCAATATATATGTGTTAAAATACACACCATTCTACATACTAAAATGCATCAGAGGACAAATTAAACACAAAATTCCACACTATAACCAAATGCACATATTCAATTAAATTGCATCAACATACGTAATAAAATGCATCATTCTACGTATTAAAATGCACCACAATGTGCCTCATGTCAGATTATAAACATGTACTGTTACACATATTCGAAAACATGTGCTAAAATATGCACCATTTTATGTATTAAAATGAACCACATCGTGTGTTAAAATGCACAATTCCACTTACTGAAAATCTCCATCCAAGATTATAAATATGCACTATTACACTTACTAGAAATCATGTGTTAGATTACACACTATTCTACGTATTAAAATGCACCAGAGGACGGATCAAAACACACCATTCCACGACACAAGGAATATTTAAGTATACTTAATATTTTACACAATTAATTTTTTGATATTAATCTTTGATCAATAACATAAAGGCTAAACTTGTTCAATAATTTGATAAATTTCAAGCAAGTTCTCTTAATTTTTAAGTTAGTCATTTTATATGTACAAACAAGTACATATGCTGATAAAAAAAATCGGGAAAAGAGGACCAATATTTTTTATCCATTTACTTAGAAAATTTACTAAATAATAACTATAGAAATAAGAGATAACAATAATGAATATATGAGTATACTTAATATTTTAAATAATTAATTTTTTGGTAATGTTCTTTGATGTATAATTAAAAGACTAAACTTGTCCAATAATTTGATTAATTTCAAGTAATAAGCTTCATTAATGTTGCCAAGCACCTTGTGCTCAATTGGCATGTAGTGGCCACCCTCATATGGGAGGTCATGAGTTCGAGTCTCAGTGGAGGAGATCTCGAAATTGACTCTTTGTGCTTCAACAGGTTGAGAAAAGTATAGATGAACAGATACTACAATGTAATAGGGTCAGTTGTATTAAAAAAAAAAGCTTCATTAATGTTCATCTTAGTCATTCTATATATTGTAGAACTCCCAAGTACTACTTTTTTTTTCTTTTCTTTTCGCATATAAAGCATGCACAAAGAAATAGTAATGAGTGATGATTCCAAAAATGTATAAAATAGACACAAATCAAATTTTATTTGTGGTTCAAGAAAAATGTAACTACTACTGTATAAATATATTTGTACATATAATTCTTTCTACGCACTTAATTTAAAATTTTGTTAACTATTACTCAAGATAGGTCATTGAATTACACAATGAAGTTAAATAGTCAGTGATCAATAATTGATGCATGTACTTTGGCACCAAGTTTAATGCAATTTTATTGCCGAACATTGATTACAATAATTTCACACAATACTCATCTATTTTTTTAGTACTAAATATTCATCTATTTAATTATACTGACAAAGTCATTATAACAAATCATTACTCATCTCAATTATCATAATATTAGTGAAAAATTTTGAAGTCGACACAATTAATGTCTCAATTTATTAAGTTTTTTTTTACAGGAATTATAGACTCTCACAAAAAATTGTAACAAATTCATCACAGAAATATAATGACAATATGAGTGACAATAGCTTTTTTTTCACACAATCGTATCTCATTTCTAATGATACTAACTAATTGTATTTTTATTTACAAAGAGAGTTGTTACAAATATTAAAAAAAATAAAGAATGACCAACAACTATTTGTTACAAAAGCACCAATATTTGTGTTGACACGATATTTTGTCACAATTATATTCGTTCTCACCATAATTATAGTGCCACTAAAATGCACATACATTTAGTGAGAACAAATAGTGACAACTTAGGTTACTACACTGTGATTCTAGTAATAGTGACAGCTTATATGTAACAAATGTTTACTTGTCAAAATTACAAATACTATCCATGACAAAAAATAAAGTTATCACAAAAGATTTGTCACTGAATGTCTTAATTCTATTGCATCGCCTTCTTTCGAAGATCAAAACTTGAGTCTAGTCCCACTCAACCATTGTGACCGTCTATCAATAAATAATGTTTAAATAATTGATGTAGCTAGTATGTATTTTCCTTTTTTTGATAATGCTGCATTGTATACTATATTGTTCAATTTTTTTAATTAATTGTGATTGTTACATTAATTCTTTATTTTAAACACGATAATCTCATATGTTATATTATTATTATTAGATATATATATATATATATATATTGCGAGATGCCATTATTATTGTCAGAAGTGGGATTTGAACCCACGCCCTCTCACGAGGACCAGAACTTGAGTCTGGCGCCTTAGACCACTCGGCCATCCTGACCATTTAAGAATGAATAATGTTTAAATTTATTAAATACGTGATGTAGGCAGTAAGTATTTTCATTGTTTTTATAATGTTTCATTGTATGCGATAATGATTTAGAAATTCTAACAATAAAAGAATAATATTGTATAAATAATAATTTTAATTTACTTATGAATGTATTGATTTTAAATTGAATTAATGTTTTTGTTACATTAATCTTTTTTTTTAGTACTATTGACTCTGTTACAATGTAATATTGCTGATGGATCTCTGTTACGTAGAATGATGCATATTTTAACACATATTTTCTAATATGTGTAAATAGTGTATGCTTATAATCTGACATGAGGCACGTTGTGGTACATTTTAATACATAGAATGATGCGTTTTATCACGTATATTGATAAATTTTAAGTGAATAGGTGCATTTGGTTATAGTGTGGAATGGTGTATTTTATCGGTCCTCTGGTGCGTTTTAGTACGTAGAATGGTGTGTTTTGTAACATATATATATATATATATATATATATATATATATATATATATACATACATATATATATATATATACATACATATATATATATATATATATATATATACATACATATATATATATATATTGCGTTGATTTGATGACTTGATCTGATTTAATGGCTGAAAATAGGCCGCACGACCACACCTAATGACCAGGCCGCAACTGATGATGACTCTATATATAGGTGGGATTGATGTGATCTAACTCGTGGGCTTGCCCAAGATGAGGAAGCACGCCAAGAGGAGAGCATAACGAAGAGAAGCGATGGTGACTTATGATGGGGTGATTAAAGTGTGGGGTTTCTAATGCATTTATAAGAGTAGAGTCCGAGACTTGCTATAGTTCTCGTAGAAGGGGAGTTCCAATCGCAATAAAGTCTCGTTAAATTCGGCTTGGAAAATGTGGATCACAACAACTAATTATTCTCAGAAATTTGAGTTTGATTTTGGCTCGGGATTACTCTCCTTCATTGATGAAAACTCGCAACTCGAAGAGTGGGAGACTGATGATGGATATATTATAGATGGATATGCCGATCTAGGGCAAATTGACCCAAGGAGAAGCGAGGACGACCTAGGCTCGGGGCAGCCTCAACCCAGGGCAACCTCGATCCGGGGTGACCACGCCCCAGGGCAGCCTCGACCTTATGAGCTACACGCGCGGACGCGGTCAAAGAAGATCCAATTGCCCACCCTATTCTCATGGGGACGATTAGGAGGAAGCCTTAGTATAAATTAGCTCATTATTGTCTTGTTAAGAGATCATTAATTCAATGCATTCACTTGTAATCATTAATACTAGTGAAGGGTGACAATAGAACGAAATGGCATAATGTTTTTTTAGCAAAATTTCATAACATTGAAATAGAGAATATTCATAGTAAAAATGATGACTGTTAATAGAAAACGATAGGCCAAAGACCTTGTGGTCAAGTGGCATGAAGTGACTCTTCCAAATGCGAGGTTATGAGTTTGAGCCTTAGTGGGGGGATATTGACACTTTGGGCTTCAATGTTATTTATTTATAGTAAGTAATCAACATATTTTTTTTTTAGAATAAAGGGGGAGTACATCCGTGATCATTAGCTGATCCTCAGAACATTAGAGGCCCCTAGAAGGCCTAGCTCATCCTGTATAAGGAGTCTTTGGATATCACTCAGGGGTTCGTCATACCAGCCGTAGGTGCCAACCTGGTTGTGGCCTTTTTGGACTAGTGCGTCTGCAACCTTATTTTGTTCCCTTGGTATATGCCTGAGTTTAATCTCCCAGTTCTGCTTTTAAAGCCTCGACATAGGTCGATTATGTTTGTGGAAGGACCATCGTAAGCTTCCCTCCCTTCAATGAGGCTGATGGCTTTGTTGTTATCTGATTCTATCTGCACTTTGCGATATCCCATCTGCCATGCCCGTTGAAGTCCCATGTGGATTCCCCAGATCTCCGCTTCCAACGGCGTGCATGTGCCAATATTCCTCGCAAAAGCACTTAGAAATTCCTCTATACTACCTCTGCTGCGGGGCAAGTTCTAATGACGTGTTCGACATCCTCTCTCTCCGCGCCGCATATGCCGCATCTCTCATCCGCGGTGAAACCTCTCTTCTTCCTCTCCGCATTGCACATAATCCTTTTATGTTTGACGAGCCAGATAAATGCTCGAATCCTGTTGGGAGCTTTGATCTTCCAGACGTCACTCCACCCTTCCGTTTCATTTCTCCGGCCTTGCCTGATCTTCTCGTAGGCTGACTTGGTTGAGAACATGCCATCCGATGTGTGCCCCCAACCCAGCTTGTCTCTCTTATCATCAGCGTTCAAGACTACCCTTGCCGCCACTTCATTCCTTTTTTTAGGATGGAGTGCGATATCAATTTTATCCCAATCCCATGTACCCCTCTCATTCCACAAATCGGCCACCCTTACATTCTCATCATTTTTATTTAGGGGCCCGATCAACGAGT
Organism: Ipomoea trifida; assembly: GCA_003576665.1. Lineage (NCBI taxonomy): Eukaryota > Viridiplantae > Streptophyta > Magnoliopsida > Solanales > Convolvulaceae > Ipomoea > Ipomoea trifida. The sequence goes on from CP025646.1 coordinate 24,264,052, forward strand.
TGCACAGAGGTTTGTTGCCAATCCAACAATCATTCCAGAACAATGTCTCCCTTTCGTTCTTCACCACTCTAGTTATCCCGCCTTCGAGTACAGGTTTCGCTGCGCATATTCCTTTCTAGACGTTGGAGTCATTTCGTTTTCTCTTGATGCTCGAAACCTAATTTTTTTTTAAGAAAAGTATTTTGTTGGTATTACATAATTTTTCAAATTTTTTATATTACGATAAGAAGTTTCATAAATTAAAAGCAAAAAACTTTTCATTTCAAATTTTTTGAATGAAAAATACTTAGTGCACTCGAGAATAGTATAATATTAGATTGCATTTACTTAATTTTTTAATTTTTCAATATCTGATTTTTCTTTTTTTCTAAATTCCATGCATTCTCTTTTTAAAATTGAAGAAATGTATAAGCTAGTAAATACATTCAAATGTGAAGGCAGCCTAAGGTTATGGTTATTATAATGTTACTTAATTACTTAATACTTTATATATATATATAGAATATTAATCAAATGTGGCCGTGCTCTTAGGTGTGGCCGTGCGGTCACACACCACTCAATGTTACGAAATACACCACTCAATGTTAAGAAACACACCACAATGAAAATATACAAAAACACCATAAAACACATCACACACCCAAAATAATGCACCATAACTCCCATGTCCCTAATGGTGCATTTGCTAATACTGTGTGATGTATATTTGCATACCTAGTGGTGTGTTTTTGGGTGATGCGTCCCTAACGATGCATATTTGTGTGGTGCATTTTCTAACATTGAGTGGTGTATATCTGTATACATAGTGGTGAGGCCGCACTGTTCACACCTAAGAGCACGGCCACACTTGAACATGACCCTATATATATATATATATATATATATATATATATATATATATATATACACCCGCCAGGCCCGCCATGCCAAGCCCCGCCTATGCGGGGCGGGCTGCCATTTTCGAAACCCCCTACCTAAGAGGCTGACCTAGCGGGCAAAGCCCGTTTTGATGGCTCTACCAAAATGGATAGATGGTCTCTTGACTATAGCAAAATTATCAATTTTGGTCTCGAGTTAACGGATGTCTTACGACGGAACAATCGGAAGACTAAATTGGTTAAGATTTTAAAGTTTGGGGGACTTAGTTGGTCCAAAAAAAAAAAAAAAATCAAAGTCCAAATCAGTAATTTCGCTATAGTCAAGGGATAATTTTGGTAATTATATTAACTCTATTTTTTATCCATCACTATGTGGCGTCAGTAAAAAAATAAAAGAAAAAAGTAAAAGCTAAAAAAAAAAAAAAAAAAAAAAAAAAAAAAGAAGAAAACAAAGCACGAATTATTTAATATTTCTCAACCTTGAAAAGCAAAAGAAGTGAGAATGAAGGTGTATATATATAGATATTAATTAGCTAGAGATATGACTTGTGAACTGCAAAGGGAAAGAGGGAAGATGAGTCCAAGCAGAAAGGACAATCCAAGAAGTCAAGAGAAGGTATAAATGAGGCAATGCAAAAGAAACATGAAGAATGAAAAGAGAGTGTGTGTGCATATATAGGACAAACACGAAAACAAAAACTACAAAGAAAGAAAAACAGAAAAATTAGGTTGATGAAATGAAAGATGGGAACAAAACATGGTTGGGAAAAAAAAAAAGCAGAAAAGTCCAACCACATGAGGAGTAGAGCTACCTACCAAATCCTGCACTAACTTAAATGCTGCATATCAACCACTAATCTTTATCCAACTACTTAATTGCTCAAATGCCTGCATTCAATCAAACCACTCTGCAACAAAGCTAAACTAACCTCACTTTTATCTTTATTATTATTTTTTAACCAATTTTACCCCACAAACTTTTTACTCCTACTATAGAGTAGACATGTAGTAGTGTATATATATCCATATAGGTTTCTTTAATTTATCTTTGTAAAAAAGAAGTAGATTATCACCATATTTGGTAAAATAGTTAGTTCATTATTCAATTTTGACTTATTTGACCACTATTTAGCTGTTTAAATTGGTTAAAACATCAATATAAGTATTTGGTTAATCAAATTTTTGTAACTCAAAAATGCAAAAATTCAAAAAGCTGCTCAAAACAATTTTTTCAATTAGCTTTTTAAGAAAAGAAATTATACTAAACAGCTATCAGCCAACAGCTAATTTACCAAACACATTTTTTTTACAATCAGCTAATATTTTGAACTAGTTATACCCTCTAACCCAATCAACTAGTAACCATTTACCAAACAGGGCCTATGTATTTAATTAAATAACGTTTTACGATATTGGGGGTGTTTGGCAAAGAGTTGTTAGCTAATTGGGTTAGTAGGTTTGACTAGTTGATGATGTTAGCTGTTAGCTTATAGCTTATTACATGCAAAATGACTTTCTCAAAAAACTGATCAAAAAAACTGCTTTTAGCAGCTTTTTGAATTTTAGCATTTTAGAGCAATAAGCTATTACAAAAAGTTAATTAATTAAACACTTATATTGAATGTTTAACAAAGTCAAAGAGCTAATAGTGATCAAATGAGTTAAAATTAGTTAATAGGCTAACTCTGATACCAAATAGGCTCTGTTATAATGATGTGTTTGCAAAATTGTATTTTGTGTATTATATATTGTATTCTACCCCAATATGTACTTCTCTAGTAAAGAACTTTACAAATTAAAGCACATCACATCTATTATTTAAATATATTTTTAATTTGATATTTTATATTTAAATAGTTGAAAATAATGAGTATGCAATTTTACTATCAATTTAAATTGGTTTTAGTTAGAATTTAACACACAACATTTCGTTTAAACAACATATTAAATTTGGGTGTTAAAAGTTTTGTTATAGTATGACTATTAATTAAAGTATGTATCTATGCACATATATTTACACATTTCAGATAGCAAACTGTTATTTTTATTAATTTTTGTACCAAAAAGAATGAATATAATGGAATCGTTTCAAACTAGACAAATATCAAATATGTAATATTTTGTAGTAAAAATTTAATAATTTTTATAAGTAAATAAATATTAAATTTTTATAAAAAGTATTATTTTTTCTTTGAAAAGTATTAACGAAAATTTTTATATTTTTCAATGAAATTATAATATTTATTGACTTGTAAAAATACATCTTCTCTAAAAAGTATTATATATTTGAGATCTGTCTCAATTAAAGTAGTTTTACACCAGAACAATTGAATCAATGCATTGATAGATGTGGCTTATAATATGTGGGCAAATCATATTGTGGACCAATGTCTACTATACAAGTGGACCTAGGTACAAAAAATTAAAATTGTAGGTATATAAAAAATTTAATTATATAAAAAAAATATTGCATGTACATAAACATGTTACTAATAGTAGTGAATTTATATATCTATAATGGTGAATTTATATATGTACCTATAGTAGTAGTGACTTTTATAATCCAAATCCATGTACCTGTATTAATAACTTTATGCGACTATTAATATGAGTATCATTAAAAAGATCTCAACTAGAGATGTTTTATATTATATTTTTATATATTAATTTTATTTATAAAAAGAAAAGAGAAAAAAAATTAATAATTTAAAAATTTTGAACCAAAGTCTACCTGTAACATATTACAGTAATATGTGTTATTACCTTTTGTATTTATTAATGGTTAATAAATTTGTTGGCTCTGTTATAAATTAATAACAACGTAATGAATACCTATATATCAAATATACGAGTCACACTTGGATGAGACCGTCTCACGGATCCTTGTTTGTGAGACGGGTCAGGTCGGGTCAAAACACCATGCAAATGTCATACTTATATGTGCAAATGTCATACTTATATGCTCAAATATAACACTAATCAATAATACTATTTTTGTTACTTATAAGAGAAAAAGTAATACATTTTTCATAATAAGTAATGTTAACAAGTGCCCCTTACTTATAAGGGCAAATATAATACTTTTGAAGACAAATGTAATACTTTAAAATTGAAATGTAAAAGTATTGTATTTTTCCCTTAAAAGTATTACATTTATCCTTATAAGTAACAAAAATTTTATCCCTGATTAGTATTACATTTGAACATATAAGTATGACATTTGTACATATAAGTGTTACATTTGCATCTTGACTCGACCCGACCCGACACGTCTCATGGTGAGACAGTCTCGCACAAGTTTTTGCCCAAATATACTATGGCTAATATACCTATATAGTATTTAAAAAAAAAGAATAAATAATACTAGATTTGGAATTAAAAGAGATTACCTATATATCAAATATACTATGGCTAATTTCGTTGTTTATTTAAGAAAGTATTGGTTATTTCATTGATTATTAATAGTTATATATCTAATCTAAAAACATAATAAGTCTCAATCAAGGTTATATCGTTGATTTATGTCCCTCTTTTTGTATGCTAATATATGTATATATTTTGCTTTAAATGTTGTACACTTCAATGTTATTAGACAAAATTGTTGCTACTACATTCTTGTTGTACAAAACTACCCTTATAACGTTATAACACCATTACTTTTAACTCCATCATTATTACCATACACCTATATCTATCATATCTTTTTCCTATTCTTTAATTATCATTTTATTAAAATCATTATATAATTAACTTAATAGTTGATTATATTTTAATTAAATTTCTATTAATGGTAAATCATATATATGTGTATAAAATACATATATTATTTGTGTGTGTATATATATATATATATATATATATATATATATATATATATATATATATATATATATATATATATATATATATATATATATATAAAATTCGAATTATAAATTTTAATTGTTTGTATTTATTAATGTTTTAATATTGGGATGAACTTTCGCGCATTGCGCGTACAAAATACTAGTTATGGTATAAAATCGAACTTTTCAAACTGAACACATGGTATACATACCCTTTTTAAGATGGCAAAAACTTGTGTGAGACCGTCTCACCATGAGACGGGTCGGGTCGGGTTGGGTCAAGAAACAAATGTAACACTTATATGCACAAATGTCATACTTATATTCTCAAATGTAATACTAATCAAGAATGAAATTTTTATTACTTATAAAGGTAAATGTAATACTTTTAAGGGAAAATACAATACTTTTACACTTCAATTTAAAAGTATTACATTTTTCCACAAAAGTATTATATTTGCTCTTATAAGTAAGTGGTACTTGTCAACATTACTTATTATGAAAAATGTATTACTTTTTCTCTAATAAGTAACAAAAATTGTATTCTTGATTAGTGTTATATTTGAGCATATAAGCATGACATTTGCATGGTGCTTTGACCCGACCCGACCCGTCTCACGAATAAGGATCCGTGATACGGTCTCACACAAGTGTGACCCTTTTAAGATTCATTTATAGTTGAATTTGTGCATAATTAATTAACATATCTATTAATGTGGGATCGACATGAAGTTAATTAGATTATAATTATTTTTTTGAAATACTTACAATTTTTTATAAGATAGTATTTGTTCTATACATTCTCAATCTTTTTGAGCCTAGAGGATTCAGAGTTCAATCCTGTGACCACCATATGAAATTTTTGCTAAACACTTATGATTTTTTACAAGATACATAATACTTGTTCTATACTTTTTCACTATTTTTTTCAGCCAAAAGAATCAAATTCCATCATCAGGATTCAATCGTCACCCATTTGGAATGGTAGCAGAGGTGTCTATTACACTACATCGTAATTGACAATTAGAGTATAATTTATTTAAGGAAGAAATTGAAAGTGAAAATGGATGTATATTATTATTATTATTTTTTTTTTTTTGTAAACAAATGGATGTATATATATACACACAATGTTGATGATGAATGGGCATTATTAATTTAATTGTCCATAGTTAATATGATGACACGGACACCCAACTTGTTCAACTCTGATCTTCTCACCTGTCCTCATTTAAATTCCCCACCATCTTACTCACTTTTTGTCCTAAACTCCATCGATCTCTGAATCTGCTCTGCTCTTCCATTCTTCCAATCCTTTCCCCTCTGATCTCTCAGTAGTCTGCAGATAATAACATCAAACTGCAGCTAACTAGCCATGGGAAGATCTCCCTGCTGTGAGAAGGAACACACAAACAAAGGGGCTTGGACCAAGGAAGAAGACGACCGCCTTATCCGGTATATCAAGAAACACGGTGAAGGTTGTTGGAGAACTCTTCCTAAAGCTGCAGGTACAATACCCCCCAGCTATTTCTCTCTCATCTTTGAGGATATTATATTCTTCCCAAACCCAAGTCCCGGTCCGACAAATAATTTGAGAGGATATAAATCATGGTAACTCAGCAGAACATAGACTAGAGTTTTGCTTATTACGCACAAGGAGCCCCTCACTTTGAGAGGTTGCTTTCACACGGGTGCTGGTTAGACTTGGGCCCTGTTTGGTAATTAATCAGTCTATCAGCCAATTTTGGCTTATTTAACCACTATTAGTTGTTTGGTTAATAAGTTTTTTGTAACTCCAAAATACTAAAATTCAAAAGGCTATTCAAATTAACCTTTTTAATTAGTTTTTTGAGAAAAGAAATTATACCAAATAGCTATCAGCTAACAGCTAATTTATCAAACAACTTTTTACAATCAGCCAATGTTATCAACTAATCATACCTTCTAACCCAAATAGCTCACCCAATCAGCCAACAGTCATTTACCAAACAGGGCATTGATAATATTATATTGTTGGATCATCTTATAACCAAGTCTTTCGGCACCGATATATATAATATCTTTTCATACCAGATACCATCGTGTAGGGTATTCAGGTATGGTTGTATTTGGTATTAAAGAATATCGACAAAAATTCTAATGAAATAATATTAGGGGGTATGAGTTTTGGGTTTAGGTTCTTTGTTTGATGGGGATATATATATATGTGTGTGTACAAATTAGGGTTGCTTAGATGTGGCAAGAGCTGCAGATTGCGATGGATAAACTACCTTAGGCCGGATCTTAAACGAGGCAACTTCACTGAAGAAGAAGATGAACTCATCATTAACCTCCACAGCTTGCTCGGAAATAAGTACGCATCATATCCACTAATACTAATCTCTGATTTGTTCTTACAATTCTCTGTGTTGGTTCCTCTCTAATCACCACGTATAATCTTATTGGACCTTAAACTACTCATAACGTTCTATTGATAGTTTTTAGGGAAAATTGCATTTTTTGTTCCTAAGTTATATTATAATTGTAGAATTCGTCCACGTATGTTAATCGTGTTCACTTTTTTTTCTCTAAGTTATTATTGGAATTGAACTTTTGCCAATTTACTAACAAAACATTAGTGACAAAATTTGCAATTTTAGTATAACTTATGGACGAAAAGTGAGAATAAAAGAACGAAAAGTACAACGTCAATGATAACCTAGAAACAAAAAAATGAGTATGACCAACACTTGGGGACAAATTCTACAATTATGGTATAACTTAGGGATTAAAATTACAAATAATTTTTATTTTTATTTATTTTTGGTGCAGTGAAAACTCCCTCCACATATATTCGAGCAAATATCATTTTTAGTCCCTCAACTATAATATATGTATCAATTTTGGTCATTGACTATTAAAAATTTCAAATTAGGTGCATGACTATTCAATTTGTATCACATTTGGTCCTTGACTATTAACATTTTCAAATTAGGTGCATGACTATTCATTTTGTATCACATTTGGTCCTGCCGCTAAATTTTCCGGCGAAGTCACTGGTGACCGACTAATTTATTTAATTTTTATTTTAAAAATTATTTTAATACTCCGTAACTTTTAAATAAAAAAAACTTAAAAAAAAAAAAGAAAAAAGAAAACGCAAGTCACCCCCGATGACTTCACCGGAAATTTTGCCGGAAAATTTAACGGCAGGACCAAATGTGATACAAAATGAATAGTCATGCACCTAATTTGAAAATGTTAATAGTCAAGGAGCAAAAGTGATACAAATTGAATAGTCATGGACCTAATTTAAAATTTTTAATAGTCAATGACTGAAATTGATACATGTATTATAGTTGAGGGACTAAATATGTTTTCTCCATATATTCACTATGTACAACTTTAATTTTAATGGATCTCCCTAGATTATATGGCCAATTGGCCATAATATCGCCTACTCCCTATTTCTGTTTGGAGAATTAGCTTAGTACCAATATTAATTAAAGGCACCTACCATCAAGGATAAATATGATAACTTAGACTGATTTACCTTCTTATAATTCTGTCTAATAGAATCACAAAGTGAAATTTGTCCACACCTAAAAAAGTTGGGGTTACTCGTTAAACAACACAAAGAATACATGAAATGAATTTTACTTTTTAGATAAAATCGTTTTAGGGCCAAAATTTCATCTTTATTTTAAAAATATTTTAGAAAAATGAAAAATGAAGCTGAAATCAGTAAGCCCGATAATTAGAAGAGTTTTTGAGATTTTTTAATCAAAAGAAGCCACATTTTAGACAAATGATATCATTTTTTTGTTAGACTAAATGACAATTGAATTGAAGCTAATATGTTATTTAAAGCTATAAATTTATATTATTAATTAAATTACAAAATCGTTTGTACGTTTTATAATCTATAGACAATATTGGAGAACAGTAGATTAGAATACTAAATTTGATGCATATGTAACATTATATATGTTTGTATATAATTGATTTAAAAAAAAAAAAATTTGACATCAGATGGTCACTAATCGCCGCTCGTTTGCCGGGAAGAACCGATAACGAGATCAAGAATTACTGGAACACCCACATCAAAAGGAAGCTCCTCAGCCGCGGGATCGATCCCCAAACTCACCGTCCGCTCACCACCTCCGCCGCCGGCCCCGCCGCGGTTATCACTCCCGCCACCCCAACTCCACAACAGCCCTCCCCAACCACCAGCAGCGGCGGCCTATCATCGTCGGAAGAAACCACATATCTAAACCTGGAGCTCTCCATCAGCCTTCCCACCCGGGCCGACGAGGAACATTCGAATTCCGGAACGTCGCACGCGGTCTGTCTGTGCCACAAATTAGGGTTTCAGAGTGGCAATGCATGTAACTGTTCAAAAATGGCGGCGAGTATAAACTACGCTGCCCGGGACGGAATGCAAACATTTTTCACACCCTTGAGTTTATGATACATTATATATGCTTTCATCCCCGGCCTGGCCTGGATGTATTGGTGACATTAATGTGATTAATTAGGCATCATGGTCGGTCGGTTGGTCGGTCTGTAACAAATTATTACAGAGTATAAAAGGAGCAAGTGTTAAATTAGATTCCATGAACGTACGTACACATGCATTGAATTGCTGTTTTACTTTCCTCTCCGTTTGTTTGGTGGGAATTAATGGGGGTAATGACTAATGAGCCCAACAACTTGCTGCCATGATTCTGCCCTGGTTTGTGTCTTTCAGAATATGGGAATATAAATTAAGGAAAATGGTCCAATGTTGTGTACGTAAAAATTAGAGCAATTCGAAAGTCAACATTGAAAGTATTAGACAAGAAAAGGGAAGGTAGTGTAAAGACCCATTTCCATATCAATATTGTCATTAATGAATTATTACCACGGCTGAAAATAGTTCGATTTTTTACCAACTAAAACTGGTAAAAAATAAGTGTTCTGATCCCGGCCTGTTGAGATCCATAAAATTTCTCTAGCTAATTCCAACTACATACATATCAAAATAGTCGAAATTTCAAACAACTTTTCGATCAATTTTTTATTTTTTGTTGTCAAAAAGTCTGGTCATACAATAAGTCATCGTGAATCATAATATTTCAATAATTGGTCGATGGAAAGTTAAAAAAGACATTTTAAAAATTTAGCCATGATTGTTAATTTTTTTTTTCAGCAACGATGGAAAAACCAATTGTCGAAAATCAATAAGACATTGTTTCTATCGGATTTGGATAGAAATGAGGTGAGAAAGCGAGGATTTATTTGCAGAGAAACCCAGCACACTTTAGATTTCTTGTGCACTATTGGACTTCTAGTTTTTTTAATTTTTATTTTTATTTTCTGAAATCATGCTCTTCAATTTTCATCTCTTTCTTCTTCCCTTTATTCCTTAACTGAAACCCATAATGAGAAATCTTTTGGTTGTCGTGTTGGAGTTTGCAGAAGGTAAAATCTTTATTGAATGAACTTGCATTATTGATTCTGGTTCTTTCACCCTTTCTACTTATTACAATCTGCTAGCCTAGCTAGATAGGGAGAGAATAACAGAAATAACAAAATAAAAGAGGGAAAAAATTGTAATAGAATAACATGAACATAATAACAGAATTTACTAGACTAAACAGTCTTCAGTTGGCCTTGCTTTGCTTAGTTCTGATGTGGCATCTCCATGTGTTGACACCCCCCCCCCCCCCCCCGGAAGCTGGAATATACAAGCTATGTAGATCCAACTTGGAAATTAGGTTGCAGAAGGTATTTTGAGCATGTGGTTTTGTAAACACATATACTAATTGGCTAGTTGTAGAGACATGTAGGAGTTTTAGGATTCATTTTTGCAGTTTCTCTCTTACTAGGTGGCAGTCAATTTCTATGTGCTTTGTTCTTTCGTTAAAAACTGTATTCTTAGTTATGGCAATAGTTGACTTGTTGTCACAATATAACATGGCTGGAGGATTGTCCACCACTCCCAAGTCTTGTAGGAGGTATAACAAACACCAAATTTCACAAGTTGCTGTGGCTAGGGCCCTGTATTCTTCTTCAAAAGAACTTCTGGAGATAGTGACCTGTTTTTTGGATTTCCATGAGACTAGAGTAGAGCCAAGGAATATACAAAAGCCTGTAACTGGCCTTTTGGTGTCTGGGCATGCAGCCCAGTCAGAGTTAGTAAACTATTTCAACTGCAAGGAAGAAGTTGCTGAGAAAAAGAGTCCCTGTCCTGGTGCTGCTATGATGTACCATAGAATTCTGTGAGTTGCCTGCATGTGTATGTTAGTAGGCATTCTCGGAACTAAGATAGTTGTTGAGTGGCATAGCTAATGTCAGGCCTTGTACTGGTAAGGTATAGGAATTTCCCTACAAATCTCCTGAACTGAGTGGCATCTTCTAGTTTATCACCAGTGTCTTTGCTAAATTTGATTGATGTAACCATGTGAGTTGCAGTAGGTTTGCAATGTAGGAAGTCTGTTTGTTCAAGAAGTTCTAAAGCATACTTCCTTTGTGTCATGGAAATGCCTTTGCTACTCCTTGCAACTTCTAACCCCAAAAAGAACCTTAGGGGCCCTAAGTCCTTCATGTGAAACACATTATCCAAGTGTATTTTAATCTGCTAAACCTGATTTGGATCAAGGCTTGCTACCACCACATTATCTACATATACAAGTAGAGCCACAAAACTGTCTCCTTTCCCTTTGATGAATAATGAAGAATCAGAGATAGCCTGTTTAAACCCCACGTGCATCAATTCATGAGTCAATTTAACATTCCACTGCCTGCTTGCCTATTTTAAACCATATAGGGACTTCACTAATTTACATACCTGCCCAGGTTTAAGAGGAGTAAAACTAGGGGGAGCTTCATGTAGACTTCCTCATTTAGATCCCCATGTAAAAAAAGCATTATTTACATCCCATTGATGAAGAGTCCAACTGTTGATTATAGCAATAGCTAACAACATCCTAATAGTAGTGATCTTGGCCACATGGCTGAATGTGTCCAAGTAATCCAGACCAGGGGTTTGAGTATACCATACCCTTTTGCAACAAGCCTAGACTTGTGCCTTTCTATAGTTCCATAAGCTTTTAGTTTGTTTTTGTATACCGATTTGCAGCCTATGGGTTCTTTGTTGGGAGAAAGGTCTACAACTATCCAAGTATTGTTGGCTTGTAAGACATTGATTTCAGTTTCCATAGCCTTTTTCCAACATTCCTCCTTGATGGCTTCATTGTAATTCCTTGATTCTTTGGCACTCAAGGCATTGATGGCAAAAGTTTTGAACCTTTGTGACAAGTTGTCATAAGATATAGCCTTAGAAATGACACGTGGGGTTGTTCTCTTTTCACCCACATTCTGACAGGCATAGTTACTCATGTAAGTAGAAGTTGTTCTAGTTCTAGTTGATCTCCTTGGTTAGGGTATATGTACTGGCTCTATAGTGGGTTCCTCAACTTGACCTGATGTTATTGGCTTACCCTGGGGCTGTATGAGATCATCAGCTGGTTCAAACACTTCAGGCAGGTGTTCATTAGTGTCTAGGCAGTTCATTCCTTCAGAAGGTAACACTAGATTTGTAGGAGAAACTTCTTGTGGAGTCTAAAAGGGGAATATGTTCTCATAAAAGCAGACATCCATAGACAAGAACACCTCTCTTATTTGTTGATCAAGTAGTTTGTATACTTTCACCCCATTTGCAAAACCCAAGAAAATATATTTTCTAGCTCTTGGTGAGAACTTACTTCTTTGGCAGCTAGGAATGACAGCAAAGGCTAGACAACCAAGGACTCTAAGATGCTGATACTGAGGTATTTTGTCAAAAAGAACTTTATATAGGATCTTGTTATCCAAGGCTGCTGATGGAAGCCTATTGATTATATATATTGCATGAATAATGCAGTCTCCCCAAAGATCCTTAAGCAAGTTAGCTTTGAAATCTTAGAGCCCTTGCCACAGCCAAGATGTGGCCATGCTTCCTCTCAACAACACTATTTTGTTGAGGCGTATATACACGTGATGTTTGGTGTAGAATGCGCTTACTTTGATAGTATTATTCCATTAGAAAATCTTTGCCATTGTCAGACCTTATGCATTTAATATTTTTCCCAAATTGTGTGTTGATCAATTCACAAAATGTCTACACCAGTTGTTTGACTTCATTTTTCCTCCTTATTAGATATACCAAAGTAGCCCTACTATAATCATCCACCAAGGTTAGAAAGTATTGATGACCATAAATGGTAGGGGTATGATCCCCAACTGTCAACATGAACAAGATCAAAGCAATTGATTGAAGTAGAAGAACTAGGTTGAAAATGTAGCCTTTTCTGTTTTGCAAAATGACAACAGTCACAAGCACTTGGTTTGTCATTACAAATCTTATTGTCTATAGTGTGCAAGAATCTAATTTTGCCTTCAGAGGGATCTGGCAAGCCAAAAGCTACAGATATTGACTACAGGTTTACAATGAGTAAAAATGGGAAAAATAAGTTGATAGAGCCCTTCCTTCAATTCAGCCATACCAATCATCTTCTCATGGTTTTGATCCTGTACAACACATTGATTAGAATGGAACAATATGCTGCAATTTGATCTTCTTGCAAGCTCACCCAAGGAGATTAGATTATAATGAAAGGTAGGAACACACAACACATTCAGAAGAACCATATCTGCAGATAATTGAACAGTCCCAATGTGGGATACTTGAGCGTGATGTCCATTAAATAAATCCACAAGAATTCCATGAACTTTCTTGGGATTTTGTAGCAAGTTCATATTGCAAACAATATGGTGTGTGGCACCATTGTCTAAGATCCACAAGGTCTTAGAGTCTGTTAGTTTATTGCCAGAGTTAACAATCTTACCTTCCAATCTAGAATCTGAAATGAAGTTTGCTGCTATAGGATTAATTTGAGAGGCAACTGAGGGGAGCACTGCTGACTCTTTCTTGTTACATGAATTCCAAGAACCTCCTGAAATTAGCTTGATTAATGGGAAGATTGGCTTCGAGCTGCAATATTCTTGAAATGGCAGTTTGGACTTGATTAGCAGCACCTACAACATTGTACCTTGGCTTCCAACCAGGTGGATACCCATGTTTCTTGTAATGCTTATCAATAGTGTGTCTAGTGTAACCACAGAAGCTGCACACTGGTTTTTGTCTTTGACCAAGGAAAGACCTCTTGTAGTTGTTATCATGCCTAGTGAAAAATGCACTTGCAAATGCAAGGTTTTCTCCTAGATTGCCTGATTCAGCGGTGACTTGCCTCTCTTGTTGGGAAACCATAGCAAAGGCTTCTCCAACATTCGGAAAGGACTTCATCAACATGATTTGTTGTTTGGTGTTGGTGAAATTTTCATTAAGACCAATGAGGAAAACAGATAACATGTCATTTTCCAGATGTGCACTAATCTTCTCATACATCTTTTTACCAAATTCAAAACTTAGTGAGCATTCAGAGGAGGGCAATGGCCTCAAAATAGACAATTCATCCCATTGCAGCTTTAATTGAGTGAAGTAATCATTAATAGATGAAGTATCTTACTTTGTCTGATGTATCTCAGATTAAATTTCAGCAATACGGGAGACATTTTGCTGACTAAAGCGTTTCTTCAAGTCTTTCCAAACGCCTTGAGCTGTGTCGACCTAGAGCACACTTTTTCCAATGTTGGGTGAGACGACTCTAAGGATCCATGATAGAACCATAGTGTTGCATTGATCCCAGTAGAAGTATTTGGGATCTGCCCTGCTTGGAACCACCATAGTTCCATCTACAAAGACCATCTTGTTCTTCGACCACAGCGCCATCTCCATGGCCCTTGCCCATGGATGGTAGTTCGACCTTCCCTCCAGCTGAGCAGTCACGAGCTGCAGTACAAGGCTCTCATTCGGATGGAGATGAAGAGGATCATTTCGATCCTTAGGATAAAAAAAAAGGATGATTTGGAGATGGAGCTGGCATAGGGTTAGCATTCACATTCATAAAACCTGTTGCGTTTTCACCTTGGAATTGGGATTCAAAACCATTGGTTGACGGACCGTGTTTAATGCAGGTGAGCGCCAAGCTATGGCCTCAAAGCTCTGATACCATGTTGGAGTTTGCAGAAGGTAAAATCTTGATTGAATGAACTTGCATTATTGATTCTGGGTCTTTCACCCTTTCTACTTATTACAATATGCTAGCCTAGCTAGATAGGGAGAGTATAACAGAAATAACAAAATAGAAGAGGGAAAAGAATTGTAAGAAAATAACAGAAACATAATAACAGAATTAACTAGACTAAACAGTCTTTAGTTGGCCTTGCTTTGCTTAGTTCTGATGTGGCATATCCATGTGTTGACATGTCGGCAGAAGTGCTTCAACATGGACAACAAAAGAAAAAAAAAAGTAATGACATTTAATTTTTTGAAAGAATGGTCCGAATGGATTGTAAAACCAATGAGACAAATATATAGAGAGACAAATTCAAAATTTAAATAATCCAAATGAATTTGTTAGTTAAATGTAAAGTTACATAGTGGAAATAAATATTTTCAAAATAAGTTAAAACTGAAGCTAAGTAAAGATAGGACAAGATAATAATGTTAAGTGTGAATGTAAATGACACAAAGAATTTTATAGTGGGTTGAATGTGAAATAGTCTTTCTACTCTATTCTTTCCCAATTGTACAAGATGATATTCACTAGCAATTTGTATCAAATACAATGAATGGGTTAAATTAGTGCTTTTATCATAAAGCCAGCACGAGTTTGCTCAAGTTTTCAAAGGACAACTCCTGCTACTCTAGCTCCATCAACCACACGATAAAGATCTACAATACTTCAACACAACATTTGATTGATCCTCCAACTAAGAAACTGAAAGAGAATATATCTTCTTTTAGCTTGGAGTCTCTTGATGAACCTGATGAATGACGTATAAAGCTTTTTGAATGCTTGTAAACTTGGAATTGTCTCATATAACTTTTGCGTTTCTTCTTTGAGCATTCCAATGTACTATTTATGGTTGGTAAATACCCTTGCCCATTCATTTCACACCCATCCACGAGAAAATTCACCTAAAAGGTAAACACTCTCCTACTATTTTGCTCCAAGCTTAAGAGATTTCAAAGCCAAATCACACACTAGGACCACTCTACAAGGTAAATTCTTAGATCTACATGCTACATTACCTTGAAATGCAAAGTTCTATCTCTCTAAATACTTCTAGATGATTCTACATTTCTTGATGCTTCTTGAAGGGTTGGAATAGTTGTATAGGACATATTTTGAATAATAGAGCATGTATTTGTCATACATTTGAAATTTTGGCATCATTTGAGACTATTGAGATATCTTGAAGGACCCTAGTTTGAAAATTTTGGGGATTTCTTACATGGGTTGTTAATATGTTTGAAATTGGGTGAAATTGAAGATGAAATTGATGATTTAAGTTGTCTCTTGGATAAATATTGATGGATGGATGGATATGTACATTGCCCATTTTGTGTGCTTTCATGGACACTTCATTCTTGAACCCCATGATTGTGTTGACCATGGGCATGAAATTTTGAATTGTGTAGTTTGAATAGGTTTGCATATGATAGGGTTGATTGTGGAAAACAAAGAGAAATATGTTGAGAAGATGTGAGAAAAAAATGAGAATGCGAAGAGCTTGTAGGAGTGCTATTAGTGGTAAATCATGTATGAAGAACTCTCTTGAAATGATTTGTGAGATATTTTCTTGTATTATGTTGCAAGACCTTTTTCTGTTGTAGGAAATGAGGCCACACGGGACAACTTCGCTCCAAAAAGAGAAGAAGGCCAAAGGCAAAGCACAAGGGGATGGGTCTAACACCCGAGTGCCGAAGGACGAGGGCAAAGGAATGAGACCACCACATAGAGAGATCATCATGAACGTGAAGATGAAGGAACACTACCAGTACTTAGCACAGAAAATCGTGACCCGTTGGAACTACATTGACTTGTCCTCTCTTAACTCATTCAAGTGTCGTCAAGGGGTGGAGTGTCTCATCCATTAACCATATTGGACACTACCGAAAAACGCGAAAATAACGACAGATTTAGCGACGGTTTCATTTTGTTGCTAATTTAACGACAGAATAACGACGGTTTAGTGACAGATTTATTTTTTAAAAAAAAACCGACAATTAGCGACTAATTAGTGACGGTTTTGCGACGGAATAATTTTGTCGTTAAATACGTAGCTAATTTTGGCGTTAAGGTACCGCGCAAAAAATTGATAGAGATTAGCAACGGATTATTCGCATGCTAATTAATAATTCGAATTACTACAGATTAGTGACGGAAATAGCGATCCGTCGCTAGATTGTATAACATAGATTTATTTTTTTTTACAAAATAGCGACGGAAATTTAAATCCGTCGCTACATCTAGCGACGGATTGAAAATTCCGTCGCTAGAACATTATATTTAATATTTTTTAAAGAAAGTAGCAGAATTTCTTATTGAAATTTAGCGACGGATTTTGAATTCGTCGCTATATATAGCGACAGATTCAAAATCCATCGCTAAAGTAATATTAACTTGCGTATTTAACATCTAGAATCTAGCGACGGAATTCGAATCCGCTGCTAGATTACCGACTCTATCGACAGAGTTAAATTCCGTCGCTAAATGTGTATATAGAATATTGCAGCGTTTGTTGTGAACTTCTAATTTAGCCCTAAAACGTTTTTTACAATCCAGCAGTCGCCGAGAGCTCTGCCAGGACCTCCCCTAGCCGACTGCGCCGCATCTGCCGCCGACAGCACCGCATCCGTCGTCGATCGCCGACAGCACCGCATCCACCGTCGACCGCCGACAGCACAGCATTCTCCGCCCGACCGCCGACTGCTCTGTCGTGCTTGCCGCATCCGCCCAGGCCCCGAACACACCTTTCGCATCTGCTGCGCTGAACTCAACTCAGTTATCGACCTCGAAAGCCACTTCGGCTCTGCTACCGAATTGCCTCGTTATTGGGCTCCCGAGTTCGAGTGTAGAATCAACTCTATGCTCCGATCCATCGCTGTTTAGAGGGTTGAAGGAAATCCGCCTCAAACACTGCTCGGATCATTCCCTCTCCTTGGTCGCTCAAAGGTGTAGAATCAATTTATGCACTCTTTATACAAACACTTTGATTCTTCTAAATTTTTTTAGATTTCTTTACAATATACCATGTGTATGCGTGTGTTAGTTACTCTATGAATCATGGTTCTACGAAGCAATTGGAGTTTAGTTAAAGTAGTAGTTCTGGATTTCAGATAAACTCACACTGTTAGTGTCAGCGTGAGTTCTTATAGTTGACCTCCACGCCATTGTTTTACTCCTTTGGTCCCCGGTGTGCCCTCGGGTGTTTTCCTTAGCTTGTGCTTTAATGTCCCTTTTTCTTCCAAGATTAGCATCTTTTCATGCTTGTTTGCTCATTGCTCGATTCTTCCTTCCTTGTAACAAAATATGTCAAATTACGCGTTGTTCCACATTTATTTACCTAGCATTAGAGTAAAAAACATGCATAAATGAACACCAAGATGAGGTCATATAATGACATATCAAGTTATAATCTAAAATTTTGTACTCCCTCCGTCCCATTTTACCTGTCTTACTTTCCTTTTTAGTTTGTCCCAAAATAGTGTCCTCTTTCTAAAATTGAACATATCTATCATTCTACATTTCCCAATTTACCCTTTTGACTTTTTAACTTTTTAGACCATTAATGAGGCAAGTACAATTGTACTGTGTACAAATTACACCTACTTTTGGAGGGCAAAATTGAAATGTTAGTATCATTTGTTATGTTGTATTAAAAACCGTGCAAAAAGTAAATGAGACAAACAATTAGGGACGGAGGGAGTATTATAGTTGATTTGTAATTCGGTTAGTGAATTGTTGTAATATGGATTTTAGTTACAACCTTTGTAGCATATGCATTTGGGTTTAGTGATTTGACCCAAGCGTGCGTGACACCCCATAGGTTAAGTTTTGATTATGCTTCCGTATTTATTTTCAGTATGGTTAGTAAGAAAGATTGTTCATTTATGCTCTATTCCTATATTAGAATTTGAGGGTGTTACATTGTTGTAGTCTCAACATCTTTTTAATGCGTCATGTGTGTCACGATGTTCTATTTCCCTATATTGACATTTTTAATATTAAATTTTAAATGTAGCTACGTAAGGTAATGATCTATTTACCATTTACATATTATTACCAGTTTTTTTAGGTGTTTTATTCGATGTACTTTTTGTTCAACAATTATTGTTGAATGTGTTCTTGTGGATAGAGAATTTCCTAGTTTTTTTTTTAAGGAATAAGAATAGATAAGGTACTAAAATTTTATACATTTTAAATCATTTTAATAAAAAAATACGATTTACCTTTAAATGAACAACTGTGATGTGGTTCAGAGATATTACGGAATAGTTTCCTCTTCAATTTCTTAGGTTATTTGAATACCATCTTTGTCAACAAATCCTCACCAAGTAGTTAATATGATTGGCTTCAAACTAATTTTTATCTTTTCCATGGTATTAATAAAATACTTGGTAAATAAATATATAACATTATTTTGTTGGCTCAAGTGCCATTCCGCACCATGAACCAATCGCGATTCTTCATGTCGCACCCTCACCTTGAATAACTGCTGATTCGATGCATTAACCGCAAAATTTTTGTCGCCTAGCCTATTTTGCAGGTTACCTTTAAGTTAAAGGTAATTAGTTGCTGAGGTGGTTTTGAATTACTATTGACGTGTAGTGTTATGTACAGTTAGCTACCATCTCACCCATTTCATCAGTTCAATTTAATCGAAAGATACCCAAAATCCCTTTTTCCCCTCAATTCGCTAAACTCTAATCCAAAATTGCGCAAGTTGGGACGACATCCTTCGACGAATCATAATCAAAATCGCTGAAATCCTAATCCCAAACCCAATCCCTGAAACCCAATTGCTTAAATCCTAATCCCAAACCTAATCCCTGAAACCCCATCCGTGAAAGCAATCCCTAATCTGAGAAGCGAAAAGCGACTGGAATCAGCGAAAGTGTACAAATAATTCTTAGAAAGGCGGGCAAAGTTCAAGAAGTAAGGTATGTGTAACATTACTTGTTTTCATTTTTTTCGAATGTGAAGTCAATATATGCTGTGAAAACGATTTTGGGTGGACCTGCTGGTGCTTTTCATTTTCGTATTGCTTGTGATGTAGTGTGGTACTGCTGTTATTGCTTTAGGGTATATGTTGAATTGGTTTTGATGGGTTGGGTCCTAACGACGGATTTAGCGATAGATTCATTCCGTTGCTAATTTAACGACAGAATAGCGACGGTTTAGTGACGGATTTATTTATTTTCAAAAAATTGAAAGTTAGCGACAGATTAGCGACGAAATTTTGCGACGGAAAAATTTTGTCGTTAATTCCGTAGCTAATTTTAGCGGTAAATTACCACGCATAAAATAGAGACAGATTAGTGACCAATTAGCCACGAAAAAATTAGCCACGAAAATAGCCAATCTAGCGACGGACTAAATTTTCCGTCGCTAAAACATCATCACGGAATTTTTAAAAATAGATTAGCGACGGAGGGAATCCGTCGCTAGATTACTATGGCCGAATTTTTTTTTTCGCTAGCTTACTATGGCCGAATTTTATTTTTTTTAGAATATATAGCGACCGAATTTGAATCTGTCGCTAGATCTAGCGACGGAGAAAATTCTTTTAATAGAATTTAGCGACGGAAGTTGAATTCGTCGCTAGATCTAGCGACGGATTCAAATTTCCGTAGCTAGAAAATATGACCGGATAAATTTTTTAATAAAATGTAGCGAACTCTAACCACTGTAATGTTCAAGCGAACCCTAATCTGCAGCAGCCTCTCATCTCTCTCCCTCTTTAATCAATCTCTCTCTGCCTAGCCTCTCTATCTCTCGTTAAGCCGATGCAACCAAATCATCAACAACAACAATGAAGCTCCAGTGCCATGGAATCCGACGAAGCAGCAGAAACTCCGGCGAGGTAGTGTCTGGTCTCGGCGAGCAGTGGCAGCGGCAAGCGTCCTCTATTCCGACGACCTCTGTAGATCCAGCGTAGTCCATCTGTGGCGAGGCCGCCGCCGACACTCTGCCAGCACTACCGCCTTCTTCTTCATTGCGCTCGCCTCGTCGACCCCTTCTCCGCCAAACGCAGAAGCTGCCTACTCCGTCGACCGCTACTTGCCTCGTTGACTGCCGCTGCTTGCTCCGCCGAACGCATCACTTGCTCCTCCGAACGGCGTTGCCTTCTCCGCCGAACGCAGCTCACTACTCTACCGACAGAACTGCCCATCGCCTGCTCCGCTGCCGCTTGCTCCGCCTACCGCCGCTGCTGCCTGGTTATTGGTATGTTCATGATTTATATATAATGTACTGGGTATCTTCATGATTGTTTTGGTTTATGTTCATGATTATGAAGGATTAGAAGGTTGTAATTTGTTCTATCTTACTGGGGTTTGTACTGGGTATTTGTGTTTTTTGTTTCTATTGGATGGAAAAAAAAGGATCTGCAAATATCCGGTGGTTCATTATAAATTGTCTAGGACTCCACATCAAAATCTTTAATTAAGAAAGTGGTAAACATTTTAAACACTTTAGTGTTTTGATGTGGGATTAGACATAGGAGGAGGTAGTTTTCATTATAGGTTACTCTGCATCCCTATTATCTTTACATTGTTATGCTTTAATATGGACCATTTGTTGATCCACACATGCCCCCTTTGGTTCCCCTCCCCAATTGCTTGAAT
>CP025646.1:24286766-24309805 GCA_003576665.1 Ipomoea trifida
AAAGTGTCCAATAAATTTTTAATTAGTTTTTGGTAGTATTTTAAATTTTCAATTATTGAACTTGAGCCTTTAAGTTTTAGTTAGTTGGTAAAATTTGTAATTAGTTTTTGGTAGTATTTTAAATTTTACAATAAAGTGTCCATTAAATAATTAGAAGCTAAGTAATTATAAAAAATTCAAGTAAATCAAATAATTATCAATAAAGTATATACTCAAAATTAACAAAGTGTCCAACAAATATATTAGTAAATACTCAATAAAGTATATAACCATGTTTAACAAAGTGTCCAATAAATTTTTAATTAGTTTTTGGTAGTATTTTAAATTTTCAATTATTGAACTTGAGCCTTTAAGTTGTAGCTCAAATAAACTAATTCATTTATCAAATGTTTGTGTGACAATAAGAGATATGGATCGGAGTTGGATGTATAAGAAACGTAATACACTTGAATATATCAATGGGGTTCTAGACTTTGTACAAATTGCCGAGGAATATGCAAGTAAAATTGGTGAAAAATATATAGTGTGTCCTTGTGATTGTAGAAATCTAAAAAAGTTTCGTGGGATTGACGAAATTAAGAGTCATTTGATACGTCGTGGTTTTCAAGAAGGATATGACCCGTGGATATGGCATGGTGAGAATGTACCTTTTAGTACAGATGATGTCGAATTAGATGTAGAGAAAGATAAACGTAAAGAAGATACTGTTAGAACTGATGAAGACAATGACCGGCTAGATGAATTGATGCGTGATATGCAAGGGGATTTGAATGAACTGCCTCAAGAGTTTGAAACTTTTTTTGAAAATTCTGGAAAACCTTTGTTTTCAGGATGTAGTAAATTTACAAAGTTACCATCAATGCTGAAATTGTATAACTTAAAAGCAAAGTATAGGTGGAGTGATAAGAGTTTCACGGAGTTATTGAAACTTTTAAAGGACATCCTTCCCGATGATAACGAACTTCCTTGTTTAACTTATGAGGCAAAGAAAATGTTATGTCCGTTGAGTATGGACATTGAAAGGATCCATGCATGTCCAAACGATTGTATTTTGTATTGGAAACAATACAAAGACTTGCATGTGTGTCCGAAGTGTGGAGCATCGCGTTATAAACGGAAAAGATACGATGATGCATGTGAGAAGAAGAAAGGTGCTCCTGCAAAGGTGTTGTGGTATCTACCGGTAATTCCAAGGTTCAAGCGTTTGTTTGCAAATCCAAATGATGCAAACAATTTGCAATGGCATGTTGTTGGTAGAAAAGTAGATGGAAAGTTGAGACATCCCGCCGATTCTCCTCAATGGAAGAACATTAATATGAAGTTTCCTGAATTCGGTTCCGAAAACCGAAATCTTAGGCTTGGACTATGCACAGATGGAATGAATCCTCATGATAACATGAGCAGTCGCCATAGCACTTGGCCGATTCTTTTAACAGTTTACAATCTTCCTCCTTGGTTATGCATGAAGCGTAAATACATCATGTTATCTTTGTTAATATCTGGGCCTAAACAACCAGGAAACGACATAGATGTGTACTTGACACCGCTTATTGAAGATTTAAAGATACTGTGGAATGAAGGTGTGGCGGTGTTTGATGCTCATAGCAAAACCAACTTCACCTTGCGAGCCATGCTGTTCTGCACAATCAATGACTTCCCTGCATATGGTAACTTGTCAAGATACACTACTAAAGGGGCTAAGGCATGCCCTATTTGTGAAGATGAAACAAATGATCTTTGGCTAAACAATAGTTGGATCAACACATGTCTATTCTGAGGAAACAAAATCCTTCTAAGGGTGAAAGATGGATAACAAATGAACACAATATGGTGAAACCATTCGATGGTTAGCATGGGGCCCTGGTGTTCTTGTGGACTCTTATGAAGGATATGATATTAATGGGTATACGTTTTACACAAAATCTCGAGATGAAAAAAGTGTGGTGCAAAACAGTGGAGTGACATTAGTAGCACTATCAAGAGACTATGCTAGTGCTAAAGATACTAACCCGGTAGATGCTGCTTTGTCATACTATGGAGTCATTGAAGAAATTTGGGAACTTGATTATAAGGTGTTTAAGATTCCTCTATTCCATATTCCATCATTCAAATAAGTCTGGTGTCGTGATGTTTGACGACATTAAAGACTTGCTGACAATGCAATGGCTCGATGTGTCCATAATACAAGCCTTTACAGTGTAAGTATTTTTTTTCTTTTGTCTTTAGTCTTTTATCTTTTATCATTTGATTTACTAATTATTTACATTTTAGATGTCTTTATCGGCTATGCAAGAAAATTGGAGTGTCATCAATTGGATTTGTATGCCCAAGGAAGATTTCACAAGATAGTCTCAAGCATAATTACAACGCGGTCGTTTCTTATGTCATGCATGCGATTGAGAAAGAGAAGGACCGTAGATTTATTTTGGCTCCATACCATCAGGAGTAAGAAAACTAAATTTATATTCTTTGCTATTTATATAAATTAATTGACTTATTTGTGAATTGCGTTAACATTTTGTTTTTAAATAATGTAGAAGTCATTGGATGCTTTTGGTCATTTGCTTGAAATCATATGTGGTCTATGTATTAGACCCACTGCCATGTAACCGCGATCTACAGATTAAGGCTCCATTGAGCGTGTAAGTAACTCCTAATAATATTTATTTATTATTATTAACTATTATTATTCTTTTCAATTCACCTTATGAGAGTATATTATAGGGCATTTCGGTCGACAACAAATTTGAAAGGACAAAGAGCTAAAAATTTGTTAAAATGGAGGGAAATTAAGGTATATATCAAAATTGTTTTATATATTTTATAATGTTATTAGTAATGTTTTATTGTTTAACTTTCTAATATATATACATCAAAATTTATAATTTGTAGTGTTCTACACAACCCGCTAGTGTGGAGTGCGGATATTATGTCATGCGATATATGTTTGAGATATGCACTCAATACTATGAGTATGAAGATTTAGCATCGGTAAGTAAAATTTAATAAAACTAAAGAATTTTAAATTATATTTTATTAATGTTAAAACGAATAATTTGATAATTTCAAAATTTTTGTAGGCATTTGCGGGGTCAAAGTCCTACACGGAGAATCAAATCAATGAAATTCGTGAAATTTGGGCTAAATACTTTTGTGAAGAATGCTTATGACATTTTGTGTAAGTGTTGTAATGATGTAATGACTTATGTTTTATAATATTGTAATTATGTATGTGTTAAGTATTTGGTATGTGTTAAAATTATGTGTAATTATGTATTTTGGTAACTTAGTTTTACTTTGAATTGGTGAGAAATATTTAGATTTGGAGTAGCTAGTGTTGAAGTTGATTTATTTATTGTTGAAGTTTTGAAAACTTTGAAGTAGCTTTGAAGTGTTGAAGTGTTGGATAAGTGTGGTTTGATGTTTGGTGTATGTTTTGATGTTGAACTTGTTGGATAGATAGATGTTACGTTGGAATTGGTATGTTTTGATGTGTATGTGTTGAGAACTGGACAAGAATTATATTGTAATTGCTACAGAAAATTGTTGGGGGTGCACAGTAAATAAAGAGCATATTAAAAATTTAAAAAAAATTCAAAACCGGAACTGGGCAGTTGCTATTTATTAAAAAAAAAAACAAAAACCAGCTGCGTCCGGAACTGGGCAGTTCCGGACGCAGCTGGTATATAATAAAAAATAAATAAATAAACCTACGTCCGGAACTGCCCAGTTCCGGACGCAGATAGTCGACATGAACTAACTTTTTGGATGCTTCAGGAATGAATGAGCTTACTTCTTGGCCATGAATATATTCTCATACATCACTCAAACATTATCATGATATCAATCATTTCTTCATCAACACCTCATCATTTCATTATCATCATTTATCACAGTATTTGTTTCGGGTAAACTAGAATTAGCATGGTGAGATTCTTTCTTCGTCGATTAAAATGCTTTCGTGTATGGCACGTAGGGTTACTTAGCTTTGTACCCCTCAGCCACAATGAGTACTGAAATCAGCTTATAATGATGATGAGTTGATGATTGATCGTAAACAGAATTACAACTATACAGTGTTCCTATATGAGAGATAACACAATTCTCTCCTAGCCTATAGGATCACAGAAATTGACTAAGTTACAATCACTAATAATAACTATAGAGTATAATAAATATTTAAATGTCACATGGCTCACACGCCCCCTCAAGCACAAGGTTGGTAGGGCACAACATTGAGCTTAGTCCGAAGAGTCTGAAAGCGCTGAGTAGGTAACAGCTTGGTGAAGATGTCAGCCAGCTGATCCTGAGTAGACACAAAGCTAACAAGCAATTCTCCAAAAGCTACCTTGTCACGAACGAAGTGATAGTCAACCTCAACATGTTTGGTTCTGGCGTAAAAAACCGGATTAGCAGCCATGTAAGTGGCCCCTAAATTATCACACCACAGAGTCGCTGGTTGACCAGAGTGAAGATGTAACTCGCGGAGTAATGAAACCACCCACGTAACTTCAGCAGCAACATCTGCGAGGCCTTTATATTCTGCCTCAGTGGAGGACTGAGCCACAGTCCGTTGTTTCCGAGAGACCCAAGAAATAAGATTCGAGCCGAAGAAAACTGCATAGCCACTGGTTGACTTTCTGTCGATCGGACAACCGGCCCAGTCAGAATCTGAATAGGCATGTAACGTAGAGTGTATCGAGGGAGTAACCTGTAAGCCCATGTCAAGAGTGCCTTTCACATATCGTAGCACCCGTTTGAGTAGCCCCCAGTGATCCGCAGTTGGCGAGTGCATAAACTAGCAAAGACGATTAACCGAAAAAGACAAGTCGGGCCGAGTAATAGTGAAGTACTGTAAAGCCCCGACAATACGACGATACTAAGTTGGATTGTCATGTAGCTCAAGTGTGGGAGACGCTGGCTGGGTAACTGCAGCTGGCGTGGCTAGAGGCTTGCACTCAGTCATACCGGCACGAGCTAAAATGTCCTGCATATACCTCTTCTGAGATAGCAGAAAACCCCCATTAAACGGTAGAGTCTCAATGCCAAGGAAGAATCCAGGTGTGCCTAGATCTCTGATCTTGAATGCCGTAGACAAACTGCGCAAAAGAGAGTCAACCAAAACAACACTATTGCCCATCATGATGATATCATCAACGTAGGCAAGCAAATAGACCCGAAAGTTCCTGCAGTATAGTAAAATAAGGAGACGTCAGTTTTGGATGGCGAGAAACCAGCTGTGAGTAGAAAATCATGTAGGCGTTTAAACCAAGCCCGAGGCGCTTGCTTTAGCCCGTACAACGAACGCTGAAGGTGACAAACGTGCCCAGGATGCATTGGATCCTCATAACCGGGTGGTTGTTTCATGTAAACCGTTTCCGGCAAGGGGCCATTAAGGAAGGCGTTATGGACATCTAAATGCCGAAGGACCCACGAGTGAGTGACAGCAAGTGAAAACAGAAGCCTGACAGTTGTGGGTTTCACGACAGGACTGAAAGTGTCGAAGAAGTCCTCACCGGCTACCTGGTTAAACCCTTTAGCGACAAGCCTCGCTTTATATCGCTCAATAGTCCCGTCAGCTTTTCGTTTGGTACGATAAACCCATTTACAACCAATAATGTTCATGAGCGGTGTTGCGGGTACTAGTTTCCAAGTGTTGTTATGTAGCAATGCGTTGAACTCCTGATCCATAGCATCCCTCCAATTTGAGTGACCCACGGCCTGGGAATAACAAGTGGGATCAGTAGTGGTATGAAGCGCGTAAAACTGTTCACCTGTACCCTTGGTTTTCCGACGAGTCCGCATGGCATGACCACCATCAGGTGGCTGTATACCCAAGGTAGAAGTTACTGGTTGTGAGTCAGTATGTGTTTGGGAAGACGAAGTCGGAATGTATTCAGTTGTTGGCGTCTCCGAGGGTGTAACTATGACCGGGGGTTGGTGCCCACGAGTTATAAGCGGTGCAGTTGCCCAGGGTTCAGGTGTTGGTTCAGATTCCACATTATCCTGTAAAATAGCCTGAATAGCAAAAGGAAAAATGTTTTCAGCAAAGCGCACATGGCGACAGATATAGATTTTCCCAGTGTTAAGGTCCATGCAACGGTATCCCGTATATGAGACAGGATAACCTAGGAAGACACAAGGAGCTGACCTATACTCGATTTTGTGTCGATTGTAGGGTCGGAGATAGGGAAAACACCGACAACCAAAGACACGGAAAAAGTTGTAGGGAGGCTGAACATTATATATTTGGAAGTGTGGACTTTTAAAGCCTATAGCAGATGAAGGCAAGCAATTAATTAAAAAGGTTGCTGTTTCAAAGGCATAGTCCAAGAATTTAAGGGGTGTGGAGCTTTGTGCTAACAACGCTAACCCGGTTTCAACAATATGGCGGTTGCGACGTTCTACCCTCCCATTTTGTTTGTGCGTATAAGCACATGACCGTCGGTGATTAATACCCAAGGATTGAAAAACAGAGTGGCGTCGTTGGTATTCCCCACCCAAATCAGACTGAATGGCTTTGATAGAACTCGAAAACCGGCGTTCTACCATTGCCTGAAACAAAGTGAAAACTTTATATATATCAGATTTTACATGTAGTGGATAAAACCAAGTGTAACGAGAGTAGTCGTCCACGAATAGAACAAAATAAAGACAAACTGTACTAGAAACAACAGGGGATGGACCCCAAATATCTGTGAAAATTAAATCTAGTACATTCTGACTGTTATTGGAAACCCTATCTAATGGAAACCTAGCTGACCTTCCGAGATGACATGCCGAACAAACATCTGACGAACCGACTTTATTTGCTGTGACGGGGCAGTGTTTCAGAACACGGTTTAGAACCTGACTGTGCGGGTGACCCAAACGCTGGTGCCAATTGGCGGAGGAGGCTCGGGCGGTAAGAAAGGCCGTGTGTTCCCGAGGGACTAAGAGTCTGTATAAACCGCCCGTAGTGAATCCTTTAAGAAGTACCGCCCGGGTTATGCAGTCCTTCACAAGAAAACAGTTTTTATGAAACTCGAAAAACACATTGTTTTCGTTAGTAAACCGATAAACTGAAAGTAAAGGAATAGACAATTTTGGTACGTGAAGGATATTAGACATTTTTAACAAGTGCGAATTAGATTTGATAACCGTGCAACCCACACTGGAAATATCCAAACCTGTACCATTACCTACTTTCAGCATGTCACCACCAGAATACGGATCAGCATGATCAAGCAATTGGGAGTCCGGCGTCGCATGAGAGGTGGCGCCGGTGTTCGGGTACCAAGCCTCCGCGTCGTCACTGGTGTCGTAGCCTCACCGGAAAAAGTTGCATGGGCTTGCACGACTGGCCGATCATCATACCTTCGGAAACAGGTTACAGCCGTATGGCCATGCGATCGGCATATTTGGCACCTCGGCGCACCGCCTCTCCCGCCGCGACCAGAGTTGTTGTTGTTGTTGTTACCTCGACCGCGCCAATGTCAGTGTCGGCCACCACGACCGCCCGCCTGGTTTCGGCCACCATTACCAGAGCCGACTATAATACCCCGTATTTTCTTAACATTATTATTTTATCCTAAGGCGTTGACATTCATGAGTTATGATCTTCAGATATTTCAAAA
The DNA here is from genome assembly GCA_003576665.1 of Ipomoea trifida. NCBI lineage: Eukaryota > Viridiplantae > Streptophyta > Magnoliopsida > Solanales > Convolvulaceae > Ipomoea > Ipomoea trifida. Next base: position 24,294,383 of record CP025646.1, read on the forward strand.
GAATTTTTATAAGTGAGTATAGTTGTTATTAAGCTGCGATCGTACGTACCGGTCGCGAACCGTAAAATTTTTAAGGAACGAATTTTCAGCTCGGATTTCCTAGGAAATGGATGATTATGCATTTTATGACTAAGTATGAACTTCCTACTTAGTTAAGTTGGAATTAGACGGACTACAAGGGTGAAAATTTATTTTGACCGTAACATCGTAGAATTTCGCGGTGTACCGAACCCTGCCCAATTTTGAGTTTCAGTCTGAGATAAATTTTTTGTTTCGGAATTATTCCTATTTAAATTATTTCCTACCGAAATTATATCTGTTTTGACCCTTACCAGTCCAATTGAAGATATTTTTCTTGAGTTACCATAAGATTTTGACACTTGTCACCATTTCTAGCCACATGTTATTATTTAATTAATTCTTGAAGATGATCCAAATAATGTGGCTTATCCTACAAGCTCCCTCATATAATATATAAGCTTTGTCTTTAATTTTTTTTCCATTTCCCTTCAAATTTACGAAATCAAAGAGAGAGAGAGAAAGTGTGATCATCTTCATCTTCTTCACCATTTTTCCTCTATTAAAGCTAGCTTCCATAGCCAAGATTTCTACACAAGTCTCAAAATATTCGGTAAAACTCCAATTTTATTCGGTAGATAGCTTTATTTTTCATCCTAGAACATGAATCTAAGTTAAGATTTCTTAAAATCATGTGTTATGTTGTTGATGGAATTCTAGGGTTTTAAGGTGAAATTGGGGAAAACTAACTCCAAGAATCTTCTACAAAATTAGAAACCCGGTTGAGGTAAGGAATCCCTTTAATTGGTTGAGGTTGTTTGAAACTAGATAATTGATAGCTTGGTTGAAATATGATGAGTTCTAGGTAGAATTTTGTGTACATGATGAATGTATATATATGTAATTGTATCTTTCATAAGGCATATGTACAAAATGTTGTGTTGGTATGAGGTGGTTGTTAATGTGCCTAAATAATTAAGTCAAGCATACTATGTATATTATACTAAGTATGTAATGTATGTACGTGTAGTGTAATATATATATATATATATATATATATATATATATATATATATATATTAATATGTATTGTGTACATATTTATGAGTATGTACGTGTAGTATAGTATATATATATATGTGTGTGTGTATTATATATATATATATATATACGTGTGAGGTGTGTGTATTTAAAACATATGTATATGTACATATATGGGTATGTATGTATTAATAAAATGTTGTATTATGTATATATACATGGTAAAATGTCACATTTTGTGTATAGTATATGGTATGTATAACCCATGATTATATATGTTGTTAGTAAGAAGAGTAATACTATGTAGTTAGGCATATGTGTTATGGAGGTTGTGTTACATATGGGTGAACTTATAAATAGTATAAGGAAGTGGCATTATGTGCTTGTAAAGAATAGATATATGTTATGTGTTATGCCTATGTTGAAGTTGGGAAATGTATATATGTTATATGCATTGAGATGTATGTGTCAAATATGAGAATTATGTGAAAAGTGTGGGGTTGAAAGTGTAGAATTGTTACACTTGAATTACTATGGTGAAAGGTTGTTAGTGGATTATCCAAATGTTTTGTAAAAGAAAAAGGAGAATTTTTGAATTAGGTTAAAAGGAGAATTAATTTCCGAGTATTGGAATGGACCCAAGTATCACTACTACAGAAAACACATTTAACGTCGCCTAAACAACGTCGGTTTTTTAAAAAACCGACGTCAAAAAGATACGACGTCGGTTGTAGTACATAACCGACGTCATTAAGTTTACGAAAATAAAACGACGTCGGTTGGGTAACCAAACCGACGTCGTATTATTTTTATTTTTTTTTTAAAATAAATTACGGCGTCGGTTATGGGCATAACCGACGCCGAAAGTAAAATAAAAAAATGACGACGTCGGTTCGTGGGTGAACCGACGTCGTATAATTATTATTACTTTTTATTAATCTAAAAATTAATAAGGTTTTCAGATTTAAAAAAAAAAAAAAGAAATAAATATGTTACGGCGTCGGTTGTGACCAAAACCGACGCCGTAGGGTTTAATATAAAACCCCACCAGATCTGCGCGAACAGCAGATCTGGTCTTCACAACAAATTATTTCCGCCTCCTTCTCCCACAGCGAACAGTAGATCGGCCCTCGGCCCTTTGGACTCCGCCACCGCCACGGCGCTCCACCGCCACCGCCCTCGGCCCTCGGCCCTCCACTGCGACGGCTCCTCCACCGCACCGCACACAGCGTGCCGCCCGCTGCTGCCACGCCCACCGACCGCACACCGCCGTTGCCAGCCCGCGCCGCCACCGTCGCTCCCCGCCGCTGCCAGCCCCGCGCCGCCACCGGCTAATGCAATTTAGTAGTGAGTACTGCAGAGCTAATGCAATTTTTCATCATTGGCTGATTAGTTGTGCTGGCTACCCTTCGCGTAAAACATTCTCTGAATTTCTTAAACGGTTTGGTATTCTTGCTCCAGAAGCATTGAAAGGAACGTAAGTATAGTTATTGTTCTCATCATTCAAGAATATCTTTTTGCAAAGTCAGTTGTGTTGTAATTCTAGGCCAGTTCACATTCCTGCTACCTGGATTATATGACATCTTAATTTCACTTTTTCATGGGCAGTTATGATGAAAAAGATGCCTGCAAAAAGATTTTGGGAAAAGCGGGGCTTGGATCTTGTCAGGTAATCTTATATATATGTAATATATAAGATGACCATTTATTTATTTATTTATTTTTTTTTTGTGTATTTGGTTTGTATTTGTTTGAATTACAATTATTTTTAGCAGACAAACATCCTTTGATATTGAGACAGTATTCACCTGCAAGTTAATATATGGTTTGGATATTCAACATCTGCCAGAAGTATGCTTGGGCATTTTGAATTTGTGAGGCGTGAAAAACAAAAAAAGATGGGAAAACGATTATGATTCTTAAGATATTGCTTTGCTCATTTTTAGCAATAGAAATTGATTATCAGTTGAGGTTTTATCTAGAATGAGTCTGGATGGTTCATTGTTTTTGTTGTATGAATCCAATCACAACTTGTTTTGGTTGATATTACTTGCATAGAGTGGTGTTCCCTGCTATCTGATGTGGGAACTGGGAGTTTATTCTATTGCCAGTTACTTATTATTGGTACAAGGGCTGTAGGTTCTCACTTGTTTCATTGTTTTCCTCCATGTGGTATAGGCTCCCAAATTGTGAACCACATGTACTAACTAGAGATGGTCATTCTTTTCCTTCATATTCATAAATATGCAGATTGGTAAAACAAAAGTTTTTCTGCGAGCTAGTGAGATGATGGAACTGGAGGCTAAGAGGTTACAAAAGCTCAGCAGTGCAGCCAAGATAATTCAAGGGCAAATTAAAACTCGTACTGCTCGGAGAGACTTTCTTGCCTTGCAAAGGGCTGTGATTTCTATACAGTCTTCATGCAGAGGTTTGAACCTTTAATTTGAGGACTTTTTCCTATAATGTTGACATGCCATGTAGCTTTGTTGCTAATTAGGGGGAGAATCGTGATTGTATTGATGTTTCCTTTTATTGTTTAAATTTTAATGTTAGAGAAGATGGCATTTGCTTCCATTTCAGCATAATTCCAATCTAGATAGTACATGCTATATTAATCTGTGATGGCTTTCACCTTTTTATTTATCCATGTTTTCCCTTTCATTTAACAGCTAAACTTGCTTGCAAATTGTATGCAAATATGAGAAGGGAGGTCTCTTCTCTTAAAATCCAGAAACATTTACGCGCGCACTTGGCTAGGAAATCCTACAAGCAAATTAGATCCACAGTCCTTATTCTTCAAAGAAGGACACGGGCAGTAGCCGCATTCAAGAATTTCAGAATTCTTAAAACGGACGTCGTTTATTTTTTTTTTAATTTTTTTTAAATGAAACGACGTCGGTTTTTGTAATAAAACCGACGTCGTTTCATTTTTTTTATTTTTTTAAAAATGAACGACGTCGGTTTTTTTCAAAAAACCGACGTCGTTTCATATTTTTTAATTTTTTTTAATTAAACGACGTCGGTTTTGTTAAAAAACCGACGTCGTTTATTATTTTTAAATTTTTTTTTAATTAAACGACGTCGGTTTTTCTTAAAAACCGACGTCGTTTCTTATTTTTTAATTTTTTTTTTAATTAAACGACGTCGGTTTTTCGACCGACGTTAAAAGTGCTAAAAAACCGACGTTAAAGGTGTTTCCTGTAGTAGTGTATGTCCAAAATATTTTCAATGCAAGAAAAGGGAAAGAGTAGAAAAATGTTTTCAAACCTTAGTTCTAGTAAAAGTGGTGAAGGATCTTGTTAACCACGGAATAAAGATGAGCTTAAAGTGCCTATTCCGCATGGTAATTATGTGTATGATCAATCATACTGTGGGCGAAGTCTATTCGCCGAGTACTATATCACCCGGAAGGAAAAGGTACTCCTACGGGGGTGTGCACACTTAAGTATAGTCACTCTATGTTCGGGTAGGTGTCGTTCTTATGAACCTAGTGAGGCTAGCTAGGAATCATTCCAACGCTCCTATAAGTCCAGGGGATCAGTATTAGACCGGGCGATGACCACTGAACCCGAGTTCAACGATCCAAATGGTCAAAAGTGGAGAAAGAACTCCAAAGGCCTCACACTTTCTATCTAGGACTAAGTGTAATTTCGAAATATGAATGTAGTTACGCCGTAGCTACGGGAAAGAGAGATGTAACAAGTTTTTAAGTACCCAAAGGTTGTGGGTGATCTCTCTCTTTGAAAAGTGGAAGGTGATGAGAATCTCATTATGAGGGAAAGGTTTTTCTACTAAAGAGATTACAAGCAAGATGTGTGATTCATGTTTTCTACTACTTACTAGTATGCTTAATTGTTTAACAATATATTATTGGGTATGAAAATGATTACCAAATGACTTTGTCAAGAGGGAAAATGATATGAGACGTTATTGAATTTTGCTCATAATGTATGCAAGTTGCTATTCATAACTATTGCAGGTAGAATCTTTGCCGATGAGTAACAATTTTTACAAAACTTTTATTTAGTTTTGAATAACCCGTGGATATCCTTACTTAGCCGTCGTGCTAACTACACTTCAATGTGTTTTCTGTTAACAGATGTTGTATAGGGTGGGTTCCTGTAGCCCAATGAGCTCTGAATAGGATGGAAGTTGAGGTTGGGGTCTACTCTTTGATGTAGACAGGGATTGTTGTTAATGTTGTAAGTTTAGCATGTGCACTTAGAGTGGAGTTTGTCAAAGAGGTGATAGAATTCACTCTAGGTGTGGCGGTAGCACCCAGTTTTCTGCCGGTTAGATGTACAAGCTTCCGCAATGTATTATTGGGATTTTGTAATAAATCCAAGAATGTGAAAATTGGGGTGTTACACCGACTCCATTGCGACCTCGACTAGCGTAGAAGGCAGCAGGAGACCCATGCGACGTAGCAGATTCGGCCGGCGTGTAATCATCGGCCTGGATGAACTCTTGGGCTTGAAGATGGTCAGCCAGCTGCGGCAACGTGACGGGGGTGGTAGCCGCAGTGAGAGTGCCCGCCATGGCACGGAACTCCGGTCGTAAACCACGGAGTACGTACAGAAGCTGTTGGTCGGGTGTGAGCGGACGACCGGCTAGCGACAATGCCTCGACCAACATCTGGGCTTGGCCGAGGTAGGTGTAGAGTTTCCCTAGCGAAGCGTTTGGAACTGACCTAGAAGGCTGAGACACCGGGTCCGCGACGTCGATGCAAGCGCCGTAGTGATCGACTCCCACATGGCGCGACTTGTTTCCTTCCCCACTGCAAGATACATAACTTCGCTGGTTAGGGAAGAAACAATTAGGGAGAGGATAGCCTGGTCCTGCTGCACCCATGCATGGGAGATACGCCGGATTGGGCGTTGCAGGCGGCGGAGCGGCGGTGGACGTTTGGGCGGTGACGACGGTCGGCGGTGAACACGGCAAGGAACCGTCGAGATATAGCAGCCCTTGGCTGCATAAAAAGGGGAGAATTTGCGTCCTCCAATAGATGTAGTTACGAGAGTTTAGTTTGATTGTGATAGAATGAGTTGCCGCCGACAGGGAGGGCGCCGGCGGCGTGACAGCGGCAAGAGATGGGGTAATCGCTCCATCATTGGCCGGAGAAGTCATCGGCGATGGGTTTGGGATGAGAGAGAGAGGATCCTAACTTAACGCTGATACCAGATGAGTTGATGATTGATTGTAAACAGAATTACAATTGAACAGTGTTCCTATATGAGAGATAACACAATTCTCTCCTAGCCTATAGGATCACAGAAATTGACTAAGTTACAATCACTAATAATAACTATAGAGTATAATAAATAATTAAATGTCACATGGCTCATAATGCTTCTCATAATTCTTTGCCATGTACTGCTACTGGAGTACAAGGTTACTCGCATGAAAAGTAGAGAGTGTTTGCAGAGTTTCAATTGCGAGACTATTTTATGCAGAATTGAGTTATAGTAAGTTATTGACTTATAATAATAAAACTTGAGATTAAGTAAGTCAAATTGTGCCTGAGGAATGATAATTGATGATTGATGGTCGAAATGGTCCTTCAGGGAATTCCATAACGCAATGGGGGATTTTTTAATCAAATATAAGACCGTGGTTCAAGTGGTGACGTATGAAAATGATAGCTTGCACCTTCTAGGCGTCAGTGCTCTGTAACTGAGCAACAATAGTTTGGCTCAATTTCTTAGATGCCAAATATATTTTATATAGTTTAGCTTAAGTGAAATAATTGCTTTCATCAAGTGCGAACTCAGTAAATTAGCATTTAGTAATATCAGACATGATCTACAAGATTATCATCATTATTCTTACTCAACCTTTTTTCATGTGCTGAAGACAACCATACTAACATTGCAAGCAAATATATAGGTGAATTAAATTTATGCACCACCCATATAAAGATTAATTGATAGAGTTTTTTCCCAAAATAGTCCATCGACTATTGCTCATTCTCAATTTTGCATTTCGACTTTCAATTGCACCAAATGTGGTCTCTCGACTTTCAAAAAAACTCACCCTATTCAGTTCTCCGTTTCATATTCCGTCTAATCAATGTTAAAATGGAGGTCATTTTCGTCTATTTACCTATTGTTAGCCTAATAAATATTGAGAAATAGTTGAGGGACCATTTTGAGAATAGTTGTGGGACCATTTTGAAAAAAACTCTTTTATTTTTTTCATTTTTGTTTATTTTCAATTTTTTTTTGGACTCTATCAAATTATAATTTCTATACATTTTTTTTCTTACAAATATAAATAGTTAATATCACACAATCCAACCACAAAATGTAGGGAAAATGTTGGACCAAAAGATAAGTATTTAAGAATGTGACACTGCATTATTATTATTATTATTATTATTATTATTATTATTATTATTATTATTATTATGAAAAGGGGCAGTTCATAAAGTGAGAGAAATTGAGTTGCATATATAGTACCAGAACTAAGAAAGCACCAAAAGTGAGGCCGGATACAAATTAAAGCTGTACTAGTACGCGACAACTTTTTTTTTTTTTTTAATACTACTCTTCCCTTTATATGGGAGGTGGTGGGTTCGAGTCTCAGTGTAGGCAATACTGATTCTTGTGCTTCAATAGGTTGAGAAAGTAGTTATGAATAGATACTGCATTGTAATAGAGTCAGTAGTATTAAAAAAAAAAATACGCGACAACTTTAAAGTCAAAAGATGACACCCACCCGTTAAAAAATCAAAAGATTGGTAAGATGGCAATCAAATTAAAGGTGGCCATCAAAATTTATTCTTCATGCATGCCTAGGCCACAAATACGTAATTAACCAGCAGGCCGGACGGCAGGATTAAACTAAACATGCACCATCATCATTATTATTATTATTATTATTATTATTTAAAATCACATTTTTTGTTCTTCAGTTATATTCCTAGTACAAATTTAGCCCTGAGTTATATGTGTGATCATCTTTAATGCTTAAGTTAGACACAAAATGACGATTTTAGTCCATCGAGAACTATTTCTACCACCAATTTGTCACTTAATAATGTGACTAATTTGGTCTTTCAGGAGTTAAAAATGGTCACCCATAACTCAGAAACTAAATCTGTACCATGGGTATAACTGAAGGATTAAAAATGCAAAATTTTCTTCTTCTTATTATTATGTTTAGCAACGCCTGGTGCAGAAGCAGCGGCGGCGGAATCCGACGCAGTCTCCGCCGGAGAAACCTTCGGTTCGGCAAACTATAGCGCAGTTGTGATCCCGCAAGCATAAACCCTTGTAGTGGTGGCTCTGCGATCTGCACACCCTACCTTCCACGCCTCCATTTTCTGCATGCATTCAATGCGCTCATATATATATTATATATATCTTTTATCTTAGCCAGGCCCGGTCCTATTATTTTATAGGCTCGGGGCGTAACAACAAAAATGGGCTCGCTATATGAGAAATTAATATATTTTTTTATAACAAAAATATAAATTAAATAAAAAAAAATACTAATATCAAATAACTTGAAATAAGATTTACAAATTTTTAACATGCGTACACAATAATTCTTAGCAATACCTATATAATACTCCGACAGGTATACTAGTTTCATAACCAAAAACACTAATTGGACTCCTTAATTCTCATTCCAACTTATATTCTCTCACTTAAATTTTTGACCTAAACATTTTCTTTTGTTACCCACAAAATGAGAATAACTTATTAGCACTTATCACGTGAGGAGTAAAAGTGAGGAATTAGAGATTGGGAGTACATGTAGTAAAATGCATGAATATGATTTACACAGATATGGAGAGTCTGAGTCAGAGATCGATAATACTTACGTGAAGCCAATACAATGAGCAGCAAAAAGAAGAGCCCAAAAGTCTTCGCCTCCATTTTATTAAACTTGTGAATATGAAGATTTTTTTTCCCTATTGGTGAAACAAAATGGTATTTAATTGTGGCAAACTAGGCAGGTTTAGGTTGAAGCTGCTCACTTCCACAATGCATTACACTCACTATAAATACAGACAGCTAGTTAGGCTCAAGATACACTTTATGGAATAAAATCTCTCTTTTGCCCTTCACCTCATTCATAAATTAACGTACGTATTATATAATCTATTATCTATATGGTATATAGGTATATAATGTGTTTGTAATGTCCTCACAATGGACCAACCATAACAATTAAGTGGGGTGAGGTTCTAGCTATGTCTGTGGGTGAGTAAATAATAAATGAGGCAAGTGAAGTATATATATAAAACTAGCTCTTTGTTGAATAAGAAAAAGGGGAAAGTTAGAGAACAATATGCGTACGTTAAGTTTTTCAGAAATTATTTCTTAATATGATGTGTCCTGTAAATTTTTATTTTTTTTTTGTATTTAATTATGACAAAATTTTATTTAATTCATAGTGAAGGCATACCAATTCATGAGTTTCCAAATCAAAATAATGAGTTTTTTTTTAACTTATAATAGTAATGCAATGTCAAAAATTGAATATTAGATAGTGTTAATTGACGGTAATAATATTATCGGAATATATTTAGAAAGAAATTGTTATGTAAAGTCATTTGTATGGTTAAGAATCATACTAAGAAGGGACTCATTTGTCTCTTTAGTCAAGAAGAGTGAGACGAAGAGCTATGCTTAATGGTTGTGGAAAAAATGGTAAACTCACAAAGCTCCTCTTCTGATTGTAATTCTGAGTCCAGTTACCAAGAAGATCCTAGGGATTCATTTCTCAAAATGAGGAAAGAATTCAAAGTGATTAAGCATACTCATTCCAAGTTGAAAGTAGAGAATGCTCGGCTATTGACCGAAAGAAAAGATCTCGAGAACTTAGTGTTCAAAAATAACGAGATGCTTCAGTCTATGGGTCAGCTCGAGACACAAATTCATCTACTCCAAGAGGAATGCTAATCAAGAGAAATAAGAGAGCAAAACTTGCATGAAGTCATTGCGACATTCACTAATTCGTCTAGAATAATGCATGACTAAAAATTTTGCAGGACTCAAGACATGACATCAAAGACAGAGACGCTAAAGCGAAAGAACGAGATTGAGGACACTGCGAGCAAGGCCCCAATATGGCCAGATTCAAGTGTGGATTTTGACCGATCAGAAAACGCACTCTTGAAGAGGTGTTTGGGGGATATTACTTGATCTCGACATCATCAACCTCTATGGGTGTAGGAACGCTGTGGAACGACTAATGAGCCACCCACAATGGGCTGAAGTGTTCAGCTGGAGAGGAGATACCTATGTGCCAGTAATCTATGAGTTCGTTTCAACATTGGAGTGCAACGGGAAACTCTCTAACGACAATTGGAGGTCGATCAAGTTTTGTCTGTTCGGTGCAGAGTATCAGATATCAGTGAATGAGTTGGCCAAATGCTAAGGGATATGGGATCCGGAAGGCATAGCAGACGATTTTCCTGTAGCAATGTGTTGGTCCCGATAGGGTGGGAAAAGTCTAGAGGGGTGGGGGTGAATAGACTTTTCAAATAATTCAAAATATTATAACACTTTAACAAAAATAATCCAAGTGAATAAATTCAACTTGAATTGCACAGCAGAAATAATAATACGATAAAGTGCTATAAAATAATCAGCGTAAATATGAAGAGATAAACTGCATGCAATACGTTAGGAACACATAGAATAAATCAAATAATAAGTGTATGAAGTTTGGTGCACATGCATACGTGGGATCATGCAAACCCAGATGTGTAATCTCACTTACACGTATGGAATGGGTTGTGAAATAAGATAGCAAGATAGAAAGATATGTCAGGAGTAAAATATATCTTGCATGCAAAAAGTAGCTTTCACACAAACCCATATGATAAGATAAAAGTGAGATGAATAGTAAAATGGGTTAGCTTGAGATCAGTTTGCAAAAATAAAACTAATGCAAGTAAAGTAAAGAGACTGAGAGATTTATAGTGGTTCGGAGATGGTGTAATTCTCCTACTCCACTTCTTCCTTTCACTCCAGGAAGATTTCCACTATCTTCAATCACTCAGATACAATAGTGAAACTCCAAGTGCTACACAAGCACTTCACCGAGTGTTTTGCACAAAGCTACACTCCAACCCGAACGTCTCGCACGAAGCTACATTCCCAAGCGTCTCGCACCCAGCTACGCTCCTACAACCAAGTGTCTCACACAAAGCTACACTTAGTCCTCCGAGTGTCTCGCACAAAGTTACACTCCCGAGTGTCTCGCACAAAGCTACGTTCCTGAGTGTCTCGCACAAAGCTACACTCAATTTTCTACACTCAGTAGAAATGGGTTTTACAAAGAAAGTATTTTTCTTCTCTCTTCTCAGACTTGTATATATTTTCACGTTTATAGCTCAAGAACTTGTGTTTCTCGATTGTATGCTTATTCACCAGTTATGCACAAGTTCATATCTTCATCTTCAAGACTGCTCCTTTTATAACTTGAAAAAGTTATTTGCCCGTTGTGAAAATTCAAACTTGAACGTTCACTTGATTTGATAGCTCTTCTAGCTTGATCTGCAATAATAAATGTCTTTGGTAGGCTTTGTCAGGAATTTGAATTTTGCTTGCTTATCCCTTCAAAGGTCTTCCAATAATCTGACAAATATGGACCTTGTAACTTGTAGTCTCCAATTTTGACTTCTTGCACCTTCTGGTAGTGTGAACATTTGACTTGTTCACTTTTGATTTTGACAAATCAAACACTTCATTTCAATAATTCACTCCATGACTCTTGCTTGAGCTATAAATAATTTCCACCGAAAAAATCCTTGACTTTTTTGTAAATTGAATCAGCTCCAAGTAGAAAGTATTTGATTTTCCTCCTTTGAATTTCTTCTCGCTGGTGCATTCATTTTCTTTCCAGATTCGGAAGTCATCCTCATCCTAAATTAGATTGAGGTCATCATGTTTCCTAATTTGGAAGTCGTCCTCATCCTGATTTGGAATTGAGGTCATTCTCATCCTGATTTTCTTTCTATTTCTGGAAAATCAGCCTCTTCTACTTCAATTGATTGAAGTCATCCTCTTCTCGATTGAATGTCATCCACTTCTTGATTTGCAATGTCAACCTCGTCCTCTTCAATAATGTCATCCTCTCGAATTCAATGTCATCCTAATCAAATTGATTCGAGACTCATCCTGATTTCAATTAATTGAGGTCATCCTGATTGAGGTCATCCTGAGTTCGAGGTCATCCTGATTTGAGCTGTCAACCTCTTCCTTAAAAATTGATTTGTGAGAGAACTCATTTAATTTTGACTTCTTCAATTTTGACTTTGTGCTAGTCATCCTCTTCATCTTCCTTGATAAATTAATTCTTCCAATAGAATTAATTTGGGGCTTGAACTCGTGACTTTGGCTTCGAAGAATATTTCGGTGCTCGATCATTTTTCCACTTCTTCTATTTTTATTTAGTGGAAGCAAACGACTTACAAGTATAAAATAATTTTATATTCTATTGTAACTTTCAAATCATCGTTGCTAAATTTGACTTAGGCTTTGACTTGACATAAAATGTTGCTAGACTCAAAATAAAATTGGGGCTCTAAAATATATATTTGGTTCATCAAAACAATTACACTATATTCCTAACACAATGGATGCTAAATCATATCTAAATGGCATCAACAACACCATCGAGCTTCAGAAGGTGAAAGACGCATGTGAGCGTCATCTCGCAAGGAAGGACTTGAAGATCGTAAGACAGTTGTTGAGTTGCATCCTAGGGAGGAGTGACTCTGAAAGAAACAGAATCACCAAGGATGAGCTATTTTATTTGTTGAGTATGGATATAGGGTCGTCGACGATTAACATGGGACGAATATGTAAAAAATGGTTCGGTGAACAGGTTAAGCGGCAGACAAGTACGAGAAAGAACTCCATGATGGGAGTGTCATTGAGACATTAATGACATTCCTGATGGTAGAACTTGAGATGGTGGGTATCCGCTCGATAACCCTACCAAGGGAGGAAAAAGAGTCGAAAGAGCCGACCCAATCGTCCCCGATCCAGTCACCCCTCGCGCCTACACCGACCATGCTAGTAGCCGTAGCAGAGCGTCCTTCATCCATAGTGCCCGAAAGGTTACCACATGTCACGGACTGGGAGTCGATGAGAGCATTCCAATAGCAGTTGCATGTGGAGTCGCAGCACACAATGTAATACTTTGTTCCTAACAGAGTTGGGTCGGGTCGGGTTAGGTTAATATGAAAATGTAATACTTATATTGAAAATTGTAATACTAATTAAGAATAAAGTATTTGTTATATAAGGGAAAATGTAATACTTTTGAAGACAAATGTAATACTTTTACATTTTGATGTAAAAGTATTACTTTATTCATCAAAAGTATTACAATTTCTCTTATAAATAATGTTGGGAAGTATTTGTTACTTATAAAAGCAAATGTAATACTTTTGAAAAAAAATGTACAGAGTTATATTTTTAAATCAAAATGTAAAAGTCTTACATTTTTGTTCAAAGTATTACATTTCTCATATAATAAGTAATAAACATCTTAGTTTATTCCTGAGTATAACTGTATAAGTATTACATTTCATATTCATCCGACCCTTCTCACGAATAAAAATCTGTGAGGCGGTCTCACACAAGTTGTTGCATATGTTCTAATATTCATTATATTTTTTGAGGCGACACTACTTAATCAGTTTTTAATTTTTCTTGATATAGAACTACTTGCTTTTTATTTAATAATTGTTAAATCATTTTTAATTTACAATTTAATCAATTAATTTATGAAAAGTCAAGAAATATAAAGAATTAAATTTCATTGTTGTCATCATAAGATGTGAACATTTAAAGGTAGATTTCAAAGAGAAAATCGCATGTTTCACATAAGCCTATGTGGGAAAAAAAAAAATGAAAAGGAATAATTCATAAAAAGGGAGAAATTGAGCTGCATAATACATAAACCACAAAATGTCGGGGTACAAATTAAAGCTGCATGCAACAACTTGAAGTCGCTGGTAAGATAACACCCATCCACATCTTCCCAAAAAAAAAAAAAACAAAAAAAAAAAAAAGAGATAACACCCACCCACCCTTCGAAAAATCAAAAGATGATAAGATGGCAATTAAATTAAAGGAGGCCGGCGGCCATCAATATTTATTATTTATTCATGGCCAGATTAAAGTAAAGATGCAATAATATAATGCATGCAGCATTATTATTAGCAACCCCTGGTGCAGAAGCAGCGGCGGCGGAATCCAACGCAGTCTCCGCCGGAAAAGCCTTCAGTACGGCAAACCATAGCGCAGTTGTGATCCCTTAAGCATGGACCCTTGTAGTGGTGGCTCTGCGATATGCACACCCTTCCTTCCACGCCTCCATTTTCTACATCTGCATATATATGTATGCAATATCTTATATCTTACCAATATATATAATACTCTGATCTGTACTAGATATATAGTTTCAGAAAACATACATGAATATGATTATTTACAGAGAGAGATAGATATAGAGAGAGAGAGAGAAAATACTTACGCGAAGCCAATAAAATGATGAGAAGAAAAAAGAAGAGCCCAAATGTCTTCCTCTCCATTTATTCAGATCGTTCTTTTTCCTACGTATGTTTGAGTAGAAGTTGCCTACTTCTATCACGCATTACACTCACTATAAATAGATCAGGGAGAGTGTGTAGGCTCAACATACACCTTATGAATTAAAATCTCTTTTTTGCCCTTCACCTCGCTCTTTTCAATTTATACAAACTAGTAAAGGTTACACTCGTGTGACACTATTGGTGAGATGATTCAGGTCGGAACAGATCAATATGCAAATGTAATACTTATATTTAGCAAATATAATACTAAATTAAGTAGCATTTTAAAATAATATATGCTTTTAAATTTTTTCCTTTTTATCTTTATTAATTTATAAAAATAACATCATCTACCTTTTATTAATTAAAATTTTAATATCTTAGTTTGTTCTTTTATACATTTTTAATTTCACTTTCCAATTAATTCAATAATTAATTTTAATAAAAACTTTAATTTTAATTAGTATTAACTACTTATTTTTAATATTTTTATTTAGTTTTTCAGTTAGACGTATCAAATATACTAATTTTGAACTGACACCAATATATGGTTTTTGAGATATGTCCAAAGTATAGTACGTCTTGAACAATTAAACTCCAAACTCGATAAAAACACAGTGATGCATGCATGCCGTCCACGCGTAACATCACGTGCATGCATCAGAAATTCATTCAGAACTTCGTAAACTTAAAAAACAGAAAAATTAGTAAAAGATACGATGCCGGTGGCTATATGAGCATTGGCTGCATCACTGATGTGGCGCCGCGTGCGCGGTCGGTCCTTCAGATTCCATTTACAC
>CP025646.1:24311154-24345197 GCA_003576665.1 Ipomoea trifida
TTAATAGGCGGTCCGGAGAGAACCCAGTATCCACCAGGGCGCAAAACCCGATCAACTTCAATCAAGTACAGCCCATCTGCTCAAACAATTCGGGATCAATCAACATTCCAACATTATAAAGGTAACAACAAATGGAGATCGAGTGAATTAGGCTACCGAATTGGCCCCAGGGAATGAGACAGCGGGAACAATGAGCCTTGTCAAAAGCTCTCGAGGGATAAGGGAGACGCTTGGAAGCCAAAATACCAATGGTTGCAGGAATTCCCCGCTCTAGAGCAAACTGCACCTGAGCTTCGTGTGTGTCTTTTGGTGCAAACGATAATGGTAGGATGTCTCGGGACAACAAATAGGCACCCCAACTCGCAACCTGAATATGCATTGTTCGAATTGATCCCAAAAATACGATGGCGAAAGTAATTAGACGGAGCAATCATTCAAGAAATAACATTCTCCCACGCACGAAGATCCACGCCTTCGTGGATTACTCCATAAAGACCAAATAATAAATATAGGAAATGACCTTTTTACCCCTCTCAATTAAGGATTAATGTGGGTTTAATATTTTCCGGCCGTTTTTGGCCGGCAATTTGGGCGACTGGATCAAAATTGAGAAAAAAAGCATAGTCATGGTACGTAATTAACATTTTTGAAAGTCGCGGATAGCAATTAACAGTACTAAAATAGTCATTGGACCAAAATGACAATTTACTCTTCACAAAATCTATCAACCAAACACAAACAATTACTTTCATACCCATTCCTTATGTCTAAACCCCCAACCAAACACACCCTAAAATGTTTTTCTTCTAAAATAAATGCACCTCTTCATATTATCTCCCTGCTACCTTTTTAACTTTGAAATTAAACAATAGGCATTACAAGGATACAGTTATCACTCCATTACTCCACTTTCACACACATCTTTCTCTCTCATTTCCTGCTCAATAATAAGAAATACCATTGTTTCTCTCTCCCACTAAAGATTATTTGAAATTTTGAATAAAGTGTGTTTTATGAGATTCCGCAGTGTTACTATTGGAATAAAGATGTTATGCGGGACTCTCTTTCCAGAGGAAAAGTGAAGAAGCACATGAGGTTAAAATTATAGAAAATATACATAATTTTTAACTCTCTTTATCAATATATCTTTACTTCTGTTGATCTATACCCTATTTATTATTAATATAAATATATTATGCTTCATCATTAATATTATTGATGTATTATTTAGAGCAACCACATCAGTAGTTATTTCACAGTATTTTAGGGAATGAAAGCCACATGAAGGGGAGAGAAGATAAGAGAGAGAGGATTGGGGTGCTTCTGCAAAGATGAGATTATTTAAGTTTCCAAGACAAAATAAATTTGATTATTGGTCAAACTACTTTATTTATTTATTTATTTATTAAAATTATATTTGTTTTATTTATTTTTTTTCTCTCATCCCATTTTCTCTTTCCTAATCACACTTACAATAACTCTTAAAATACCGTGAAATAACTCTA
Organism: Ipomoea trifida; assembly: GCA_003576665.1. Lineage (NCBI taxonomy): Eukaryota > Viridiplantae > Streptophyta > Magnoliopsida > Solanales > Convolvulaceae > Ipomoea > Ipomoea trifida. The sequence continues at coordinate 24,312,660 of CP025646.1, forward strand.
TTGATAAGGATGCTCTTAGCTTGGAACCAAATAAGAATTGAGCCTAGAGAGATGAGCCAGTCGCAAGTGTCAGGGCGGGGCCAAACCAAAGTAATTGATAGATGGGGCACTAATTAAATTGTAATAGAGTTGGTAGTATTCAAAAAAAAAAAAAAAAAAAAAAAGAATTTGTCACCCTTATGGCTCATGGGTTAGGACGGGCAACTGTTTTTCATCCGTTTTTAAGGTGTGGAAGTCTACCGCCTAATTGTATTTCAAGTTAATTTTAATGTATGCTATTTCTTAAGTTCAAAAAAAAACAGGAATTTGTCACTTTGTAGGAATTTATTACCCAATATAATTTTATTCACCTATATTTACACAAGTATTCTACGCAAATGGGAGTATGTTATTTAAGGGGCCACGACCCAACACTGGTGTGTGGACCATACTATTAAATAATGAACATTCAATATAAAAATAATGTACATTCAGTATAAAAATAATGTACATTATGTTCAGGGGATGTACATTATTTGTGTACTGAATGTACATTATTTTTATAGTATAAAAATAATGTACATTCAGTACAAAAATAATGCACATTTAGTACATTAATAATGTACATTTGATTATGGTCCACATAGTTGTGTGGACCATGATCCACACAATAATTTGCCTTAATCTACTTTTAAGGCTCTAAACTCACTTGTATAAATAGACCTCCATGTTTTAAATAGACCTCCATACATGGAGGAAGGACAAGCAATTCTCAGTAATACGAAATATTCATTCTAAATTTATCTTTATACTTGTTATTTTAATGATTGTGTTGGCCTGTCGTTGATTGTCCAAAAGTCATAAAATCAAAATTGGCGTCGCTTGTGAGATGCAACAAAGTCTTGTGAACTTTACCTCAAAAAATTATCCTTGAGTGATCAGCCTCTACAGCGTGTTCTGACCACCAGTCCCGCGGCATCGGATCAACACGGGTCCCCCAATGATGAACTAGTAGACTATTAGGATCCTCATTTTGACCACCGGTCCCCTAGAGAAAAATTGGCATTGGTTACCTATAAGCAGACTTGCGTCATTTCACTTGAGTCGGATGATTGTAGTGCACGATAGTGGATTGCGGAACAAACAAAAATAAATTTGTTTAAGATCGTCCTCAGGGATTAGGGTTAGGTATAACCAATGTGATGTGGATTCCCCTGGCGTGAACTTGAGTCTTGATTTGCGAAAGAATCCTCCAAATGCCCGATCTTTTGTCACCAAAACAGCAAGAACTAAAACTACAATTTGGGGTGTAGGAGATGGAATTTGGTTGATGTAGTGGCTGGATAGGGGATTTTTTTTGTTTCTTTTATACGGATATTTCCGCCACACCTTGGTCTTAGGTGATAAGGAATGGATGGCACCACAAGATTGGTTATTATTTTGATAAGCCTAGAAGAACACCCCTCAACACACAAGAGAGACAAGAAAAACGTCTTAACATTTTCTTTTGATTCAATCTAAAAAATTTTACCCCAAAGATGATGTTTTAGCCTCCTTTTTATAAGAATATTTACAAGCTAAAGTAATGAATGACATCCATCACCTATACATGTAACATAAAATTAAAGAAAACAAAATTGCACATATTAAATTCAACATAAATAGTTTTCAAAAAAAAAAATTCAACATAAATACATTTTAATTCACTAAAATAAATAGGTTTTAATTATGTTTCAATGATGATCAGGTTCCATGGAAATTCTAGGACATTCTCCTTCATATATTTGGACCAACATAATGATCTTTTAAATTGCTCTAATCGTGTCCTTATCTTCCCTCACCCTTCGAGAAGATTCGTCCTCGAATCACACTTGCCTAGATCAAATGGAAATGAGTAAATTTCCCACCGTATGAGTTGAATTTCCTCATCATATAAAGTGAATGATCCCAAGCTTCGTTGAAATTGGCCCAACAGCTCCACAAATGCATTTAGCTTTTGATGCCCCTTTATCGTTCCTTCCAACCAATTCTCAACCCTTGAACTCTAATATATTCAAAGTCAAAGATTTAGAGTCAATTCTGTCAAAAAACCCTGTGATACTACCTGAGTCAAGCCTACCTCAATCTACCACCTCTGTTCCTAGTTCACGAGTGAAAGGAACCAGACAGTCTAAGCGCAAATGACAACCGGAAAGATTTATCGATCCAGCCTCTAAGTCAACCCTTATCCCTTGTTATGATAAGAAGAGAAGGACCTTTATGTTTAGTGAAACTGAAACTGACCCTCCTATTCAACAAATTTTTCAAGCAGTTGCGATATGCAACTAATGGAAAGGCCTAGTAATTGCTCCTCCACCACCTCCAAAATCTAAGAAGGCTGAGACAGCACGAAAAAGAAGTGTCACTCCTGATGTCTCATATACATCTAAATCTGCTGAATATCTTCTGGTGATGGTAAAAGATGAAGAAGATGAAAAATGGGCCTCAATGTTAAAAAGAGAACTAATTGTGCAAAGAAGTGTTGACATCAATCAGCTGAATTCTGTTTGTGATATCACACCACTACTCCAGGAAGTAGGTCTGATGAGTACAGTTGAGGATGTTGGTCCTCATTCTAAGCTTCTTACTTGTGAGTTCTATTGCAACCTAATAGACACAGTCAATGACCCAGCCAGTAAGAAGCTCTTCGAGGTTTTTATTTAGGGAAAGTGGTACAACTTTAGCCCTAATGTGATAAACAACTAATATGGAAGAGATTGCACTGAGGACGATAAAGTCACATACTGGATCTAGTTGCAAAAATTTTGACTGGTGGTATTACAACCCAGTGACCGTCAATTGAATCTGATGTTACGTATAGTGTTGATCTAAGTTCCAAGTTTGTGATCCTACACCATATCTCTACCTACAATTGGATTCCCTCAGCACATCATTATACAATCTCTAAGGACATAGCAGCCTTTCTGTTCAGGATTGGTACCAAGAAGAAGTTCAATCTTAGTCGAAGTATTTATGAGCACGTCTTGACGTTTATACATCCCAGAGAACATAAGGTTAAGTTTCCCTATCCCAATATGATTTATGGAATCCTTACTGCACAGGGCTTAACTCTTCTAAGTCACGAGATTATCCAGTTCACACCACTATACAAGGTTGATGAAAGACTTCTTGGTGGAAAGCATGTCAAAGATGTTTAGCGAGTACTTCCAGCATATGATACACCAATGCCAGACATGGATGATGAACCGACCACTCCCTATGTCAAGGACCTGAGGCAGTCCAATATAGTTAAAATCAGGTGGTTGCGCTTGAAACAGTGAGCCGCATTATTAATCATCGACTCGAAGTTGCTCGCACTGAGCTAGCCACTGTTCTTCTTCGCCTGAGTCTCTCTGAAGCTGAAGCTGATACTCCCACAATCGAGAGTGGAGGATTTACTCCAGCAGTTTGAAGTTTACTTTGTCTATTCTTTAGCAAAAATGGGTAGTAGCTTTGGGATTTATGGGGAGTAACATTTTGAAAGTTTTTGTTTTGCTCTATTACTCTTTAGGTTACTTGTTTATAGACCTTGCACTAAATTGTTAGTTGTGCATAGCCTATGGTCTGTATTTTATTTTGGTATTAAATTGTTTGTCCTTTTGGTATGGACTTTCTATGTTTTGGTACTGCTATTTTGGCAATGTATTTGTTTTCATCATTATTGAATTGTTTTGTCAAATAATAGCCAAAATGGGAGTTTGATAGTGTTTTAAGTCTAAGCCCCAAACTTGTATTTTGGCAAATTAGACAGGTTTTAGGTTTGTGTCTGTCAGTGTTAAGAGTGAAGACCCGATCGATCAAACACCACGCAGAGCGTCCAGAATCTATATGTTGGACTTCACCGACTTATCCATGCTGATCTGGCAGAGCAGTTACGACACAAGAGGTGACGTTATAAGAAAGTCCCTACTCTTTGGACACCTCGAAGGGTATGACGGTAATCTACTACTTGGACATTCAAACTAAGATTACATAGTCTACCTAGTATATCAGAGTATATAAAGGGAGCTAATTCAAGAATTGATAGAGAATGACGAAGCAATTCTAACTTGAATAACAAATATTCTCTCCCTAAGTTTTACAAAGACTTACTCTAATAAACACATCTTCTCAAGACCTAAGTTCTGAAGATCTAAGAAGAAGAACTTGAGAAAATATTCACTGATGCTTAATCTGTGGACATAAAGACCATGCAACTGTGGTACAATGTAGAGTGAGTCAGCGAATCGAACAATAGCAATGCGGCTCTCCAAGAAGGGATTTCTTGGACTTTTGTTGCACGGACCTCCAACTTCGACAATTTGCTATATCTTTGGACAGTCGAGTACTTACCTTGTGGGGATCACTTGGGTGAAATTGTATCATCTCTTACCTTCTGTACAATTGGTGTTAGAGATAGTGGATTGGACGCACTAATGGTCATCACACGGATGTAGATACAAGTTGTAACGAACTGGGTAACCAATATCTGTCTCAGTTTACATTCTGTCATTTACATTTTCGCACTTTACTTTGTTTTGTTGAATTTTCTGATAGATCTATCGTTTAGGGTTTGCATGTTTTTCAATAGCGTTTGAGTTGAGGAAGATTGTATGTTAGTCATTAGGAATTATCAAAATACGTAAAATCACAATTCGCCACCTCTAGAAGGCTAAACAATGTGCTCTGTAAGGCTTAACAATGTGTTCTAGAAGGCTCAACAATGTGCTCTAGAAGGCTCAACAATGCTTAGTCCAAGGCAAAACAATACGCACTTCGAAGGCTCAACAATGTGCTCTAGAAGATTCAACAATGTGTACTCAAAGGCAAAACATGCACTTCGAAGGCACAACAATATGCTCTAGAAGGCTCAACAATTCTAAAGGTCAACAATGTGCATTGGAAGAAAACTAATGTGCTCTTAATGGCACATTAGTGTGCTCTGTAAGGCACAACATTGTACTCTTCAAAAAGAGAAAAAATGCTCTGAAAGACCAAAATAATTAACTTAAAATTACTATAATGCCACCGCATTTTTTTCTTTTAAATAGTTTCATTCTTATCTTTGATCAAGACTGAATTAATGGATGAGATTAAACCCTATTTTTTACCTAAGACTTTCTTCGCTTATATATATATATATATATATATATATATATATATATATATATATATATATATATATATATATATATATATATATATATATATATATTATCAAAGGTCATAATATCATACTCCATATAATATTTCAAATATTTTTAAATTATTAGACATTGTAAATTCATAATTAATAAATTTATTCAAAATAAATTATAATCCGTGAATCCCACGGTTAAACGCTAATCAATAAATACGGAGTATAAAGAAGCAAATCATTGTATGGTCTTAGGGATGGCAATTTCAATCCGCCCCGTGGATATCCACCCGAATCCACCCCGCATGGATCCGGTTTTTTTTTGTGATAGTGGGTGGTGGGTCGGGTGTGGGTCTTAAAAAAGTAAATCCGCGGTGGGTCGGGTTGGATTCGGGTTCTATGTACAAAACCAGCCTAGAACCCACCCGACCCACCATGTGTGTATATATATATATAAAATAGTAAAATAAGTAGCACTAGTATATAAATAATTATAAAAGTCTCAATAACTTTGAGTAACTTTTTACTATTTTTATATCTAAGCTACTAAGTAAATTTTTAAATTAACAATTTAGTTATTATATTAGAATTTTTCTATTATTTTATGTTTTAGTATAACAAATGAATTTTATTATTTTTATTATGTCCAAGTAATTTAAATATCTTTTTTTTAAAAAAAAATAATAAGTTGATAAGTGGTGGGTATCCGTAGTGGGCACCCGCACCAGGTGGGGGTGGGGTGGATTTTAAAAAAGCCCACCCGATGCGGGTTGGGGGTGGGGGTGGGTGGAGCAAATATAAGGTGGGTCGGGTGATGGATGTAGCCCTCCACAACCCACACCCGACCCATTGCCATCCCTATATGGTCTCCAATTTTAGTTTGCATTGATTTTGATACAGCAAAATATGGTATCAGATAACACTTGCTACAGCCTCAGAAAAAGCAGTTGAAATACACAAGGTTCAGAAAGCCAACAGCCCAACACAACACAATATAAGGAGGCCAAAATCAAGGCAAAAACAAACACTACTCCACTCCACATCCTCTCTTCAATCTCCTTCAAACCAGTTGGGAAGCCTATTTCAATTTACAATGCCGACCCACAAGCCCCAAAAAAATTATTGAAAAGATGTTTAGTTATAGGCACAACATTAATCTAACTCCATATCAAGGATCATGTTCCAATCGCCAATCCCTCTACCCTCCATCCAGCCTCTAATCAGAATCACATAAATCCATAATTTGAAGCACACAGCCAGCACTCAGTTACTAAAATCTATGCTGCCACTTCCGGAGCTGCTGGCATTGCGACTGTGCAAGGAAAGGCCCCTCACGTGCCTTGTTAGAGTAGAGCCGTCCAATTTGATTTCCTGAAAGAATTTCTCCCTCTCAGCATGCTTAGCAGGTGGTGGTGGAATAGTAACAGCTGCCTTCCCCATATCATTTTCTTGTTTCTGCTCTAAAGACACTGGCCTTATGAGTGGACGGTGAAGCATATTTCCAGGAACAGATGATCCAAGCAATCCCATAGGTCTATCTATGTGGCAGTCTTCATCTTCAGGTTGTATACGAGCTTTTCCTTTTCGCATTCTGCAAAGTTTGAGCTAAAATGAGAATTAAATTTATTCACATAATCATGGGCTGTACTAGGCCTTTTTATGGTCATAAATTTAAATATCACTGTGTTTCTTTCCTCAAGGAGGAACACATTGATTTAAACTCCACAGCCAAATAGGAGCAACTATAAGTAAGAAAACACATGGCCAGCAGAAATAGATTTCTGTGGCACTGAAAGGAAACTGAGTTTACAATTTAGAGGTGACGAATAGGCAGTAACTACAAGTAAATTTTTTTCAAAAAAAAATTTACTCACATATTTATTTCTTGTAGCATGTAAAATCAGCATATTTAGAGATGTGTGTGGCAGTTATGTGATGTCAGTATGCATCTTAGCAGCGGATTATAGAAGCATACCTTCTAAAAAGCTGCTCGGCCTCCTCCTCCTCCTCTGATTGCTCATGGCCAGCAGGAATTGAAATTGACATTGGGCTACCAGCTACAAGTGCATCATGCCTTGAAAGAACTCTATCAAGCTGCTCATTAAGTTCAATTGCTTTAGAAACAACACCATCATCCCTGGAGAGTAAAGGTTGCTATGCAGATTAGCACAACAGGAATTAAGAACAATTGCTTCTCAAGATTACTGTTGGAATGCTATTTCTTTAGATTAACTTCCTACTTTGGTCATAAACATCTAACCACAAGAAAAGATCTGGCTTGCAACATCATCTATATCTTCAAGTAGAATAGAATGAGTAACTGTTTCCATCTATATTATATATATAGGCTTGCGTTCATATGAAAAACATGCCTTAGGTGAGAACCTGCTAGCTGTTGCATGAGTGCACACAATCTACTACATGAATGCACACAACTACTCCCAGGCTACCTGGGTGTTGGTGGAGATCCTAGGGTAAATTGTTCTTGCATTCGTTTAGTAAATTGTGTGCACTCATGCAGTTCTCACCTAAGGCATGGTTCTCATATGATCCTCAGCGTGTGTGTGTGTGTGTGTGTGTATATACATACACTTTCGTATATGTGAAATAGAAGCAATTCAAAGTCCCTGCCAAGTTGCTGGCAAATAGAAGCATAGTGTTTTAAGGATTTGACTTTAGCTTCACTTTTTGTCAGTTTGTCACTAAAATCAAAAGTTAGATCATACATTTCCTATCCATTAAAACAAAATATTTATGCTTATTAGGTTTTGCAAAAAGCATTAAACTTTTAAAATTATTTCAAGCAAATTAAGTTCACTTGAACCTTATTTTGTCTAATCTAAAACTAGATTATTGGGCTGAAATATGTGTGAATGCTCAACACTCTGCTTGTAAAAAGATATATGGTGTCGATATAATGACAGAGAAAGAATGATGCTTAATTATCAAATATTATTCATCACAAGAATACAAGTTGCAGTCACTGTTTTTCTTTTTCTCTTTTTGGATAGGTATACAGTTAGAAATTATTACCGAGAAGTCATTGCAAGATGCATAACTCTTTGCTTCTGAAATGAACATTGTTCCACAAGATCAAGTGTGAACTCATCCCTTGCTCCCTTAAAATGAAAAAATATTACTGTCAAAACTAGTTATTCTTATCATATGTTTCAAACTCAGGAAAAAAAAAAAAAAAAAAAAAAAAAAAGAAGTGCACTCTCACATGAATATGTGTGTGTATGGTCACATGAAAAAATAGGATACAATGCGACCAACATACCTCAGGATGTTGAATATCAACAGCATCAATGACTTCCCTTAAGACTTCAAGTGCAGCACTGGCTTTCTGCAGAATACTGCATAAATACAAAATCTTCTCATTATTGTGAAACTGAGACCATATATCAAGGTCTTTCCCTTTTCGCCAGATTTAAATGTCATAAAATTGCCAAGGACCTTTTAGTCCAGTCGCAATCAGCCTAAGATTCTAATGTTCTTTGTACTTAGGGTGTGTTTGGAAACCAGGAAAATGACTTCTGGAAAATGAGTTATTTTCCCGAAAACGTTTTCATTTCCGGTGTTTGGTTGCATATCAGAAAACAGTCTTAGTTTGTTTGGTTCATTTTCCAGAAAATGAACAAAATTATATAAATAAACATTTTACTTATAATTAAACATTTGCAAGCAACTACCAATATTAGAAAGCAAAAGAATAAATAAAATGCACTGTAAAATTGTTTGAAAACAAAAGAAAAGAAAAAGGCAGTGAAATGAGAAATTCAAACATTAATCGCTACTTTCTTCGTAAAACTTCCTTCGGCCATAATTTCTTGCGCTGGCGGCCATACTTCCGGGCTTCCGGCGGTCTCAAACGGAGGGGCTACGTACTTTCTTCGGAGGCGATCCTCCTTTGCGGCCTTCTGAAGCCTTCATCCAGCAACCTCTGACTAATCGCCATTGTCAGAATGAAGGTCGGGGCCAACTGCGATTTCTCGTAATTCAGACGAGCTTCGTCCATGGTGTCTTTGCCGGCAATCCAACCGTCGAATCCAGGATCGGAGGGCAGGGATGGAGTCGTCCCCTCTCTGCGGTCAGGCCCTGATGCTCAAATCATTGATCGGACGTCGATGGATGTTTCGCATGTCGCTGCGTAGCCGGCGACTTTCCAGTGGGTGGAGGCTGCGAAGAAGAAACGCCGGCGATGATCTCGGAGAGACTGGAGGAAGATGCGTAAGAGCAGAAGAGGAGGAAGTGGAGTGAAGGCAACGCGTGAAGAATGTTCTTTAAGAATGTTCTTTACTAGGGTCATTAAGAATGTTCTCTATTGAATACATAAAATCAAGAAAATTAATAGCAAGCCCACTATTGAGCAGGAAAAGAAATTTAAAAGGGGTAGGAACTACATCTTTGATTTCCATTTAAGAAAAGCAGACCAAATGGAGGAGATGCAGCTTGATATTCTAAAATTAAATACCTTATCTTTCTCCAGAAACTGTAATTGTCATTTATTCATTGGGGTTATAAGAAACAAGGCATGCTGACTTTATTATTTCTCTTTCCTTGTTAATGGGAAATGAAACGAATAATACCTAGAATCTGGAACTTTTTCAGTCTCTGGTTGCTGTGCATTCTTTCCACAGTGAGAAGCGGCCAACTCATCGACACAAGGGTTATTCTTATTATCATTGGAAGATATTGGATGCTCTTTTGGGATGACATGAGGTCTTTGAGGAAATTTTACTCCTGCATTCTGAAATATCAAGTATTATTTTGACATTCAAATTTCACAGCCATAAAAAAATTTTAAAGAAAAAATTGTACACAATGCTTGTAAAACATTTCAAGTCACATCTGTGAAAATATTACAGATCAATGTAGCTTGCAAATTTTTTATTCAAGAATAACGATAAGAGTAATCAACTTAACATTCTTATTGCCATTACCTATTAACCAACGAAGAATTATAAAAAAGGAATACAACTAAAAAACATCATGAGAAACACTGTCATATTAGTCTTTCGTCCAAAAGAGGAGGATAACTCATCACCAAAAAAAAAAAAAAAACATAACACTATAACAGCAACTAAATAGAATTGCAAGAACAAGATACCCGTTCTTACTATCCCTTGTTTTCCAATGTCAAAATGCACATTCCTTTGATCTTACTAAAATTCATCTAAATTGTTTGAAATTTCCAATACTAAAATATTTAACATAGTTTGTTTTAACAATATCATTTTGATTTTTTGGAATCAATAGAGAACCTTACCAATGTTAGCAAGAACAAGTGTACAACAGAAATATTAAATGATGAGAGGTAATGAGGTATACATTTTGACCAAGGAATACCTTTGCAATATCTACATATTGAGTACATAAATAGAGACAGGCTTAACTCTCCTGACTCTTTATAGTTGCAGTTTCTCTCTTTCACTTCGCTTCTTTTAAATTCTTTCTCCTACACAATTTTCAATCAACTTCACAAAAGCCTCATTTATCTTTAGTGATAATGTAGCTATTATCAGTCAGCTTCAATTATCAGGTACTTTTTTGTCTTAATCTCCAGAATCAATGACAAAATTACAGTACCTGGAGCCTAATTAACAAAATGGAGTTGATGCAAAATTCATTTCTAAAAGACCCACCAGTATCCCATAACATAAAAAAGAACAAAAAGGTACCTACCACCAACTCGTAGTATGCAGAATAGTATTGAGGATACCTCCCAGAAGCCCCACCAACAGATGTCTGTGCAGCATCTAGAAGAAGAAATACTTTCTCTCTTACAGGTATATCTGACTATAGAAAGAAAATAAAAATAAAAAATAAAAAAAATTAACATTTAATGAAATGATTAAATGAGAAAGAATTACGATTATGAGATGTAAACCTTTTTCTTTACTATCTTTACAAGAACTGGGAGAATTCCAGTCTCTACAACCTGCTTGTGAACAGAATCTCCTATATTGTTCAGTAGCATCTCCAGCAACTGCAAAATTAAACAACCACCCAAATACTCCTTACCCACAAATATAACTACTCTTTTAGTGTTTCCAAACTAAAAGGACAATAAATTAAAGCCAGTGAGGTTGAAAACTTAATTTTGACCAAACAAAAGTTGCTTACTGTTACTGCGAATAGCTGAGCTGTTGGATTTTTACTTCCCAAGCGCTTTTTTATAGCTTTAACAACATCTTTAGCTTGCCTGAAGAAAAATAAAAGCAGCTTAAGTTTCGTAGCTCAGTAATTCAAGAAACAATGAAGACCCAGGTTGAGTGTCTTGCATTTAGCTAACCAGTAAATCCTTTTGACAAAATATTATGATATTAGAGTTTATGACATTTGTCAATAAAACTGGTGCTACTTTACAGAATTAAAATATTTGAGATTTTGCATAAGTAATATAATTATGATCAACACTGAACTGATAACTGAAAGTCAACAAATTTAATGTTATATAATAGAACTAAAATATTTGAGACTTTATAAAGAAATATATTGTCCTTGAGGACCAGATAAGTGACAGTGAATATTATTAATAATATAGAAAATTTTCACTGTCACACATCATCAAGAAGCCGAAAGAAAATTCCTCCAAATCCCATTTTGAGACAAGTGTTAGTTCAAGGAAGAAGCTCCGTTACCCTGCAGATGGAAATGCATCTTGCAAACTCTAAAGTCAACCCTTGAAGTGCCAATTTCTCCATGCAACCCCCCACCCCCACCCCCACCCCCCCTCCCCTTCTCCCCCGGCAAAAGGAGAGAAAAAGGAAATACATATTGTACTACTAACATGATAGACATGTAATCAAATATCACATCTGTAAAACCTATCCAATCAAACATTTAACCTGAAGTCCATAAAAATAATTTTAAATATAAAAATATAGAACTATGGCTCTTCTTCTAGTAAAGGAGAAAGTGTCAAATGAATTGCTTTATACAATATATGGTACTGTTTCTTTTAATACGTCCTAAGTCCAAAAAGTTTTTAAAAATCAGTGATGCAAAACGGCCATCCTTCTATCGTCTGGAAAAGAGAAATTGTTAAACCAATGGTTTAATACAATAGTCAGTATTGTTTTGGTTTAACACTACCTGTTTTGCATATTCTTCATCTTTCCATATATGTTATTAATAGTTTGAAAATAACTATGAAGTCCATAAAAATAATTTTAAAAATAAAAAATATAGAATTATGGTTCTTCTAGAAAAGGAGAAAGTGTCAAATGAATTGTTTTACATAATATACGGTGTTGTTTCTTCTAATACTTCCTATTTCCTAAGCCCAAAAAGTTTAAAAAATCAGTGATGTAGATTGCCATCCTTCTACAGTCAGGAAAAGAGAAATTGTTAAATCAATGGTTTAATACAATAGTCAGTATTGATTCGTTTTAATGCTACCTGTTTCACATATTCTTCATCATTCCATATATGTTATTAATAATTTGAAATACCATTACATTTTAAGATTTGAAAATTTTAACCGACTTCTGATTTAGAGGAGTCATTAGATCATTTATATTTGCCTTGATTTGGAAGTGCAGCTCTTTTGGGCTAGAAATCCTATAAAATAAAACTTTAGTACGAAAAATGGCTCATAATGCCACCAAAGTACCATATAACTACATTAGGGAGAATATATTGGATGAAATGTTAATTACATAATATAATGGCATTGCTTCAAATATTGTAAATTCCTAAGCTCATAAATGCACCAATCAAAAAGCAAACTATTAAGATGCATATTTTCTCCACAATACATGTACTGACATTAAATTAAAACCTGCCAATATAGAATGATAATATTACAGCAAAAGATTGTCAATATCGATCAAATAAACAATGAAACACATTCAGAACAAGTGCTGACTTGGTACCTGTTATCACGAGCAACTAATTCACAAATTTCAATGTTTTTTATCCAATCAGTTTCTGTAAGTTTGTCACTTGTAGCAGAATTAACAAGCTCTGTTGCCATCTTCATTTCCCAGTATCAACAATAAGAATGCAGTTAGAAAGAACCCTGATAGATAGTTGGCAGAATTAGCATTGCAAATGTAATTGTACAACTGCTAGTGCTCCAAACCCATCACCTAAAGAAATGAAGCGTGCCAACCAGCTTGGTTGGCGTGAGTGGCTGTGCACTCTTGTCCCTTAAGAGAGGTCAGGAGTTTGAACCCCTCTTGTATGGAAAAACCAATCTGGCCAGCACTTTGCCGGCCCTGTGCGATCGGGGATTAGTCTGAGTATGGTACGAGCTTAAAGGTGCCTCCTAGCCTCCTACAGTTAGGGAGGCTCAGGACACCTCGTGGCCTGACCAAAGAAATGAAGTGTGCCTGATTTGTGTATCTTGAGTTATTTTAAGTTTTAACTCCCTCTTGAATTCCCCCCGGCCCTTCCTAAAATGCAAATATTTGAAGCATTATGTTTACCATCATAATTTCAAACACCATAACTCCACTCGACACAAACAATTATCCTAAGGGAAATAATTAAAAATAAAATAAAATAAAATAAAAGGTGTCAAACTAGATTTTTTCCTCATTGACTTTTACTTTGACATTATTGCAACTATTCTAAGCTTATAGATCTGAAGTTCTCCTATATCATGAGAACAAAGCATGAGTAACATATCAAGATCTTGCATTATAGATTCTGAATGCCTAGGGATGATAAAGCAAGGATCATTTATAACTAACAGTTTAATAATTTGCCAATAGCTTTTCACAAAGATCTCAGCTTCCAATTATTTGGCAGAATTTAGCTAGGGTTCTGACTTAAATTCTTCCTTTTTTTCAATTAAAATCACTTCCTCAAGGAATTCAGCCTTCTTTACATATTTATAAGCAACTGCGAATCAGCTTGAGGGTTTGACACACATGAACTTTGTTTTCTTCGTATGTGGAAACAAGTCAAAATAAATGCCTCATACCCCAAAGACACAAAAGAAACCACATCAAAGGCCATACTACAAGTGCTGTGCTGTTTTAATTGTAGAAAAACGATGTAAACAGGGGTAATAACTATCCAATATTTCCATGCTATTTTTTAATTCTTGAGGGGAATTGACTAGGAAATAAATCATTCTTGCATATTATATATTCCTGACCAAATGCAACATTGGTTGCAAGATAATTGCATATTCTTCACAAACATTTTTCTATGTGACCCCCCTGCCCAGTCAACACGGCAAGTCGGCAAGCATATAACCACGCCAGACTTGGCAAACGTTCAAAGCCAAGCACCGCACTAGTAGACATAACAGCAGACGACGATCATTTACGACACAAACATCTAAACATCACAAGCTAAACCTAAAAGATTTAATAGTAATTTTTTCTTTAAAATCACTCTCAATACCACTAATTTTTTCTCGGGCAAATCAAACTAGAAATTTACTCCATCAAGTCAAAATGTTGTCTCAGCTAAGAGCAGTCGCTTTCACTTTACTTCTCACGCCTTCTAGAACCCCATTGATTATCATTTTCTGCTATTCAGATCTCCACTACGAGCTTCACCCAATCAAACTAATTTTAATTTATTTTTTTAAAAAATATATGAAGAACCCAAAACCAAATACAATTTTTCCTACAATACCAAGAAAACAAATATCGAGTATATCGATCAACCATACGCACCTGCAGAAGCAGCCAGCCAGCAAACTCAATGAATCAACAGATCAGCAACAAAATACAAATGTCCGAATTCATGATTCGTATACTCCCGTAATCATTGCTTACATTGGAACTACGGAGTATAATTGTATACAAAAATACATACTGTATATACAAATATATAAATATAAATATATATAAATATAAAAGGGAAAGGTGAGAATCTTCGATAACCTTACACGGAAGATTTTCTTTTGCCTTTTGTTTTAGTAGTATTTTAATTAATCGTAGAATCTTTGTGTATAATTATGATTATATTAGCAAAGTTGTTGAGCTGAGAAAGTGATGGCTCTAGCCACTGGGGGAGGTTTTGCAGCACCGCCATGGGGCAGCTCTGCTTTTGGGGAATGCTAATGTTACGGACTGTAATAAACTAATGGAGTTAAAGGTGGCGCGTGGAGTCCCTTCCTGCTGCCTAGAGAGTGTTGGTCTTAAAAGGTCTGTGAGTTTAGATTTATGCGATATATTTAATAGGAAAGGTTTTAATTTTAGGGTGTGTTTGGAAAGCAACAAAATGACTTCTGGAAAATGTTTTCTGGAAAATGAGTCATTTTTCAGAAAATATTTTCCTTTCCTGTGTTTAGTTGTGTTCTGGAAAACTGTCTTGGTGTGTTTGGTTCATTTTCCGGAGAATGAGTAGAATTTTATAATTAAATATTTTAATTTTTTATTTAGAATATAACAATAATAATACCTATAATAATAATAAAATAACAATTTTAAATATAATAAAAATATAATTAAGCAAAAACAATTTTATTTCAATAAGCAAAAATAGTATTTGACTAATTATATATATAAATAAGAATAAGTAATGTTATTATCCATAAAATAAAATAAACAAAGTTATTTATTTATTAACAAAAAAAAAAAAAGATAAATCCTTTGATTTCCGGCGAAAACCAAATTTCCGCCGGAAATCAAAGCTAAAGCTAGTGCTCTGGTTTCCGCTGAAAATCAGTGAGCATTGGTAAAACAAACATCAAAGATAAGGCTTTTGATTTTTGTCTCCACGGTGGTTGATTTTGAAGAAGGTGAAGCAACAAGAAGATGGATGGAGACGGTCAGTTCGCATCTGGTTTTCGATGCGATTTCGAAGCTTCTGCATCTTTTTCGGCTTTCGATTATTGTCTCCACAGCCATTGATTTTGAAGAAGGTGAAGCAGCAATAAGATATATTTGAACTTGGAAGGGGGACACCCACAACTGTATATACATTCTATCTACTATTATACATGAAACGCCATGAGGGGTAGCCTTCTTTATCGCTCTCGAGCACAGGGGCTAGCTCATCTGGAGGGTTGATCTTCACATGCATCCCTCTAGGAAACTTAGTGAATGATCTCGCCATGTGATCGGCAGCTTTGTTCGATTCTCTGGGTATTAGACTCAATCTCCATGCTTCCAACGATTTTATCTCTTGATGGCAGGCTTTAAGAATATTACTTACGATACAGTTGGTCATTTGGTCTTTTGTCATGCCGTTGATAATCTTGGCCGAGTCACCTTCGAATATGACTTTTCTGCAACCTAGTTGTCTTGCAAGTTGGATGCTTCTTAGAAGTGCCCAAGCCTCCGCTTGTGAAGGAGAACAGGATCCTATTTTGCTTGTGAAGCCTCCCAGCCATGCTCCCGATGAATCCATCGCGATGCCTCCGCAACCTGCGGTGTTTGTCATAGAGTCTGTAGCTCCATCAAAGTTGATCTTAACTACATTGTCTTCTGGTTTCTCCCAATTGTATAAGCCCCAAGCCCCACCATTGGATGTGCCTAGGTGGGGCTTTGCTCTGGCAAACGCTGCATTCACTTCTTCAACTTGCATGTGGATCCATTGGACTTTCGACTAGAGGGGTTGGGTTAAATTGTTGAACACCAGCTCGTTCCGCCACTTCCAAACCCACCACAGTGTGACTGTGAAGAGGATGTTATCATACTGTGGTATGTTACTGGCTCCTTTGTTAGCAATGCCGCAGTCTAGCCATGATTTGAATGGCATGTGTCTTGTCTTCATGTAATGTGCTGGCTGCACCTTTCTCCAAACTAGCTCCGCCAATGGGCAGCTGCGGATGGCATGATCGATGTCTTCTACTTTGTCTTCACAGAATATACATTTGTCGCATGATGCGATACCTCTCCGTGTCCTCACACTATTTGTCATAATCCTCTCATGACGGGCTAGCCATAGGAATGTTTTCATCCGGCTTGGTACTTTTAGTTTCCAGATTGCATTCCACTTTGCAGCCTCAATTCTGTCACCTTGGCTGTGGGAGTCTGGATTTTTTATGATAATCTTGTATGCCGATTTGACCGAGAACCTGCCGGACTCCTCACTCTTCCAACCAATTGAGTCTTCTGCCTCCGTTTCTCTGTCTAGCACGACTGCTGCTAGTTTATCCAATTGCGCTTCCGGGAGGAGGTGGGATATTCTGCCCCAATCCCAGCCCGACATCTCATCCCAGTAGTTTGCCACTGTGTTTGTCAATTCTGAATGGGGTATCTGAGCAATTGCATAAACAGCCAGGGGATTTGTTTCCAGCCAGCTTTCTCCCCAAAATTGTGTGTCTTGGCCGTTCCTGATCAGCTTGGTTACTCCTTGTTGGAGCTTTGGGGCGGTTTTTAGTATGCCCTTCCACACGTTTGACATGTTGGTTTTGGGACGCCATTCGGTGATGTCCGTCGAGGAGATAGAATACTTGGCCTTAAGGACCTGGATCCACAGCCTGTCTTCATTCTGAAGTATTCGCCACCCTAGCTTCATTAAAAAGGCTTCATTCATAGCTTCGAGTTTGCGGAGCCCCAAACCTCCATTGTCTTTGCTTTCAGTCACAGTATCCCAGTGAACTAGATGGGTCTTTCTTGAATCGGGTGAGCTACCCCATACAAAGCCTCGTATCAATTGCTCAATACTCTTGATCACACCTTTAGGTAACAGTGTAGTTTACATGGTGTAGTAGGGGATAGAACTAAGAGCAGCCTGTGCTAAGGTGACTCTCCCGGCTAGTGACAGAGTTTTTGCCTTCCATCCTGCTAGCTTATTCTGAACTCTCTCAATGAGGCTTGCATATGTATCCTTTTTAAGTCTTCCGTGGATCGCCGGAATGCCTAGGTATTTACCAAGGTTTTCCACCTTTGTAATTCCTGTGTGGTTGACAATGTTCTGTATGTCCTCTGTTTTTGTGTTTCTGGAGAAGAATAAAGCGGACTTCTCCACACTGATTGTCTGACCAGAGTGATCGCAGAATAAATTCAAGCATCGCATCATCTCATCAGCTTGCTCCACGGTGGCCTCCCCGAACAGCACCATATCGTCTGCAAAAAAAAGATGTGAAAGGTTAGGGCCTTGTCTGCTAAGTTTGACCCCTTTCCACTTACCTTTAGACATAGAATCAGTGATAATATGGCTGAGCCTCTCGATACATAAGGCAAAAAGTAAAGGTGAGATTGGGTCTCCCTACCGTATTCCTATTTTCGGGTGGAACCAGTCTGAGACTTGTCCATCCCAGTTGACAGCCAGTCTTGAAGTGGTGACACAGTTCATTATGTTGCGTCTCCAACTATCATTGAACCATATGTCCAATAGTGTGTCATTGATGAAACTCCATGCTACTTTGTCATATGCTTTCTCTAGGTCCACTTTCATCACTAACCACCCCACGGCTGCTTTCCTAGTCCTCATCGTATTGAGCACCTCTTGGAAGATGATGATGTTGTCTGAGATTTGTCTGCCAGGAATGAAACTCGATTGGTGGGGTCCCACTAGTTTTTTTGAGATTTCTTTCAACCGTAACACCAATGTTTTTGTGAGTAGTTTGTATGTCACATTGCAGAGACCAATTAGGCGAAGCTGTCTGACACTTTCTGGATTCGGCACTTTCGGTAAAAGGGTGATAATGGTATCATTGCATCCCTACGGCAGCTCTCCTTCTAAAAAGAATCTCAGGCCAAAGTCAATCAGACTGCCCCCCGTGACTTCCCATGTTTTTTGGTAAAACCCGGCGCTGAATCCATCCGGTCCTGGAGCTTTGCAAGGATTCATTTCGAATAGGGCTTGCTTGATCTCCTCTGGTTGGAAAGGGCGGTTCACTTCTTCCCAATCTTGATCACCTAGGACTGGAAAACGACCATGTGGTAGCGGCTGGTTGTTCCTGCTTTGCTCATCTGAGAATAGTTTCTTAAAGTAACTGCGAACATGGTCTAATAGTAGTGTTCTATCTGAGATCAAAGCTCCCTCCTCAAACCGTAATGCTTTGATCCTTGTTATATTTTTCTTCACCGAGGTGGCCGTGTGGTAGAACTTTGTGTTACAATCCCCAGAGACTATCCATTCTTCTCTTGATCGTTGATACCACAGTAATTCCTCCTGTTGGAGTGTTTCTTGCAGTTCCTCCCTGAGCTTCCTTTCTAATCTTATTAGACCATTTGTAGCCTGTAGTGATAGGTTTCTCTGAACTCCTTTGATTCTTGCGAGGGTACGTTTCTTTCTCTGGAAAATGTTTCCAAACGTGCTCCTGTTCCATGCTTGTAAAGCTTCTGCGGTGGTCTGTGTGTTCTCCTCAAGCTTTTTGCTAGTATCCCATGAGTTTTTGACACAGTTGATGAAGTCTGCATGTATTGACCATGCCATGTTGAATCTGAATGCCTTTCTTGCTTCTATAGCCGGACGGGGGTCAGAATGGATTAACAAGGGTGCATGGTCGGAATTTGCTATTGGGAGGTGTTCCACCTTTGCATTTGGGAATCTGGTTCTCCACTCCACATTACTTAGTGCCCGATCTAGCCTTGCACCTTTAAAAGACTCAGCATTATTCCCTCTCATCCATGTAAATTTAGTTCCTAAGAATCCTAAATCTATTAGACCTTCGCGGAAAATCCATTGTCTGAATTCGGCGCATCTTGCCATATTAAAACAACCTGAATTACTCACTTCGTCTCTGCATGTGACTGAATTGAAGTCACCGCATGCTAACCAACACTGTTGACAATTAAAGTTACTTGCCGAGAGATCCGAAAACAGCTTCTTCCGTAGTGAAAGGTTGGGGCTGCCGTAAACTATTGATATTAGCCATGGTTCGGAGTCAGTCTCCTGTACTTGAAGATTGACAAATTGAGGATGAGTGTTCAACACTTGTATTCTCAGAGGATAGTTCCAAAAGATCCAGATGCCCCCGGAGAATCCTACAGCCTCAACTCTAATCCATTCCTCATAGCCAAAGCTTATGCAAATTCGGTTAGCTTGGTCTCCTGACACCTTCGGTTCTAATAAACAGACCAAATCTGGTGAGTATTCCTTGCAATAGTGTTTGAGGGTGCGTCTAAAAGACTTAGAAGCTGCCCCCTGGCAATTCCATATTAAGCTAATCATATAGACAGACCAACAAAGAACTGTGCTCAGGAGCACGCGCGATCGCCCATAGTCATATCATTCGGGTCCATTTGACCACCTTTATCAACCATAGGCTCATCAGTTCTCCAATCTATACTGTTGAAAATAGCTGGAGCATCTGGGGGGTTCTCCTTCATCGCAAAATCAAACTCCTCAACATGCGACTATTCCGGTACCTCCTCTTCTGGATGTACGACTACTGTACTCGCAATTTGTTTCCCGTAGTTATAGCCCCTTACCACTGTGTGTTCGGATTCTGCAGCGGCCCTTCTTGGGGCTCCACCCCTGCCTCCACCTCTTCTAGCGGCTCCACGTCCAGCTTGCTGTTGAATGGGTGGGGCAAAGTTACGAATTGGTTCATGATCCTTAGATACATTGGTTGTTTGGTGAGTCCTGATTCTAGGCAGATTAGGTGTCCTGTTCTGGGCTGCCGTCGGAGTGTCTGCTTTTCTCATAGCAGTTCCTTCCTCAACCTCGGACAATCCCTCTAAAACCGCAAATCTGGAGTCTGATACTAGTCCTCTCCGGTCTTGATTCCTAGATGGCACCTGCATATTCCCAGTCCTACTACGATCCTGTGGCCCATTGCCGTTTCTTCGTGGGATCCTCCTTTCTTTCTTGGCTACTAGCATCCATGCTCCGAAGTTCCCCTTAAACTCCCGACGTGGTGTGGTCTGTTTCGAAGGAGCTGGCTGCCTTTCAGGCCCTTGCTGTTCTGTACCCTGAGATTGAACCCCATTTGCTGCATTCTCATCGCTTACTGTCTCAGCATCACCTATGCCGCATTGTCCCTGTTTATGCCCGTAAATGCCATAGCTGAAGCAGACCATGTGTATTCCTTCATATTCTATAGGTAAAACTTCATCCTCGAGGGTGAATTTAGATAGTAGTGGCTTTGAAAGATCGACCTCGAGGCAAACCCTAGCAAATTTCCCGATTGAAACCAAGCTAGTCGTGGTATCGACTTTTATAGGGCGGCCTATCTGGGTGCCAATTTTCGTCAAGAACTCTTCCTCAAAATATTCTATAGGGAGGGCTGGAAATCTTGCCCACACCAGCAGCTTCTTGAGCTTGTTCTTGTAGGGATGGAAGTTGGGTTCCCATTCCTGCACGGTCAAGTAGTGTCCTAGCACGATCCACGGGCCTTCAAACTTCGCAAACTCATAATCCCTCATGGATTCGAATCTTGCCAAGAAGTAGTCTTGGTCTAGCGCAATCAATTCAAACCCTGCCTCGGTTTTCCACATGCTCTATAGTCTTTGTAGAAGATAAGAGTAACTTACCTTCCTCCCAAGAACCCTAAGAATGAGTGACCTCCGCCACGGTCGCCTAAGGCGCTCCTTCTCCGCTTTTGTTACCGGAATCCTGGGGCAATTTGGGTCCCCAAGGTCATCGTCCATGATTTCCTCGTCTGAAACTTCTTCAGGCTCCGCTGGCTCGCTATCGTCTCTCCTTCCCCAATTCGGGTTAGGCGTCTCCACTGGAGTCCTCCATTGAGCGGACTCCGGCGTTTTAAGGCCAGCGGTAAATGGTGTTTCCTGGCCATCTTCTTCAATCGGTGTTGTCATCGGAGATTCCATCGATCCTCTGTCCCTTTTGGGTTTCTTACCACTGCGTTGCGATACATTTTGGGTCGCCGGCGACTGAGCGGTCGCCGGCGGCGTTCTTGCTTTGGAACTTGGGTCCGTGGCTACTCAGCTTCTTGGAGCATTCTTGAAACTCTCCTCCGTATAATCACTTCCTAAGCAGCAATAAGATGATGAAGGTCAGTTCGCATCTGGTTTCCCATGTGATTTTCGGAATACTTTGCATCTTTTCCGGCTTTAGATTTTTGTCTCCATAACAGTTGATTTTGAAGAAGGTGAAGCAACAAGGGATGAAGAATGTCAGTTTTGGCATCAAGAAGACGAAGCAGCAAGAGATGAAGAAAGGCTGGCATCATCCGAAAAATGACTTCCCCTCAAAAAAAGGGGAAGTTGTTTTCCACAAAACAATTTGATTTTCCATTGACTAACACTTCATTTTCCGTTGACTTTAAATTCTCTTCCTTTCCAAACACTGGAAACTCGGAAAATGATTTCCATAAATCATTTTCTGGGTTTCCAAACACACCCTTAGTCTCTCAATTGTTTTTTATTAGTGGTTTTAGTCTCTAATTATTTAATATTATAATATACACTTCTAATATTTTAAAACAATTATAGCCTTAATCTTTTGAGCAACAAAATTATTAAACTCTATTAAATTTTTACTTAGTACATAAATATTTTAAAATTTACTTATCTTTGTTCTTCATAATATTGTCATTTTTGATACTTCATCTGCAAAATAGAGAATTGACAACTTTCTTCTCTAAAATTTTCATTTTCAATTGTGGCAAATCGTCTCTATTTTCCTTACATGACTGATAGTATTTATTCCTCCATGTATTCTTGTGTATAGCAATGTATGTAAAAGGACTAATATGAATGCGTAATTGGCCCTCAAACCATCTCCTTTATTGATTGTTCTTTGAGGAGTAACATAGAGAGAAGGGAGAGCTTAGCCTTGAGGTTTCTAGAGAGAGGAGGAGAACGGATCCAAAAGCCCATAACTTGAAGGGTTCAAGCCTTTTTACAGGCTCATACCCGTACTTTATACCGACATACGTATAAAGTACTTAGGGCCGTATACCCGGGGTATATTCCCTATCAATGACATTGTTAAAATAATTTTTTTTATAAATGAAATATCAAAACTATACAAGATTATAGTTAATGAAGAAATATTAAAAATACTAAAATACTCATGTACTAGGTAAATTTTTAATAGTTTAATAATTTTGTTACTTCAGAGATTAAAACTTCAACTTTTTTGAGTAGTTAGTGGTATATATTGCAACGGTAAAAAGTTAGGGACTAAAACGACTAACAAGGATCAATTAAAGGACTAAAATTGCATTTTTCCCTATTTAAAAATAAAAAATTATAAGTATACTACCATTTTTTTATTAGAGAAAGGGCTTGTTTGATAATTGGTGGATTCGTCACTTTAACATCACGTTTGGTTCACGAAATGAATTTTAAGGTAATAAGAATGTTATTCCATAAGGAATGGAATAGGCGAGGAATAGAATATAAATTGTATTCTATTGTTTGGTTCGCGGAAGGAATAGACTTTAAGAATTATATTACAGTGTTTGGTTGGTTTAAGGAATAGAAATGAAATATGTTTTAAAAGACATAAATACCCCTATAAAATATGTAGTAAGGACATTCATTTTATTATTAATATTAATATTATTATTATGTAATAATAAAATAAAATTTATAATTTATAATAATATTAATAACAATAATAAGAAAAAAGGAATAATAATAATAATACAAAATAAAATTATATATAAAATAAATTTTTTTAAAACACAAATTAGAGTTTTTGATCTCACATCGGTAACTTATGAAAAGGAGCTCGTTTGAGCTCCTCTATATAAGAGAATCATTGCTTCTCTTTTGAAATTAACAACAGGATGAGGAAGCCTTGAAGAGCTAAAAGCTCATTAATTTAAGGAGTCTTAATTGCTTTTAGCTATAAGTTTTTTTTTTAAAAAAATAATATATGAGCGTTTTTGAAAAAGGAATATCTTTTCCCAAAATGCTATGGGATAAAATTCGAAATGGGATAAAATTGAAAATAACAACATTAGGCTATTCCTGAGAATGCTATGGGATAAAATTGGAAATAACAACATTAGGCTATTCCTGATAACTCAGGAATAGCCTAATACCTAGGGGGGCTAGGAATCTCTATTCCCCTTGCAAGGGGAATAAGTCATTCCCAACAACAATGTTCCTTGGAATAGAATGTTTTACCATATGGTTTACCAAACAGCGGAATATGCCTATTACTGGGAATGATATTCCATTCCAGACCTATTCCGCGAACCAAACATGCCATAAATGTTTTGACTTGGTCAAAATGCTGAAATGATCGTTTGAAAAATGGCAATAAGACAATGAATTTCGTCAAAATCCGAAACGCTGCTAATAATGGTGTTATGGAGAAAGAAACTTTCTCCAAAACGCCCTTACTAGAAGTTTGTTTAAAAAAAAAAGTGTTGGTCCCGATAGGGTGGGAAAAGTCTAGAGGGGGGGGGTGAATAGACTTTTCAAACAATTAAAAACTTTATAACACTTCAACCAGAGTGATTCCAAGTGAATAAATTCAGCTTGAAATCCGCAGCGGAATATCGTACGGTAAAAGTGCTATAGGACGAAACTACGTAAAACTGAAGAGATAACTTGCATGCAAAACGTTGGAAATACTTAGAACAGCTCAAAGAACAAGTATGCAAAGTTTGAGCAACATGCGAACGTGGGAACACACAAACCCAGAAGATATGCTCAACACAATACGTAAAGGGTTAGTATGTTAAAACATGCAAGTATGTAAAGTGCAGTAAAGTAAATGAGAGGCAGAGATTTATAGTGGTTCGGAGATGGTGTAATTCTCCTAGTCCACTTCTTCCTTGCTCCAAGGAAGGTTTCCACTATATTCAATCACCCAGATACAATAGTGAAACTCCCGAGTGCTACGCACAAAGCTACACTCAACCACGAGCTCTTCGCACCCAGCTAAGCTCACGAGCGCTACGCACAAAGCTACGCTCCCTTAACGCTACGCACAAAGCTACGTTCCCAACTAAGTGGTACGCACAAAGCTGCGTTCCCAACTAAGTGGTACGCACAAAGCTGCACTTAGTTCACCCGAGTCTTACGCACCCAGCTACACTCCTTTCTACCCTCGGTAGAGATACAATATTAGTTTTAAAGAAATAAAGATTTCTTTTTCTAAGACTTGAATTCTCTCGTGTATAGCTCAATATCTCAGCACTTTGTATTTTTCGTTGTAGATCCGATCGTTGTTATTGCCTCTTGTTGTGTATTCTCTTCACTTGTCTTCAAGTCTTCTTGGGCTTCTTATAATTCAAAGAATTATTTGCCCGTTATGAACATTCAAATTTTGAACGTTCACTTGATCTGATTGGCCATTCCAATCTGATCTTGATGGCCATACCTTCTCATTTAATGACCATATACCGTTGTTCTGATAGCTTGCCAAATTGATCTGATGAAATCTCCATTTTGATCTGCACATTTAATGTCGCTGGTAACTTTTGACAATTTACCTCTGTAATCGCTCACAAAGTCTTCTTTTACGGCTTGATTGATTCTTGAAACTTGTAGCCTCCAATCTTGACTTTGTTGCCTTCTCAGCTTGATATTGTAGACTGTGTATTCTTCAGAGCTTGATATTTTTGACTTTGTTGTGCTCTTGATTCTTGATCTTGGGCAAGTTGATCTTTCAAAATATTTTCCGGGTGATTCTTGCTTGAGTATAAACAATGATCTTCAAAAAATCACCATCTTCAGATTTCTCCTGGTTCATTATATCACATACTGGAATAAACTTGAACCATGCAAAAATGGTTAAGTGTAAATTCCACTTTAGGTTGCTCCAAAATATTTTAGAGTAACCTTTACGTGTGTAAGGTTCATGCGTGTATAATCCATGCAAAGTTCCTCCATGTTGACTTTGACTTCCTCCATCACTTGCTCCATTGACCAAACTAGCTCCAAAATTCACTCTATTGACCAAAGTTGTGCTCTTTTGACTTGGCCGTGTAACTAGCTCCAAAAGCTTCCTCCTTTGTATTAAAAATGTAGCAAGTAGGATTTGAACGCTGGACCTCTGTGTATATGTTCAAGTCTTTCACCGATTCTCCATTTCAACTCTTTCGGTCATATCCATCAAATAAATATATTTGATCCTTTTTAGCATGGCATAGAGTGAGACGTAGAGATAGTAGATCTTTGAAGTTCTTCTCGGTTTAGATTAATTGACCCAAACTTCCTCCATTTGACCGAACTTCCTCTCTAAGTTGCTCTATTGACCAAAACCTTGACCTTTTAGCCGTGTTAGGATTAGCTCCATTCCATGCTCTCCAAGGCTCAAAAATGTCTTCAATAGGATTCGAACTTGAGTCTTCTAGCAACGATAAACAAGCCTTGTCCATTGGATCATGTGTACTCATGTGTATAGTGGAAGTAAATGACTTACAAGAGTCATAATAAAATGAACTCTATAAGACAATAATTCGAACCAAGCTATTGTCAAGTCTTGCCTTCCGGGTCCAAACTCTACACTCTAAAAATAAAATAGGGGATTTCTAAAATTACAAAATGGCTCATCAAAACTATTAAAATTTTATTCCTAACAATTTCCCCCTTTTTGATGATGCCAAAACCTATACTCAATCATATTTGGCTTAGTCTAGAAATCAACTGATTTTATTTTTCAAATTTTATTGCGACTAGCCATTACGATGAGTTTTCATAAAATTTTGACCTACGGCTTTATTTATTTTGACTTATACGAAAGATCATGCTTTGTTGGGTTAATTCATTACTTGAATTTTTTTATTTTGTACCAACATGCATGCAACAAAATATTAAGTCAAATTAAAAGCCATAACACATAAAACTAATAAAGAAAGATAATATATATCATAGGACCCAACAATTCGAACCATTACACAATAATTCGAACATCTCAAAAATAAGTCATGAACTTGCAATATTGAGATAAGCTAATTAAATACCCAACATATCATTTATCCTTTTTCTTAGCTTACCAAAATTATCCTTGTCTTCCAGGTGATAGAATTTTTGAAAAACTCTACCAATTTTGTAGCATTCCGCGGCCTCACGTAAATCATTTGCGGGAAAGACTCCACGCAAATACCATCTTGCACATTCTCTTGGATTTCTTTCTTCTTGATCCAAGACTGCATCGTGTGTAACTCCAAAATGGTCGGCAAATAGATCAACCAGTCTATCTTCACGCTCCTGATCAGTCAACGCGAGTGTGCTTGGTTGACTCGGCTGCCTCGGGGCTGTAAAGGTAGAAAATGCATTTCCTGCGGGGTTAGCAAAAATTTTAAAACTTGATTGTACACCTTCCCCCTGTGTTCGTTCCCCCTGTGTAGTGGCGGTGGAACTCGAACCTGGGAACACACAAACCCAGAAGATATGCTCAACACAGTACGTAAGGGGTTAGTATGTTAAAACATGCAAGTATGTAAAGTGCAGTAAAGTAAATGAGAGGCAGAGATTTATAGTGGTTCGGAGATGATATAATTCTCCTAGTCCACTTCTTCCTTGCTCCAAGGAAGGTTTCCACTATCTTCAATCACCCAGATACAATAGTGAAACTCCCGAGTGTTACGCACAAAGCTACACTCAACTACGAGCTCTTCGCACCCAGCTAAGCTCACGAGCGCTACGCACAAAGCTACGCTCCCCGAACGCTACGCACAAAGCTACGTTCCCGAACGCTACGCACAAAGCTACGTTCCCAACTAAGTGGTACGCACAAAGCTGCACTTAGTTCACCTGAGTGTTACGCACCCAGCTACACTCCTTTCTACCCTCGGTAGAGATACAATATTTGTTTTAAAGAAACAAAGATTTCTTTTTCTAAGACTTGAATTCTCTCGTGTATAGCTCAATATCTCAGCACTTTGAATTTTTCGTTGTAGATCCGATCGCTGTTATTGCCTCTTGTTGTATATTCTCTTCACTTGTCTTCAAGTCTTCTTGGGCTTCTTATAATTCAAAGAATTATTTGCCCGTTATGAACATTCAAATTTTGAACGTTCACTTGATCTGATTGGCCATTCCAATCTGATCTTGATGGCCATACCTTCTCATTTAATGACCATACCGTTGTTCTGATAGCTTGCCAAATTGATCTGATGAAATCTCCATTTTGATCTGCACATTTAATGTCGCTGGTAACTTTTGACAATTTACCTCTGTAATCGCTCACAAAGTCTTCTTTTACGGCTTGATTGATTCTTGAAACTTGTAGCCTCCAATCTTGACTTTGTTGCCTTCTCAGCTTGATATTGCAGACTGTGTATTCTTCAGAGCTTGATATTTTTGACTTTGTTGTGCTCTTGATTCTTGATCTTGGGCAAGTTGATCTTTCAAAATATTTTCCGGGTGATTCTTGCTTGAGTATAAACAATGATCTTCAGAAAATCACCATCTTCAGATTTCTCCTGGTTCATTATATCACGTACTGGAATAAACTTGAACCATGCAAAAATGGTTAAGTGTAAATTCCACTTTAGGTTGCTCCATAAGTTGCTCCAAAATATTTTAGAGTAACCTTTACGTGTATAATCCATGCAAAGTTCCTCCATGTTGACTTTGACTTCCTCCATCACTTGCTCCATTGACCAAACTAGCTCTATTTGTGAATTTATTGACCAAAAATTACTCCAAGGACTTTGGCCGTGTAACTAGCTCCAAGAGCTTCCTCCTTTGTATTAAAATGTAGCAAGTAGGATTCGAACGCTGGACCTCCATGTATATGCTTAAGTCTTTCACCGTTTCTCCATTTCAGCTCATTCAGTCATATCTATCAAATAAATATATTTGATCCTTTTTAGCATGGCATAGAGTAAGACGTAGAGATAGTTGAACTTGAAGTACCGAACTTCCTCCCTAAGTTACTCTATTGACTAAAACTTTGACCTTTTAGCCGTGATAGGATTAGCTCCATTCCATGCTCTCCAAGTCTCAAAATGTCTTCAATAGGATTCGAACTTGAGTCTTCTAGCAACGATAAACAAGCCTTGTCCAATGGATCATGTATACTCATGTGTATAGTGGAAGTAAATGACTTACAAGAGTCATAATAAAATGAACTCTATAAGACAATAATTCGAACCAAACTATTGTCAAGTCTTGCCTTCCGGGTCAAACTCTACACTCTAAAAAATAAAATAGGGGATTTCTAAAATTACAAAATGGCTCATCAAAACTATTACAGTTTTATTCCTAACAATTTCCCCCTTTTTGATGATGCCAAAACCTATACTCAATCATATTTGGCTTAGTCTAGAAATCAACTGATTTTATTTTTCACTTTTATTGTGACTAGCCATTACGATGAGTTTTCATAAAATTTTGACCTACGGCTTTATTTATTTTGACTTATACGAAAGATCATGCTTTGTTGGGTTAATCCATTACTTGAATTTTTATTTTGTACCAACATGCATGTAACAAGATATTAAGTCAAATTAAAAGCCATAACACACAAAACTAATCAAGATAGATAATATATATCATAGGACCCATCAATTCGAACCATTACACAAATTCGAATAAAGTCACAAAAATAAGTCATGAACTTGCAATATTGAGATAAGCCAATTAAATACCCAACATATCATTTATCCTTTTTCTTAGCTTACCAAAATCATCCTTGTCCTCCAGGTGATAGAATTTTTGAAAAACTCTACCAATCTTGTTGCATTCCGCGGCCTCACGTAAATCATTTGCGGGAAAGACTCCACGCAAATACCATCTTGCACATTCTCTTGGATTTCTTTCTTCTTGATCCAAGACTGCATCGTGTGTCACTCCAAAATGGTCAGCAAATAGATCAACCAATCTATCTTCACGCTCCTGATCAGTCAACGCGGGTGTGCTAGGTTGGCTCGGCTGCCTCGGGGCTGTAAATGTAGAAAATGCATTTCCTGCGGGGTTAGCGAAAATTTTAAAACTTGATTGTACTCCTTCCCCCATGTGTTCGTTCCCCCTGTGTAGTGGCGGTGGAACTCGAACCAGCTTGGCTAAATTGATTGACCATTCTTCTTCCCCCTGTTTTTGCAGCATCTAAAATCCTTGGGAAAAAGTAAGCATCCCAAACATGATCTCGGAATTGACTTTCTATTTATTTTTCTTTTGATATTTTTGAGATCTTTTGGCCATCTCATGTATTTTAATTTTTGTTAAGCTACGTAAATGAATTTTTCGAGTATTTCTTGTCTTTTCTCGTAGCTTTTGATTTTTGCATGGCCAAATAAAATATTTTCAAGAATATGTAACCATCCGAATATTTTGTTCCATTCATAAATATTTTAGGCATATGGTTATGGAAAATTTGGAACTTAGACCATAAGCCTTATTCAGACTAGTACATAAAAGGATTTTTACTAATCCTTTCTACTTCTTCTTCTTCACGGCAGCTGGACTGGCTGCTGACTTGGTACGAGAGGCAGAAACTCGGCCAGCAATAGAGGTTTCTTCCGAATCCGAGCTTGAGTAGTGTGTAGCTCCGGATGTTTGAGGTGGTGTAATCTCAACACCAAATTCAGAAGGTCTATTTCCTTTCATGAGAAATAGGACATAGTCTGGATCTGGTTTCTGCACTCCTTCGCCTGGCTCAACTGCATGCACGGGCTGTTCTTCCTCTAGAACGATCGGGTCGGTCGAGGTGTCACCTATTTCGTGTCCACCGTTTGCAATGCGCCGTGCTCTTAGCATTTCCATCCGTGCTTGTTCGGAAATCCTTCTGGACACACGCCTTATGGTTTTCTCAGCTTGTCTCTTGGGCTTCATGATTTCCTGCACAAAATAAACAAGACAAAGTATACAAAGCTCTTTGGACGGGTAGAGTATGTGTGAGGAGATCCCAACTTATAGATGGGTTGAGAAGCCTTGGAACTTGTAACTGTTGAAAAGTTGACATTGAATGTCCCTTCAAGACCCCTTTTTACGTTTTCCAAGCTTTAATATTCATTGCTTTTGCTCCTCAAAAGCCGTTTCTTGCATGGTCAAAGTTAGAAGAGTCTTTTCATCTGCATGTAACATGGTTAGTACTACAAATAGATAAATTACACGTGTAAAACAAGATATATCAAAAAAAAGTTTCTAAGCAATTCTAAAGATAAGAAGCTATAAAGAGAATTACCCCAACTACATCACACGAGAAAGGGTGATTCACCATAGTAAAAACACAAGCAGGTGAAAATTAAATACACACATGCTATGCATACAACACGTAAAGCACACTTGTAGGCAAAATAAAAACATAGCTTGCTAGGATCATATATTCACGCCTCATATACTTTAAATAAAAAAAAAATTGCATAAAATAAAATACTTAGCTGATTTCGATCATCCCCATTTCGTGCCTTAAGGTTGCGAAGCGAGATTCACACAACGGTTTTGTGAGAATGTCTGCGATTTGATTTTCTGTAGGGATATGATCGATTCTTAAATCCTTCTTTTCGACGTGGTCGCGAATAAAATGATGTCGTACGTCGATATGCTTCGTTCGTGAATGAAGTACAGGATTTTGTGAAATCGCAATCGCGCTAGTATTATCACAGAAAATACTAACGTCTTCGCAATCAATTCCGTAATCCTTCAACTGTTGCTTCATCCATAAAATTTGCGAACAGCAACTCCCTGCTGCGATATATTCAGCTTCGGCTGTGCTTGTTGCAATGGAGTTTTGCTTCTTACTGAACCATGAAACTAACCTTCCCCCTAAGAACTGGCACGTTCCGGAGGTACTTTTACGATCAATTTTGCAACCTGCAAAATCTGCATCTGAATATCCGGTTAATTCAAAGTTACCTTCCTTTGGATACCATAATCCAACATTGATAGTTCCTTTGAGATATCGAATGATTTTCTTCGTAGCATCAAGATGACTGTTTTTCGGTTTTGACTGAAATCTCGCGCATACACCCACTGAGTAAGATATATCTGGTCTACTCGCAGTGAGATATAGCAAAGATCTAATCAACATAAATTTGTACTAATAAAGTATGATTATTTTCTTGAATTCTAAATAAGGTTTTGTCAACTAGTTCTTTGGTAAAACCACAACTAATTAAGAACATTGACAGAGTATCGTACCAAGCTCGAGGTGCTTGTTTTAACCCATACAATGCCTTCTTTAGTTTATAGACTTTGTCAACATCACCTTTTACCTCAAATCCGGGTGATTGCTCAACGTAAACTTCCTCTTCAAGTAAACCATTCAGAAATGCGCTTTTTACGTCCATTTGGTAGACTGTAAAATTCTTGTACGCTGCATATGCTAGGAAAATGCGGATTGCTTCTAATCTTGCCACTGGCGCAAACGTCTCATCAAAATCTATTCCTTCTTCTTGCGAATAACCTTTTGCGACTAGTCTTGCTTTATTCCTAACAATAGTGCCATCTTCGTTTGCTTTGTTCCGGAAGACCCATTTTGTACCGATTACATTGTAATTGCCTGGTCTTGGAACAAGTTCCCATACGTCATTTCTTTGAAATTGATTCAGCTCTTCTTGCATGGCTTCAATCCAACTAGGATCACTTAAATCTTCATCTATCTCCTTCGGTTCAATCTGAGACAGGAAACACGAAAACATTGCGTCTCTTGCAGCTGATCTGGTTTTCACGCCTTCATGCACATCTCCAATAATTAAATCATGTGGATGATTTTTGAGC
>CP025646.1:24353865-24422064 GCA_003576665.1 Ipomoea trifida
TCATCAAAAGTTTTCAGATAGCTTTTGCCATTATTGAGTACAAAACATTTGCATCCAAAAGAATGAAAATAGCTAAGGTTAGGTTTTCTCCCTTTCCATAATTCATATGGTGTTTTGTTGTGCAACTTATTGATAAGGCTTCTATTCTGGGTGTAGCAAGCAGTATTAATTGCTTCTGCCCAAAACCGTTTCGGTAAGTCGGCTGTTGTAATCATTACTCGTGCGGCTTCCTTGAGTGTTCGGTTTCTTCTTTCGACAACACCGTTTTGTTGCGGTGTTCTTGCAGCTGATAATTGATGTAGAATTCCTTGCATGCTGCAGTAGTCTTGAATTACGCCGTTTACGAACTCTGTACCTCTATTCGTACGTATTTTTGCAATTTTGAGTTCCTTTTCGATTTGAAGTTGTTTCAACAATTCCGGTAGCTTCCTTTCAACTTCATTTTTCTTGTTGAGAAAAATAGTCCATGTGTACCTAGAAAAGTCATCAACAATAACAAGTGTATATTTCTTACCACTCATACTTACTGGGTCTACTGGACCAAATAAATCCATGTGTAGTAGACTGAGGGGTCTTGATGATGATTCCTGTGACTTTGACTTGAATGAAGATTTGATTTGCTTTCCTCTTTGACATGCATCGCAAATCTGATCTTTCTTGTAGACTATTTTGGGTAGGCCTCTGACTAGATCATTTGCTGCTAGCTTGTTGATCGTTTTGAAGTTTAGATGATTCAGCTTCTTGTGCCATTCCCAGCTTGTAGCATTTGTGTTGTTGGCAACTAAGCATATTGATTCCTTTGTTGTAGACCAATCAACAACATACATGTTCCTCTTCCTTTTTCCTTGCAGTACAATTTCTCCAGTAGTTTCATTTTTCACTAGACACTTGTCTTTGAAAAATTCCACTAAATAACCTTTGTCGCAGAATTGACTTGTACTGAAGAGGTTGAATTTTAGACCTTCCACGTAAGATACGTCTTCGATTTTTAATCCGTTGCGTTCAACTGTTCCGATTCCTTTGGTTTGGCCGTATCGATCTTTTCCTCCAAAAACTACTTTTGGTCCTTCGATATTCTTAAAATTCACTAGACTAGATTTATTTCCAGTCATGTGATGCGAACATCCACTATCGAAGTACCATACTTCCTGTAAACAAATTAAACATTTTTAGGTACCTAGACTTGCTTGGGTCCTTGGGGGTTAGTGATTTTTGGTACCCAAATCCACCTTGTCCTTACTGAACCAAGTAAAGGTGATTTGTAACCATTGTTGACTTTATAATCATAACTAATTTTGGAAAAGACTTTTGGTGCCTGGTTTTGAAAACTGACTCGATGTTTAGGCACTTGGGAAGAGACCTTAAAGGAATTAAACCTTGATTTTACCCATGGTTTAATTTCTTTGTAGTATTGCTCAGAGGGATAAAATCTCCCTGGCCCACCATTCGAAAATCTCCCCTTTTTCAAATGTTGTTTTGCACTAAACTCATTGGAATATTTCCTTAAGGGAACAAAACTTTGCCTTTTGAACTGACTGGGCGAAATATTTCGCAAATGAGGCTTCGGCCCAACAGTACTATTTTTGGCAATTTTTTGATAACCAATTCCTTGTCTCACTGTGCAATCTTGACCTTTGACAAATTTCACCACTTGCACTTTATTATCTAAAGTCGTAGTAGAATTGGTCAACTTCTGAGAGGCTTGAGAACACGATGGATCATAACCCAAACCGGTTTTATCTCCTGAGGGTTTCTGCATATTTACCATTTTATCCATTATTTTGGATGAATGAGTAAATGTGGCTATTACTCCCCTGAGGTTGTGTTCTCTCACTTCTCTTGATTTACACTCTTCTTGAAGGTAAATAATTTTAGCCTTCAATTCTTTTACCTCAGACAGAGCATTTCGCAATTTTTCATTTATTTCATCTTTTTCAAGAATCAAAAATTTATTGCGCTCTTCGAGTTGAGAATGAGTGTCCATAACGGTCTGACAATCTCTCATAAATTGAGAGAAGGACACTCTAGAAAAAGAAGTACTTGCAGAATCAAAAGAATTAGATGTTACCTCATTTTCTTCAACTTCATGCGCCATTAAGCATAAGTCTTGAGTTGATGAACTACTGAGCATTATCACCTTGGTTTTTGCTCACTCTTGGATAAGGACATTCTGCCATAAAGTGTCCTGGCTTTCTACAATTGTAACACAAGTTTGCATCTTGCACTTCCTTTTTCGTCCATCTGGGTGTGCTAGCTTGAGGATAATTTTTGTTGTTCTTTTTCCTCATGAACTTCTTAAATTTTTTAACAAACAAAGCAAAATTTTCGTCAGATAAAAATTCACTATTATCTACTGACCTCGATGTAGACGGTTGTTCGGTGACTAGTGCGGTATTTCTTTCTTCGCGTTCTTCTTCTTTTCTTGACTTCATCTCAAACTCATAAGCTTTTAGATCACTGAAGAGCTTGTCGGTGGTAAGAGTTTTGAGATCCCTATGGTCTCGTATGGCTGTGAGCTTTATGTCCCAATTTGACGGTAGTCCACGTAGGATTTTGAGTGATATTTCCTTCTGATCAATCTCCTTTTCAAGATCAGTAATTTCTCCCAAGATTTTAATAAATCTTGCTTCCATTTCGGCTATGCTTTCACCATTTAGCATCTTGAAATCCTCAAATTTCTTTAATGCTATTGTGAGTTTGTTCTCCTTTTCTTGCTCGTCTCCTTCGCCCATTTTGACTAGTGTTTGCCAAACATCTTTTGCGGTTTTGCATTTTCGGACCTTTGGAAACGTTTCATCGTCGATAGCTTTGAATAGAATATCCTTGGCAATGTTATCCAAGTTGTTTCGTTGTCTATCTTCATGAGTCCATTCCTCTTTGGGTTTAGGAATGTTTTGCGGTGTTGTGCTCGTTTGTGCAATTTCAGTATTGACTTTGAGAATTTTGATCGGACCGCTGGTGATAACTTCCCACATCTCATCATGTAGTGCAGATAGATGTACCTGCATACGTATTTTCCAATCATCAAATTTGTCTAATGAAAATAATAGGTTCGGAGCTAAGTCTCTCTTCATCTTGAAGTTTTGAGATCTGTCTAGCAGCCAAGACTTGGCTCAAATAGACAACCGCTCTGATACCACTTGTTGGTCTCGATAGGGTGGGAAAAGTCTAGAGGGGGGGTGAATAGACTTTTCAAACAATTAAAAACTTTATAACACTTCAACCAGAGTGATTCCAAGTGAATAAATTCAACTTGAAATCCGCAGCGGAATATCGTACGGTAAAAGTGCTATAGGACGAAACTACGTAAAACTGAAGAGATAACTTGCATGCAAAACGTTGGAAATACTTAGAACAGCTCAAAGAACAAGTATGCAAAGTTTGAGCCACATGCGAACGTGGGAACACACAAACCCAGATGATATGATCAACACAGTACGTAAAGGGTTAGTATGTTAAAACATGCAAATATGTAAAGTGCAGTAAAGTAAATGAGAGGCAGAGATTTATAGTGGTTCGGATATGGTGTAATTCTCCTAGTCCACTTCTTCCTTGCTCCAAGGAAGGTTTCCGCTATCTTCAATCACCCAGATACAATAGTGAAACTCCCGAGTGCTACGCACAAAGCTACACTCAACCACGAGCTCTTCGCACCCAGCTAAGCTCACGAGCGCTACGCACAAAGCTACGCTCCCTGAACGCTACGCACAAAGCTACGTTCCCAACTAAGTGGTACGCACAAAGCTGCGTTCCCAACTAAGTGGTACGCACAAAGCTGCACTTAGTTCACCCGAGTGTTACGCACCCAGCTACACTCCTTTCTACCCTCGGTAGAGATACAATATTAGTTTTAAAGAAATAAAGATTTCTTTTTCTAAGACTTGAATTCTCTCGTGTATAGCTCAATATCTCAGCACTTTGTATTTTTTGTTGTAGATCCGATCGTTGTTATTGCCTCTTGTTGTGTATTCTCTGCACTTGTCTTCAAGTCTTCTTGGGCTTCTTATAATTCAAAGAATTATTTGCCCGTTATGAACATTCAAATTTTGAACGTTCACTTGATCTGATTGGCCATTCCAATCTGATCTTGATGGCCATACCTTCTCATTTAATGACCATACCGTTATTCTGATAGCTTGCCAAATTGATCTGATGAAATCTCCATTTTGATCTGCACATTTAATGTCGCTGGTAACTTTTGACAATTTACCTCTGTAATCGCTCACAAAGTCTTCTTTTACGGCTTGATTGATTCTTGAAACTTGTAGCCACCAATCTTGACTTTGTTGCCTTCTCAGCTTGATATTGCAGACTGTGTATTCTTTAGAGCTTGATATTTTTGACTTTGTTGTGCTCTTGATTCTTGATCTTGGGCAAGTTGATCTTTCAAAATATTTTCCGGGTGATTCTTGCTTGAGTATAAACAATGATCTTCAGAAAATCACCATCTTCAGATTTCTCCTGGTTCATTATATCACGTACTGGAATAAACTTGAACCATGCAAAAATGGTTAAGTGTAAATTCCACTTTAGGTTGCTCCATAAGTTGCTCCAAAATATTTTAGAGTAACCTTTACGTGTGTAAGGTTCATGCGTGTATAATCCATGCAAAGTTCCTCCATGTTGACTTTGACTTCCTCCATCACTTGCTCCATTGACCAAACTAGCTCCAAAATTCACTCTATTGACCAAAGTTGTGCTCTTTTGACTTGGCCGTGTAACTAGCTCCAAAAGCTTCCTCCTTTGTATTAAAAATGTAGCAAGCAGGATTCGAACGCTGGACCTCTGTGTATATGTTCAAGTCTTTCACCGATTCTCCATTTCAGCTCTTTCAATCATATCCATCAAATAAATATATTTGATCCTTTTTAGCATGGCATAGAGTGAGACGTAGAGATAGTAGATCTTTGAAGTTCTTCTCGGTTTAGATTAATTGACCCAAACTTCCTCCATTTGACCGAACTTCCTCCCTAAGTTACTCCATGAGTTTCTCTATTGACCAAAACCTTGACCTTTTAGCCGTGTTAGGATTAGCTCCATTCCATGCTCTCCAAGGCTCAAAAATGTCTTCAATAGGATTCGAACTTGAGTCTTCTAGCAACAATAAACAAGCCTTGTCCATTAGATCATGTATACTCATGTGTATAGTGGAAGTAAATGACTTACAAGAGTCATAATAAAATGAACTCTATAAGACAATAATTCGAACCAAGCTATTGTCAAGTCTTGCCTTCCGGGTCCAAACTCTACACTCTAAAATAAAATAGGGGATTTCTAAAATTACAAAATGGCTCATCAAAACTATTACAATTTTATTCCTAACAAAACACTATACTATAAAAGGAGGGTTTCTTTCTCTTTACCCATCCGATGTGGGATCACAGATGAACAAAGGAAAGAGGGGCATTTAGCCACTAACCATAGCCATAAATATCATAAATCACGGCATCATATATTGCTCTTTATTTTTGGGTTAGTTTTTCCTGAAGTCAGTCACTCTCAGATAGAGCCGCACGATCATATGTTAACTCTTCCGACAACAACTGGTTTTCAACGGTAACATTACTTGCTTCATTCATTACATGCATGTGTTGAAAATCTCACAAAGTCTTGTTATAGATTAATAAAAGCTTTGACAACTCTAACAATGCAAAATCCTTTTTTTCGTCATCATTTAGAAATAGATATGTAAGAAAATAATAGTACATTAATTACAAAACAAAATTACATGAATAAATAATGATTATATAGAACTAAAGTATTTGAATAATAATACCTGCTTGGTCTAATAATCTCATGCGATTATGTTGAGCATCATCAACGAGATGTGTCCACGCTTTGTTCCACACTAATTCAGGACTAACCATTGTGTTTGCCATTAATAGAGTAACAAACAACTTTCTTAGTGAGTGGGCAGTTGAAAAATGGTTAGCTTCCTTAATTGCATCAATGTATTCATTATCATCCTCTAATAACCCCATGCATAACATACCTCCTTAAAAGTATTGTACTCTACTCCATTGTATGTCCTTATATCATTAAAACTTGTAGGGCCTCTAACTATGTTCAGTAAACATTTGAGATAATACAACTCACCACTACCTGGTGGAACATAAAAGATATGGCCAATTGAAAAACCCCTTTGCCTTGGTTGCCATTGACGAATATTTTTCTTCCACACAAATTTATTTGGCATCTCAATATAGGTTAGCAATTTTGCTTCTGAGAAAATTTTGTTTGCCTTAAACGATTCAGTGAACATACTTTGGCCCAAAGTTTGTTTATTCAATATTGTCTCAACATCTTCATCGTCCTGAAAGAAAATAGTGTGACTATCTGGTAAGTGGAAACTAAGCCTTTCTACGGTCGGGGTTCTACATTGAATTTCAAAACTTAGTAAACGCCAAGTAGCCTCATATGCCGAAACGTATCTACAATCATAGTACATGTTGATCTCATCAACAACTTCAACTCCATCTGCATTTGATGCACTCTTATAAAATTTAGCAGTGACCCGATCATTTCCTTTGTTAACATACTTGAATAAGTATTTGATAGATCTTGACTGGTTGCACCATTCCACATTCATATGTGCCTTATATCTCAATAGCAAGTATTTATTATGAGGGACCACATACCGATTATCCAACCGAATACCATTCTTTGTAATTATTGTACCATCATCACGTCTTCTATATAATGGGTAACCATCTGGATCAAAAGTTGAGGAATCAACAAACTTTTATGGGAAGTGTTTAGAACACCGTCCATTTACCATGCAAGGCGATGCCCTCCTCACAATACCGCAAGGACCATGTATCATAAACTCCTCCACTGCTTGATGATACTTAGGATCTATTTGTTTGTCTGGGATTTCAGCGGAGATTAATTAGTCCATTATACTATGAGATGAAATCATCGTGTTTGACCCAAGAAAAAGAAGTATATGAGCATGCGATAATCCACATTTTTTAAATTCAATTGTGTATATCATTGTATAAATAAAAAAATTTTAATTAAGAACAATAAATATAACAACTTAATTTAAAAATAAATAAACAGAAAAAAATATAACAATTCAATATTCTTACATGCTTTCACTAGACCAAATAATTCTCGAGACTTGAACTCTTTAATTAATGAATCAAGCTTCATCTTGAAAACCCGCTAAACAATATCTGGTCTATCATTAGCTCGCAAACCTCTAGTTCCAATATATCGTTGGATTTCTGGCTAATTTGGGTTACATGTGAATGTAATGAATAAGTTTTGATAACATATCCAATGACATATAGCCATAGCATCTTGGTAGTTTTGAATCATATATCTTGCACCTCCCATAAAACCGGATGGTAAAATAATCCTTTTATTCTCTTGTGTTGAAGGGTCTATATCTCCTCTAAACAATGCATCGGAAAAAC
The DNA here is from genome assembly GCA_003576665.1 of Ipomoea trifida. Classification (NCBI taxonomy): domain Eukaryota; kingdom Viridiplantae; phylum Streptophyta; class Magnoliopsida; order Solanales; family Convolvulaceae; genus Ipomoea; species Ipomoea trifida. The sequence continues at coordinate 24,361,287 of CP025646.1, forward strand.
CTTTGTAAACTTCACAGCGCAATGCCTTTTGATTGTTACGTATGAATAGTAGATGACCTAATTCAACTACTGTGTACCCATCAACTAAAAATTGTTGGAACAACTGCCTAGCATGCAATAATGTTGAAATTTCACTTCACCTTTCATGTATTTTAAAAGCAAAATACTCACCGGGGGGGGGGGGGTAATACGTTGCCTGCTACAACCTAGTTGGTTTCGAACCGTAGTAAATTGGATATCATCCCTATATCCATCTTCTCCATACGGAAACAAAACGGGATATTGCAATGGTAAGTATATAGGGTTGAGTTCATTAATTCTCTTAAGCTTTCCTGTTTTACACTCAACCAGAATATCTCGCATACCCATGTCTGGACCTACGTCACTTACTATCAATGCCACTACCTAAGATATTGTTGGTAGATTGTATGTCCTTGCATCCTTCGACCTCTTTCCTATTAGTCTCATCCTTATTTCAGTTCTGGGATTATTATCAATCTCAGTCCTAGCCATTCTGAACCAAAACATTGTGATCATCTAAAACTTGTTTTATGTCATTGACCACCTCTAACTGTATTACTGTTGTAACATTTTTGTTCATAAGTAGGGGAAAATAATATGATATTCAATACAATTTTTTCAATTACGAAAATAATTGAAAGATAGTATACAAAAAAAAAAAATTTACCTTATTGAGTTAAGACGGTTGTTAATTTCATTTTCTGTGTCGTGGATATACAAATGCGCAAACTTTGGGGAAGCACCATCTGTTGGTAACAAACTTCCTATTAAGTGAAAGCTTTTACCATTAATCCGATACACCGGTGGACCACCATCTTGATTTACTGCTCTATCCACTCTTCCACCCCATTGACGTAAAACAAAACATAATCTATAAAACTGAATATTGTCAAAGAAATGGTCTCTTTTCTCACCATGTTTTTAAAAAAAGATCAAAAAAATTTTGGGGTGGTTTGTTAGAAGGTGGTAATTTAATCTTACCATTGGTACAACATAAGGAATATTTAGTAATTCTGTTACAGTTAGACTTATCTAAACGTTCCTCGTACCAAAACAGTGCACCACAATGCAAACATAAATCACACGGATCCCCAAAATCCGCATAATTAACTGTCAAAAAAATATGATGTCAAAATTAAATTGCGCTTTTAACAATACATTGGCAACATCTTCACAATGCAATATGAACTAACCAATTGATCCATTATGTGTGATTTCTTGTTCCTTTATGGCTTCGTTGAATTCATTGTTTAAGTTTCGACATTCCATTGCAGAAGTAATCATGGTATGGGTTAAGGTACATTTTGTACTCGGGTTGCAGGAATCTATATTGATATGAACAACTAAAGAATGTAAGTCAAAAATCATTACATGACAATTTTCAATATCTGTATGAAGTGAATAAGAAAGTGAGATTTGCATATTACTTACTTGACCTAGTATTGGTATCTACAACTACTCTAGTGTTATTGGTTGTTGTAGGTTTTGTGTTTGTTCTCTTCTTTTGACAATTATATTAAATAACAATATACATTTAAAAAATGGTTATAAATGGAACCAAAAGCAAATAAGAACATGTACCCCAAAACATTCTTAGCATTTCTCCCCCAAATGTTTTGATTAAGCCTTAATTGTTGAAGTACTATAAACTAAAAAATGGCAATACATAGGATTGAAATTTATTGATAAAAAAAATAATATTTATAACAATTACAATATTCATTTACTGTAAGAAACGTATTTTCTATAATACCTCTTGAATGATTCATATTAGGTGTAATGGTGATATCAATGGTGTCCGATTTAAATTGTTGACAATATTGCTCAACCTTGAGGGCCCTAAAATAAAGTATTTGTGTTAGAAATACATTAAAACAATTGCTATGAACATACAATAAAAAATGTAGATAATAATGTACTAATCAGTAGTTAATATGCTCAACGGAGTAGATAAGGATTATTGAAAAACTCTAAATAATTGGTTTTCAGATCGATTTGAAGAAAACCCAATATGTTGTGGGGTAATGATATTATCAAGTTGTATCCAATTTTCATTTTCTAAAGAACACCGACCAAGAAAACACATTATTAATACACATGTAGTATTAACTATGTAAAAGTAAATACAATGTTCTAATATACATGTCGGATAATGATATTGTCATGTTGTAGCAAATTAATGCCTATTTTGTAGAAAATATAAAGAGACAACATAGAGTAATACAAAACTAGTATGAACTACATTTTTCAAAAACAATTTTGATAAGGGATTCTCCAATAGTTAAGGGTTTGGGGTAGTTTTTGAGGAGATTTTGTAAGTGTGATTAGGAAAGAGAAAATGCGGTGTAGAAAAAAACTAAAAGAAAAAAATAAAACAAAACAAAAAAACTGGAAAAAAGGAGGAATTACGCGCCCTGATTTGCGCCTCACGCATGTGAGGCGCAAATTAAATGCCATAGTGGGCCCCATTAATTCCTGCCAAAATCCCATGACTTGCAGGATAAATATTTCTACAAATTTTACCCCTTCGCTTTGTATTAAACTCATGCACTAGTTTTTAGGCCTAAGACTTTGTGCCAATAACCACTAATGGTGAAGGCCTAAGCAATTAATAAAATATTAAAGCAATATTTTAATATTACATTCATAGCTAATTGTTAATACTATAATATAACATACATATTTACCTATATATGTATATAAAAATTTATATATGTATATAAATATATATATATATATATATATATATATATATATATATATATATATATATATATATATATATNATATATATATATATATATATATATATATATATATACATATATACATATGTATATATATACATATATATATATTATATATACATATGTATATATATGTATATATAATATATATATGTATATATATACATATATATACATATATATACATATGTATACATATGTATATATGTATATATATATATATATATATATATGTATACATATGTATATATGTATACATATGTATATATATATATATATATATATATATAGAGTTAGGATCATATGAGGTCACTTGTTTAGGTAAGATCGTGAGATCGGATCTTGTGCATCCATTTATTAATTTAATGGTCTAGATTGATTTAAGATGCTAAGTTGAAGTGTGTGCAAACGGTAATAAAATGTGTGTGAATGGTGATTAAGTGTGTGCGGGCGGTGATTAAGTGTGTGCAAATGGTGATTGATGTACAAGATTTGATCTCAAAATTTTTTAGTGGTCTAGATTGATTAAGATTCCAAGTTGAAGTGTGTGCGAACAATGATTAAATGTGTGCGAACGAAGTGTGTGTGTGTCAATCAATCTAGACCATTGAAAAGTATTACATGGATGCACAAGATGTGATCTCACGATCTTACCTAAGCAAGTGGTTTCACTGGAACCCTACCATTGTAGAGAGTCTAGATCATTTTGCTCCTATACTTGTTCGAATTTATTGCCGTAACATGCCAACTACAGTTTCCTCATTCTCTCGATCTCTCTTGCCAGATTTCTGCAACTCATATGTTTTTAGATTAAAAATTCTTCTAATCTGGAAAGCATACTTGTAGTATGGAAGGTGTAAGGGACGATTAATCATGGATTCTAGTCTCTGGACATCTAAATCAGGTAAAATTCTGAGCCATTTTGTTGTTGCAATTGATCATAAATTTCTCTAATTCGAATGAAATGTGATTGCTATTTACCTAGTCTGAAGGCTTTGTAGTCCAATTCTAGTTTTATTTGATAATTATCTACCGTTAAGATTGGGTAAACTCTAGATCTAGCTAGGGTTTATGACTATTCGAAACTTACACTGCATGTAAACCCGTGGAATTAAAATCTCGGGGGCCATATAATTCTAATTCCATGAAAATGAGAGAATTGCACTTCTGTGGAATTGCAATTCCCTCCAACCAATTGAAGAAATTTAGTTACCTTAAGAATTAAGTGGGAATGGAATTGTAATTCACTAATTCCCTTCAACCAAACGCTCCATAATATCACATATCATACCTATACCTATTTAGTCAAATGGCAGCCAACTCGACTTATTTCCACCTCTATTATTTTGTTGGGTAAATTGAAATTACCATATCAATGTTCTTTTAACGAGGTTTTCTCCTCGCCCTGTGACCTTAGCCGACAAAGGACCACAAGAAGGTAAACCAGTCTAGGTTGCCCATAGCTGACCGGCTCAAACCCAAGGGTTTGAGGATCGAACCTCCAACCTCTCGGCTGTAGGTAGAGCACTCTTACCACCTGGGCTGTCCTTACGGACTACCATATCAATGTTGTCATTATGATAGGTGCCAAAGATACCTAGTTTAAGGGTCTAATAAAGGGGCAACATTGTGTTAATTGATATACTTTTGTGGTTAACCTATGGTGTTTTGTGCTCTAATGTGCTAATCATTGCAAAGCTCTACCCTTTGGTACACTTTAGATGGTTTTGTAGACTTTTTGGACTTAAGAAGAAAGCATATGAGATTGACAAGGAAACGACCAAGGATGAAGTACATTTGATGAGTCCACGTCGTGGAGTGGTGTGTGGATTATTTCTAGAAACTTCCACGCCCCAACTCCACGATGTCGAAAGGAGAAGGAAGGGCTTTAAGTGAAAAGTCCACCAGCGATCCACGCTTGTGGAATAAACTCTAGGAGCGAAATTCATCAAGTGCATTGGGGGGAGCTATTTAAGGGATTAGATTAGATATTTTCAGGGAGTTAATCATTTTTTTTTAGAGTTTAGCAACATTGTAGAGAGATCATTCTTAGATTGTAGAGAGATGATTTTTGTAGAAGAACGCATCACTTCAATTCAATCTTGTAAAGATGAAGATCTACTTTAAAGCTACTTGTTTTTTTTTATTTCAATTGCAAGTTCTTAGGTAATTCCTTAATTCTACTTTGATTTGCTTTTCCTTTTGATTTCAATTGCTATTTTCAATATGTGCAATTAGGTCAATTGTGATTTCAATTTCAAAGCATGAGTATGTAACTTCTTTTATGGTTTGAAGACAAAACAAAAAGGTTTGTAAATATTAATGTATTATTTAATCTGTTTGGATGATTGTAGGTTGGCATGTAATTTGAGACACAAGTTTCAGAAAATGAATCACTTATAAACTAAAACTCTAAGGGGGTGTTTGGTTGGGATGAATTTGGGTGTAAAGGAATTGCAAGTCAATGAATTGTCAAATTACACCGTTTGGTTGGAGGGAATTGCAATTCCCTCTAAATGAGGAATTGCGATTGATGGGGTACCCCATGAATTGCAATTCAATGGAGAGGAGAGGCAATTTTGTTAGTGTAAAGACAATTTTGTCCCTCTTCTCATACCTTTATTTTTTAAAAATAATTTTATTATTATTATTATTATTAATTTTTAGGAGGGGGTACCCATTCATACGCTGTATTCTCATGCATTACACGTATTGCACCAAGACGGGATGCCATTAGCATCATCTTCTAACAAACCCATTAATTCTACCGGCGGATTTATGAGCACCTTCAAGCCTCTTGGGAGACCTTTAGAAATCTTGGCAAGAGAATCTGCCACTTGATTTTGTTCCCGAGCAATGAGCGTGATTTGCCAAACCTCAATGCATCGTAGTTCTCTTCTACATGCTTCCAGGATATTGTGTGCTGCTATTGACGGCGGCCTGGTCGAATTCATATACCTTATGACTTCAGCAGAATCACTTTCAAGTTGAACTTTATTGAATCCCAAGTGTGCCGCCAATTGTATTCCTTTTAGCAATGCCCATGTTTCGGCCTCAAATGGTGAGCAATTGCCTATACTATAAGTGAATCCTTTATTCCAGGTGCCTATGTCATCGCGAATCAGACCTCCGCAGCCGGCTTTTGATGTTATGTTGTTAACAGCTCCATCAATGTTTACTTTCACAAACCCAGCTTGGGGTTTATTCCACATAAGTGCTTTCCATCTTGTCTCTTCTTCTCGGCTCCAAGGGGCTTTAGCTCTTGCGAAAGATGTATTAGTTTCTTCTACCTGTGCCTTGATCCATGCTAATTTAACCTGGATGGGTTTGGATGAGTTGTTAAAGATGGCTTCGTTTCTCCATTTCCAAACCCATCATGCCGTCAATGCAAACACCGTGCTGGTATCAGTCGGGGACCTTCCATTACCTTTGTTCATAATACCTTCTTCCAACCATTTGGCAAATGATGCTGTCATGGTCATTTGTGTAAAGTCTGGCAGAATCGCTCTCCAAATTATATCTGCAAGGGGGCAGTAACGCAACACATGCTCCACACTCTCCACAGTATTAGGACAACACCAACATTTATCAGAATTAGTCATGCCTCTCTTGGCTCTATTTTCATTGGACATTATTCTATTGTGTGTCACTAACCACATAAATGTTCTTACTCTGTTGGGGACTTTCAGTTTCCATATACTATTCCACTTTGCCGCTTCGGTGGAACTCTCCTCCCCTATAGCTATATCATATGTTGTACTAACTGAAAATTCTCCATTAGCCTCGTTTCTCCATCCAGTCAGATCCTCCATATCCAGCTCTTCATATAGGATACGTACTGCAAGTTTATTAAGCACTTCTTCTGGAAGCAGCTGATTTAAGGTCTCCCAGTTCCATCCTCTACTTGCATCCCAATAACTAGACACAGTTCTGCTCATGTCACTGGCAGGTATAGGGCTGGTCGCTAGTTGGTATAAAGGTTTGTCTCCCAGCCAAGTTTCCAGCCAAAATGTTGTTCGTTTTCCACTTCTCACGAGCTTTCTAGATCCATTAAGTAAAATTGGTACAGACTTTAGTATTCCTCTCCAAGCATTGGACATGTTTGTCTTTGGTTTCCAGGATAAGCACTCTGTTGGGCATGCCGAATATTTGGCTTTGAGAATTTGTACCCAGAGACAATCTTCGATTTGCATCAGTCTCCATCCCAATTTTGCTAGGAATGCCCGGTTCATTGGCTCCAACTTGCGAATACCAAGTCCTCCATAAGCCTTGCTTTTTGTGATTACCTCCCACTTTACAAGATGACATTTCCTTTCCCCCTCCTTGCTCCCCAGAGGAAGTCGCGGATTAACTTTTCGATAGCCAGTATTACTCCATTGGGCAGCAGAGTAGTTTGCATTGTGTAATATGGTATCGTTGACAGGACCAACTAAGCCAGTGTGTATCTACCTGCAAACGAGAGAGACTTAGACTTCCAGCCAGCTAGCTTGACCCTTACTCTTTCAATGATCCCAGCGAACGAGTCATTTTTCACCCTCCCGTGGAATGATGGTACGCCAAGGTACTTGTCCATATCTGAAACTATTGGCATGTCTAGCGTTTCGCTTATGCTTTGTTGTAGTGCTGGATTTGTGTTCTTTGAGAAAAACACTGAAGACTTCAGCAGGCTGACTTTTTGTCCGGATGTTGCGCAGAAAACGTCTAAGCACCTCTTCATCTCGGTAGCTTGGTCGATAGAGGCTTCTCCGAACAAGATCAGGTCATCTGCGAAAAAAGGTGAGAGACATGAGGGCCATTCCTACAGATTTTTATTTGTTTCCATCTATTATTAGCTATCGAATCCTAAATAATGTGGCTAAGCCTTTGTACGCATAAAACAAAAAGCAAAAGGGATATAGAGTCTCCCTGTCTCAATCCCCTTCCTGGATTGATCCAATATAAATTCTGTCCATTCCACTGGATTGCAAGGCGAGGTGTGGTTACACATTCTAGGATGTTCCTTCTCCATCTTGCATTAAAGCCGATATCCTTGAGTGTGTCTTCGAGGAAGCACCAGGAAAACCTGTCATATGCCTTTTCTAGATCCAACTTTACTATCATCCAACCTTTCGCTCCTTGTTTGGTCTTCATTGAATTCAAAACCTCTTGGTATACGAGGATGTTTTCTGAGATCATTCTCCCTGGAACAAAGCTGGTTTGGTGTTGACCAATTAGTTTATTTGAGATTCCTTTTAGCCTTGTTGACATTGTTTTCGTCACGACTTTGTAGGACAGGTTACATAGCCTTATAGGACGAAGCTGCTTGACTGTTTCAGGGCTAGTCACTTTCGGTATGAGAGAGATCAGTGTATCGTTCGCACCTGTGGGGAGTATACCAGTCTCAAAGAATTCTTGTGCAAATTTCACCAAACAATCCCCAGTGATGTTCCATGATTTTTTATAGAAACCTGCAGTATATCCGTCCGGGCCTGGCGCCTTGCATGGTGACATATCGAAGAGTGCTTGTTTTATTTCCTCAGGGCGGAATGAGGCATTCACTTCTTCCCAATCTGATTCAGTTAGTCTAGGGAATTTTCCAGCCTGCAGAATATGAGTGTTGGGTGATAACTCCTCCGTATACAAACCAATGTAGTAATTTCGAACGTGGCTTCGAACTTCACTTTCGCTTGTAATCCAATTATTATTCTCATCCTTGAGTTCATTGATTCTGTTCTGACGATTCTTTGTTGACGTCGCTATGTGATAATACCGGGTGTTCCTATCCCATGACGTAATCCAGTCTTCCCTAGATCGTTGATACCAAACCAATTCCTCATGATAGAGTACCTCTTCTAATTTCGACCGCAGTTTTCTGTCAAGCCTGATCAACTCCGGTTTCATATTATACCCGAGGTCCCTTTGGACTCCTCCTATTCTAGCCTAGAGTCGTTGCTTCCTCTTAAAGATACTCCCGAACGTGTTGATATTCCATTCGAGCAGTGCTTTAGCCAAGTTATTCTTATTCACCTCTAAACTACTATCAGGCCTCCAGATTCTATGGACCAAAGGTAGGAAGCCTGGATGTGTTGTCCATGCTATGTTAAACCTAAAGGTATTCTTCTCAGTTGCCCTTCGTGCTGATTCAATGCTGATGAGCAGAGGCACATAGTCTGATTCAAAGATTGGAAGGTGAGTCACGGTTGTGTCGGGAAACCGTAGTCTCCATTCAATGTTGCTTAGAGCCCGGTCGAGGCGTGCTGCTCTGAATGTAGCCGTGTTGACCCCTCTCATCCACGTGAACTTAGCTCCTATAAAGCCCAAGTCAATTAACCCCTCCCTAAACAACCATTCATTAAAATCAGAACTTCTTGACAAGGAAAAGCTCTCCGAATTGTTGACTTCCTCATGAGATGTCACCGAGTTGAAATCTCCAGCCAACAGCCACAGTCCCTGAAAATCAGAGGCCTGACATGTTAGATCGGCAAATAGTCTTCTCCGAAGGCTGCAGTTTGGACTCCTATAAACCACTGAGAGTCTCCACACACCAAGCCTTGGCTGATTCACCTGCAAAGTAATGAATTGTGGGTGAGTATCAATTATTTCAACATTAAGGTAATCCTTCCATAGGACCCAAATACCACCCGAGAAACCAACCGCTTCAACCCTGACCCATTCCTCATAGCCGAGGTTAGCACAAATTGAATTAGCTTGTGAACCGGACACTTTCGGTTCTAATAAACACACAACAAATGGTTTGTGGACAGACGAAATGTGGCCAAGGGCGCGCTTGAACGACCTAGATGCGGCGCCCTGGCAATTCCATATTAAACAAAACATAAAATGAAACAAAAGGCGCTTCAAGAGCGCATGTGGCTATTAGCCACAAAACCAAAAGGTTCCCCAGGGCCATCACCTTCTATCATCACAGCATTAGACGGTATGTTGTCCCCCCCAATCTGCTCATCGTCAGGGGGGTCATCCTTCGGAGAGTGGTCGATCCCAGCTAAGGCAGACAAATCCGGCTGCCCATACGCATGGTGAACGACCGTTGTTGTGATATTTCTGCCGTGATTAGAACCCCGGACTACAGTGTGCCCCGCTTCTGCTGCTGCGCGGTTAGGGACACCCCCCTACCATCACGTCCTGAATTTCCTCCACGGTAACCAGACCGGTAATTGCTCCAGGTTGCAGCTTGGTAGCCTCCTCGAGTGTTAGATTGGTAACCTCCCCTGTTGGTCGACTGGTAACCCCCTCGGTAGGCCATCTGGTTCCCACCATACTGATCAGTTTGATATTTGTTTTGAAAGTCGAATTGTACTTGTCGGCCAGAGATCGCTCCACTCGGCTTTCGATGGGTCCCTGAGTTGCTCTGCACCGGGCTTCTCTGATTCTTCTTGCCATTTGTGATAATCCTGGGCAAAGCATCTTCAGGTTGTTGCAAATCCAAACCCCTCTCAAGATTGATCTGATCCTGGGCTAAGTTGGTCTCCTCCAGACTTTCTAGAGAAGCAAACCGTGAATGCGTGGGCATTTCTTGCCTCCTGTCGAAAGTGGGACCATACCCTGGTTGGTTTGCTCTGTTTGGTCGATTTCTCCTCTCCTTTCGAGTTACAAGCATCCACACCCCATATTTCTCAGATCTACTTTGACCGGCCGAGTTTACGTTCGCCGCCATTAGATTGTCGTCAGTTCTCCGTGTGGACTCAGATTATTATTATTTTTAAAAGAATTATTATTATTATTATCATTTGAAAGAATTATTATTATTATTATTACATAAGGGCATTTTAGTAATTCTATCGCTTCTTACTTTTTAATACCCTGTACTCTTATTCCTGCATACCTAACACTGTAATTTCAATTTCTACTTTATTCATTGAATTGCAATTCCATCGAATTATAATTCTTTATTGCTTAATTCCTTCATCTCAACCAAACACCTGTAACATCACATATCATGCCTAGACCTATTTAGGGTGTGTTTGGTAACCTGTAAAATGACTTCCGGAAAATGTTTTCCGAGTTTTCTGTGTTTGGCAACTCCTGGAAAATGTGGTCAACGGAAAATGTTTTCCGTTGACCAAGGAAAATCAGTTCATTTTTCTGGAAAATGACTTACGGAATTTTTTTCCGTAAGTCATTTTACGGAATCGCCAGAATAGTTGTTTCACATGTTTTCGACCAAAATCAAGCCATATCAACCATGACCATGGACCAAGGAGGTGGGGAAATCGCCGAAAATCTCTGTTACATTTATTTTTATTTTTTTTAATTTTTATTTTTTAATAAATTCTATTCTTTTTATTAAATACCATTATTTTAATAACTATTATAATTTTTTATATTTTAAATAAAACAATTACAATGTTTAATTATGCAATTCTATCCATTTTCCAGAAAATGAACCAAACACACAAAGACAGTTTTCCATAATACATCCAAACACCGGAAATGAAACTGTTTTCCGGAAAATGACTCATTTTTCAGAAAACATTTTCCAGAAGTCATTTTCCCGCTTTCCAAACGGACCCTTAGTCAAAAGGCAGCCAATTCGACTTCACCTCTATTATTAGGTTGTGTAAAATAAATTGAAATTGCCATATATATCTATGTTGTCATTATCCAAACGGAATTAAAAATACAAATTCCTCGTACCGGATAACCTTGGATGATTTTCAGTTTTGACTAATTTTGACACATGCAAGAGTGAAATCCACTTCAACGCTGAATCCATCTCTACACTTCTCTTGATTATTGATTAATCGCACTTCGATTCATCAAAGAATTTCACTTCCATGGCATTCAATCGCGGGTCTATCTTCCTCCGCCGCGCCGTCGGCAGTGCCAGCCTTCTCCGCCGAAACAGATATTCCCCGACGGCACTCGCCTTCCCCGCTTGTTCTCCCTCCCTTTCTACTCCAACCGATCACATTGAGGGTGATTGCAACAAGAAAACGTTTAGCTCCGATTCCGCATCAGCGTATCATCTGCAGGGCGGCCCGTCCCACATGCGCGCGGCCGTGTTTTGGGAACCAAATAAGCCTTTGACTTTGGAAGATTTCCACATACCCCGCCCTAAAGCCAACGAAGTTCTCATCAAAACCAAAGGTACTTATTTGCTTGTATTTGGACGCCCATTTTCTTTTCTTTTCTTTTTTTCATTATCTTTTGTCATATATGTTCCCAATTGAGAGTGTGATTTTCTTTTACCAAAACTTTATCTTGAAAACAGGGTTGTATAAATGTGCAAAGTGTATGATCATCGTGTTTCCTAACAAACAGTAATGCAGTTTGTGGATCTTGTTTACCGATTAGGATAGAGTTAATCTGCCCGAATATCAATGATTTAAATGATGCGCATTGGGTGTGTGATTCTGAGGACTGAGTTTTGATCCATTTCTGATGAGGGTGAAGTAAAGGGGTTTATATAAAGAACAAAAGAGAGTGCAAAAGATTTGACTTTACAAAATTGAAGGCAAAAGATATAGATGTGTTCTATCCTAGTCCTAGAAATATATTGATGATATATTATCAAGTGGTAAATAGTTCAAGTCTCCTACAAGCTACTTCCAAACTAGAGGCTACTTATTTCGACCACACAACTTGCTACATGTCCTTTCAAGCTCTATATCTCCCAACATACTTGGCTCTGAAAAGGAGTTGTGATTTGTTGGAAAAGCTAAATGTGTCTAGTTATCAACACTGTCAACCATGCACTGGATAAAGTTATGATGAATATAATGACCATTGTTTAGAGAAGGTCACAAGTCCTCTTGAAAAGCCAAAGTCCTCCCCTGGTGAGAAAGAGATCTTCTCTGAGTTAAGATCATTTTCCCCATGCTAAGAGACCAAATCATGACATTAAATGTAGGATGAGAGTATATATGAGCTGGGATCTCAATTTTGTAGGCATTGCCATTATTCCTCTTTAAAATTTGGTAGATATTAATAGTACTCTCCTTGAGCTTGTTGTAAGTACCAGCTGTAAGCCTCTCCTCATTAAAATGAACCCAAACAAGGTTACTTGATCCATCTTTTTAAGGATGATAAGCACTAACCATAAAGTAAATAAGTGCCCATTATCTTTGTTAAAATAGTAGAAGGAAGAGGAAGAAATGATCCTTTATTCTCATTCAGTATGTCCAAGTTCTCCATATTACAACCATATATATAGGCATAAAGAAAAACATATGAAAGGACATGATAAATGCTGAAAACTATTCTTCTCAAGGCTACAACTTCCTAGAGTAGAGTAAATATGACTGCCTATTTCCAACACTCCCCCTCAAGCTGGAGCATATAAATCAAATGCTCCAAGCTTGCTAAAAATGTATTTAATCCTAGGTCCACGAAGAGGTTTAGCGAGAACATCATCAAGTTGGTCATTTGACCCAACAAATGAGGTAATGATGTCTCCAGATGCAACCTTTTCTCGTATAAAGTGACAATCAATCTCAATGTGTTTTGTTCTTTCATGATAGACCAGATTGGAGGCAATATGCAAAGCTGCTTGATTATCACAAATCAATTTCATAGGACCAAGTTTATAGAAATTGAGTTATGTGAGAAGCTGTTTAATCCAAATTAGCTCACATATTCCAAGTGCCATTGCTCGGTATTCTGCTTTTGCACTTGAGCGGGCAACAACATTTTGTTTCTTGCTTTTCCAAGAAACGAGATTGCCACCAAAAAGAATACAATATCCTAATGTTGATCTTCTATCCCAAGGGCATCCAACTCAATCTGCATCTGTATATTCAACAACTTCTGTGTATCCATGATCCTTATAAAGTAATCCTGTACCTGGAGATCTTTTCAAATATCTTAAGATTCTAATGGCTGCATCCCAATGACTTTGACATGGCTCTTGTAGAAATTGGCTAACTATACTTACAGCAAATGAGATGTTTGGACGGGTGATCGTCAAGTATAGTAGCTTGCCAACTAATCTTCGGTCTCTAGATGGATTGCATTGAGGCTCCCCCTGTCTTGGAAGAAGCTTGACATTTGATTCCGTGGGTGTGTCAACTGGTTTGCAGTTTGTCATACTTGTTTCTTCAAGAATGTCTAAAACATATTTCCGTTCGGACACATAGATACCCTTTCCAGATTGAGCAACTTCAATACCAAGAAAATATTTTAATTTCCCAAGGTCTTTTGTCTCGAAATGTTGACACAAGTATTTCTTGAGCTGTTCTATTCCTTTTGTATCATCTCCTGTGATGACGATGTCATCAACATAAACCACAAGATATATGCTTTTTTCCAAGAGAATGCTTATAGAAGACAGAATGGTCAACCTTGCTTTGGATCATGCCAAATTGTTTGACCACATCACTAAATCTCCCAAACCAAGCACGCGGAGATTGCTTCAACCCATAGAGAGACCGTTTGAGACGACAAACAAAACTTGCTCCTATCTTGGCCACAAAGCCAGGGGGCTGCTCCATATATACTTCCTCCTTCAAATCACCATGTAGGAAAGCATTTTTGATATCTAACTAATATAACGGCTAATGACGATTGGCTGCCAGTGAGAGGAAGAGTCGGATAGAGGTGATTTTGGTTACAGGTGAGAAAGTGTCTATATAGTCAATGCCAAATTCCTGTGTGTATCCTTTAGCAACAAGTTGAGCTTTAAGTTTATGAACTTGTCCATCTGGACCAACCTTCACATTGTACACCCATCTACAACCAACCACAGTTTTTCCTGGAGGTAAAGAAACTAACTCCCAAGTTCCAGAAGAATCAAGTGCCTCCATTTCATCAATCATTGCTTGCTTCCATCCTGGATGAGTTAATGCCTCCTTGACATTCTTTGGAATAGAAACAGTAGACAAACTAGTAATGAAGGCACAATATGATGGAGACAGTCGTTTTTGTGTGAGGAAATTATAGATAGGATAAGGATTTTGAGTGGATCTTTTACCTATTCGATTGGCAATGGGTGAGTCTTTTTCTATTGTGGTTTGGGTTGTGTTAATGGGAAGCAAAGATATGGGACATGAATCAATCGAACGCCCATCCTCTTGGGAGTTTTGACGATTGCGTCGTTGATAGGTGTACATGAATGGTGAATCATGTCCCTCCTCTTGAATGGTTGGTGTAGTGCTTTCAGGAATTGGTGTAGTGCTTTCAAGAATTGGTATAGTTCTTTAAGGAACAATGTGAGAAACAGGTTCTAAAAAAGTAAGAACAGGGAGAATTTTTGTTACCTCGGTGGGTTCCCCTAGGAAGTCAGACTCAATAGAGGTGGAAGAGAAAAAAGGTGTTGTTTCAAAGAATGTCACATCAAAGGAAGTATAGAAACAATGTGTTTTAGAGCAGTAACACTTAAAGCCCTTTCGGAGGCGTGAATATCCAATGAAAACACACTTTATTGCCTTAGCATCAAGTTTGTCATGTCCTGGGGAAGAGTCATGAACGAAACAAGTACACCCAAAGATCCGTAATGGGAGCTTATGGAGAGGTTCCTGAGGAGTTCTGGCACATAAGGATTCATGAAGTATTGCTCGTGATGAAAAGAAAGAAGTGAAAGAGTTAGAAAAATACTCTCTTGCATTATCACTTCGTAAGATTTTGAGAGATACCCCAAATTGATTCACAATTTCATTGTAGAATTTTTGAAATACATAAAATAATTCAGAGCGGTTCTTCATTAAAAAGACCCAAGTGCACCGAGAGAAATCATCAATGAAGACAACAAAATATCAGAATCCCAAAGTAGATGAAACCCGACATGGTCCCCACACATCAGAGTGAACTAGAGAGAATGGGGTATTAGCCCTCCTATTCACTCTACTAGGATATGAGGCTTTTGTGTGTTTCCCAAGTTGACATGATTCACACTCTATGGCTTTTAGACTTGACAAACTTGGAACAAGTTGTTTTAATTTATTGAGATCAGGATGCCCTAAGCGTCAATGGTTAAGGAGAGAGGTGAAACAGTAGCAGTGCAAGCTATTTTGGTTTTGGTAGGACATAAAAGGTGGTAGAGACCTCGTGATTCATTTCCTACACCAATTGTCTCCTTTGTTTGACGGTTCTGAATAATTACAGAATCAGAGGAAAATGTAACCAGACAGTTAAGAGAGTGAGTAAGTTGATTAATTGAGATCAAATTGAAGGGACAACCTGGAATGTAGAGGACATTAGATAAAGATAAAGAATGAATGGTGACTTTCCCAATTCCTATAGCCTTTCCTTTTAACCCATCACCAAATGTAACAGCAGGAAGAGAGTTTGAGAAATTAATATGGGAGAAAAAGGAAGGGTTATCAGAGATGTGATCAGTGGCTCCAGAATCCAAGGCCCAAACAGATTCAGATCTTAATGCAAGGGCAGTATGAGAGACAGTGGTACTGTCAACCTTCAATTCACTGTTCAGAATTTTATCTTCTGCCATAATGATCAGAAAAATGTGAGAAAAGCAGTGTAGGGTCGCAGCAAGGAGAAGAGCTGATCTGGGAGGTTTGGTTGGAAAATATCGCCAGAGAGAGTGGCAGTGAGCAGTGGCTGTGAAGGAGAGAAATTATTTTCAGGCCCCAAAAGGGTGGCTCTGATACCATGTTAAAATAGTAGAAGGAAGAGGAAGAAATGATCCTTTATTTTCATTCAGTATGTCCAAGTTCTCCATATTACAACCATATATATAGGCATAAAGAAAAGCATATGAAAGGACATGATAAATGCTGAAAACTATTCCTCTTCTCAAGGCTACAACTTCCTAGAGTAGAGTAAATATGACTGCCTATTTCCAACAATCTTCAACAAAGTCTTCCAAAAATGGCTAAAAATTTTGTAACGCAACTTGAAGTAATACTGTAATAGACTAAGGAAACCCATGAAGTTTAACCACTTTGTTGAAATAAAGGTCAGCAATATATGAGGCATCTTTGGGATGAAATGAGTAATTTTGGAAAATTGATCAACAACTACTAAGACATAATCTATACCTCTTTTAGTATCTGGTGATCCAACTAAATGATGTGTGAGAATTACAAGGGTTTATAAAGAACAAAAGAGAAGGCTAAAGGTTCAACTTCAGAAGCTTGGAGGAAAGAGAGATAGGTGTGTTCTATTCTCAAAATATATTATATATTATCAAATGGCAAATAATTCAAGTCTCCCCTTTCACCTATAGGTACAAGTTTATAGAATAATAATAGCACAATAACCAGAGAAACATAATTAGGAAGCTATATACATAAGATGAAGACTGCCACTTCCATGACACAAGTTCCAAAGATGAAGACTACTGCTTACAAGATATAATTCCTATATGTTCTTTCAAGCTCTGTAACTCCCAAATAAATGGAATCTGAAAATGAGTTATGACTAGATAGAAAGGTATGTGAGTCTATTTCCAATGCCACCAACAATGCATGATTCAGATTTTCTAGATAATGTTATGACTTATGATGAAACATTGAACACTGTTCAGAGAAGGTCGCAGGTCTTTTTGATGCACTACTTCAATTACCTTGTTGAACCAAATGCACTTAGTTGAGTTTGATAAATTCAAGGTGAATCTGCAGTAGAACATCATCAGTTTGTTTTTATTGCTATCTGGTTTGGAGGTTTATATCAAGCTAAGCTAATTTATGCTTCTTGGGTTCTACTCTCATGCAACAAGAGAATTAATTGGCTAAGTGGAGTTACTCCAATATACCCTGTTGATAAACTCTAATGGGGGTAAACAATATGTACTTGTTTGTCCTGCAGCTTGTTGGAGCTTATCTGCTCCAAAAAAACCATAAGCAGGGGCTAAATAATATTATTACACAGTTCTTTGGGTTACATCCTTGGAGCCTTCAATATAACTACTGCATCTAAAATTGCTAAAATCTTTTCTTTTTTCTTCTGTGAATATGATAATTAACCCTGCTAGTGAACATGTTTGATTATGCAGCGTGTGGAGTCTGCCACTCTGACCTGCATGTAATCAAAGGTGAACTTCCTTTCGCAAGTCCTTGTGTTGTGGGGCATGAGATAACTGGTGAGGTGGTTGAGCATGGGCCACTCACTGACAGTAAAATCGTCGAAAGGTTTAATCATTGAATTCTTTCTGAACTGTTCTATTATTTTGTCTTGCAGTGGAGTTCTTTATAAGGCAAGAACTATGTTTTCTTTATACACTGCAGATTTCCTGTGGGAGCTCAAGTTGTTGGAGCTTTTATCATGCCCTGTGGTAGCTGTGGCTTCTGTTCAAAGGTGACCGTATTGAAATATATTTATTAAATATGTTTATTGGTGGTAAAAACGTAAGACTGTTTGCTTGTGACAATTATATCCAAACCTTTTAAATTTGGCAATTTCATACCAAATTTTAAACTTCTGTGCAATCCAATTTTACTGTTAGATCCATTAAAAAAAAAAAAAAAAAAAAAAGAAGAAATACTGACCCATTCCAACCTAATGTTTCATGGATATCTAAATATGTAAACTAATAAATGAGTGAGAAATGTAGGACCTGGTTGGGTTTTATTGGGTTGGATAGTTAAATTGTTTAAATTGCAAAAAGGTTTCAAATTTGGTATTAAGTTATTAACTATTAAGTTGGAAAATTTAAAAGGTTTGGGTATAATTGTCATATGGCACAAAGGTTTGGGTTTTTGGTAACCAATAAGCCAATTAAATATGAAGGTGCTAGACCCCTTAATGCCCAGTTTCAATGTAAACAGGGTCAAGATGACCTATGTGAGGCTTTCTTCGCTTACAACCGAGCTAAAGGAACCCTTTATGATGGTGAAACACGACTGTTTTTCCGCAGCAGTGGTAATATGCTTGGTTTTATAACTTTTATTGTTTGTAAATTATTTGTTACAATTTAGTTTCCAGTTTCCTACACAATCTCTTTTGTCAAGTAAATTGGCCCTTTCAGGTTGGACCAAGATAGCTGCTTTATTAAATTGTTACTTCTTGAGTCTAGCTAAAAGTGTGAATTAATTCTTGCTTCCAACAAATTTTTATTTATTTCTGTGTGCACAAACAAGGATCATGAGTTATGTTCTACTTTTACACCTCATGAAAAATCAAAATGTCTTGTCTTTATAATTTTCACTTTTTTGTACAAGTGACAGCACATTTTCTGTAGCAACTATAAACTATATTTCTATGTTTGATCATGAATTTCATGACATCTACTCTACACACATCTTAGTGCATGAAGAGGCGTGAATTGGGCTAACACATTGTTATGAAAATTCTTGCACGAATGTCCATGAGCTAAAATTTTATTATTTATTTATTTTCCTTTTTATAGTTTCTCTTAGTCTTTGATGTCTTCAATTGCCTAAATATGCTTAGCATGACTTATTTAGTCCAATATGTTACACCTAGCACGACTTAAGTGGTCCATATGCTGCCTTTTCAGGGAAACCAGCATATATGTATAGCATGGGAGGTCTAGCGGAATACTGTGTGATGCCAGCTCATGGATTGGCTGTTCTACCTAATTCGTTACCTTATACAGAATCTGCAATTTTAGGATGCGCAGTGTTCACTGCTTATGGGGCTATGGCTCATGCTGCTCAAGTGCGCCCTGGTGATGCCATTGCCATCATTGGCATAGGCGGTGTTGGCTCAAGGTAAAAGGTTGAGGACTACAGTTATTAGACCATCCTGTTTGTCCTCTGTTAGTAAGCATCCAAATAATATTTTTAACTCATAAAGCTTGCATAACCAACTAACCAAGTGAAGTGGAGTGCATAGGTTAACGACATATTTCTGATTTAAAATTAGGAAATGGAACTGTATAAGTATAGTGTGTTTATGTTGCATGCAAGAGGATGGTTTACAATAAAATGGCTGAATTATAGGCAGATGATATTGACTTTAAGAAATTGGGGTTGTAACAGAGAAAAATTATGGCCAAATAAGAACAAAATAGATGAGAGCTTGAATACATTTCACTTGAGTTAGATAAGCTTAGATGAGAGCTTGAATACATTTCACTTGAGTTAGATAAGCTTTGATGCACAAGTGTGCCCAAAGCTCACATACTAGAGCTGGCAAAGATGCCTGGTTGATCCTTTTCAAATCTTATTCGTTTCAAGTTCCCACTTCAGGAGATATATTTCTATTGTTTATTATAATTTGTTCTCTGATTTTGTTAGGACTGGGCTTCTTTACATGATTAAAACCCAAATTTTTTTTATAGCTGTCTGCAGATAGCACGAGCATTTGGAGCTTCAGAGATTATTGCAGTTGATGTCCAAGATGAGAAACTACAGAAAGCTAAAGCACTTGGAGCTACTCACACAATAAATTCACGGAATGAAGATGCAGTAAAGAAAATAAAGGTATATTCTACTTTTTCAAGTCACCTTTAGGCAAAATAATGAATCATTTTGAGTATGATGATTTTATCACCTTTTCATTAGCTTCTGTTTGTCAATTTAATTTCCAAGGGGCTATCTTGTAATGTCCCCAATCCATGTGTCTTTTTGGTTTAAAGAAAGCTGATGGCTGCTTCCTTCTATCTTGTTATTCCCATAAAGGGAAATGGCACTTTTAGTGACTGGTGTGAACTACTGAACTTAGGCTCTCAGTTATTTGCAATGTAAGTTTAGTCTTTAAGTTCTTAATGATATGGTGGATTTAGTTCATGAAGTAAACAAAAATGTTAAAGACCAAATCCATCACTTTGCTAAGAATTTAAGGACTACACTTACACCACGAATGACTGAGGAGCAAAATATACACTATAATCACAGTTGAGGACTAAAAGTGTTTTTCCCTCCCATAAATGTTTATTTTCCACCGAGTATTTTTTCCATATTTTTTCAGTCCATTGTCTTTGTGTATATGTGATGGCAATTATTATTACTTTTTTTCTTCCACAAGGCCCAATGAAAAGGCTTCTCCTAATGTAAAATATATATGTTTTGACCCCTTTTAGATAGAGAAAATTCATATATATCTTGTTCCTTTTATCCCATTTCCTTTTGATTAGAAAATTTTAAATTAATTGTACATAATTCTGTACCTGTTGCTTGAAGAGATTGTTCCATAAAAACTGGAAGCTTGTCTGTGATGTTATGCTAAAAAACACACAGCAGGATATTAAGGTGATTAAAATTTAAAATCAACTGTTCAATTGGATAGGAAATTACAGGAGGAATGGGAGTAGATATTGCTGTTGAAGCCCTGGGTAGAACTCAGACATTTGGGCAATGTGTACAAAGTGTTCGAGATGGAGGAAAAGCTGTAATGATTGGGCTAACACTCTCTGGCGCTAAAGGGGAGGTGGATATTAACCATTTGGTCCGAAGACAGGTATGTGCAACAATAAATTTTTAGCTTGTCAGCCTTTTTCATTAAGCAAACATTTTCAAATTAAATTTGTTTTTCATTTAAGTGTTTGGTGTACTTCATAGTAGGGAAAACAACAAAATATCTGAGCCCAGTAATGGGGAAATGCAAGTAAAGTTACCTATAGAAAGAAACAAGTGAAGATTTTGATGATTAAATGATAAGAATCCTGATGAAAAAGGATATATTACGTGCTGTAGACAAAACAAAGTTTACGTAGAAATTGTTTTGTTGGCCAAAAGATGATGGATGTATCTTGGTTACTTCTTTCACGGGGATCGATCTGGTGATGAGTTTTTGTTTTGAAAATTGAAATATTAAGCTGCAGCTGCATATATGCATATATACTCCATGCATCTCGATTGGATTGATCTTATTTTGCTTTACAATCTATCTCCTGGACCAGATAAAAGTAATCGGATCATATGGAGCCAGAGCAAGACAAGACCTTCCAAAGTTGATCAAACTTGCAGAAAGTGGAATTTTCAATCTCAGTGCAGCTGTCTCAAGGAAATGCAAATTTGAAGAGGCGGCGGAGGCTTACAAAGATCTTGATAAGGGAAATATCACAGGGCGTGCTGTTGTTGAGATCATGTAATAATCGTGCAGTGATGGGTGCAACGTAACAATGATACTCCTTTTACTTTTGGATTTTTTTTTTTTAATTGTTGTGAACTTGTTTTTCTCCAGAAGAATACTCCGTAATTAATGTCCTCAATGCATGATTAGCTGTTTCAATTCAGAAGTGAAATAAATTATAAGAAAACTTATGAGTGACCTCCAATATATGTGTAAATAAAATAATTTTCAGGGAATTAAATATATATATATATATATATATATATATATATATATATATATATATATATATACTTGTCCTATTTACCATTCATTGGTCAAATCAACTCTTTCTTTATTACTTATTTTCTTTAGTACCTTTTTATTATTTTTAAATTTATTTTGTGTGTTTAATAGTACTTTTAATGTAGTTTCTAAATATATAGATTTTATATATTAATGTTAAACTTAATATTATGAAAAATTATATTAAAAATAACTTTAGTCAAGCCTCGTTAAACGAATCAGACAACCAAAATGGGACGGAAGTAGTATATTATATGTCAAGAAGAAAATTTTAGTTATTAACAAGTAGATCGATCGATCATATGCCATCATAATATCAAGGACCTAGAGTCTAGCGGGTTAGCTCGAGCAGCATCCCAGGGTTCCTCTTACCATGTGGACCAGCCTTACTCATCATACATACTAAATGGGTTTTGTCTTGTCATGGGTTCATCAAAGAAACGACAATAGAAGTCTAGCGACAAGTTCTTCGAACTTATCTAGGTCGGTATGTCTAACTCGACCAAACATTACCCTTGACGCTATTGTTGCCCCTACCTATTTTATGGCAAATTGCTAGCTAGTTGGTATGTTCATTCATTGTGTCTAACACGGTCACGCAAACTATGCGTGACATTCTCCAACACCCAAAATCTAGCATGCTCGCCCCTCGTGCTAGGGGGAGGATTCTACCCAAGCATCGTTATACTATACTACCTATGCGCCGCATTGTCACGACCGCTCCCGCAAAGCAGTCAGGCTAAGTTGGCGGCCACTTGAGTCCCTTTCTCTAGGACCCATATGTCCCCTGCAAACCACTAGGTTGGAGCAGTCATCGGCACGTCACCCCTTAGCACCACCAGTGTCGCATAGTCCTCCTTAGGGGGTGGGCATTTCGGTTTTCGGTTCGGTTTTTTCGGTTTCGGTTTCGGTTTCGGTTTTTCGGTTTTAAAAAAATTAAACCATTCGGTTTAACATTAGAGTTCGGTTCGGTTTGAAACGGTTCGGTTTCGGTTCGGATTTAATTCGGTTCGGTTTACGGCCCCCGAATTTCCAAAGATAAGATTCCTATCCTGACAGGGTCATGTCAGCGTTATCTTATCAATTTGGCGTGTTATATGCATTATTAGGTAGCTTTATTAAAGCATCTTTTCTTTATGTCAATCAGGCCATCACACCTTGTCGGCCACATGCCTTGTAATAATTGTAGACAGATGTATTCCTGTTTCAAGAACCATCCTTCACTCTTATAAAAGGAGGTTCAGTTTGCTTTGTAAGATATCGAAGTTTGAAATATAAAATTTCCCAGTTTGTGAAATCATAAGTTTCTAAGTTTTCCACTTGAAGGTTTTAGAATAGATTTATGGTTATGTTCCTGCTATTAAGTCTTAGGTAATCCTTTCTTTTGAAGAAGACTGGTCTTCATAAAGTGGTTCAAGAGTTTTGTCATGCCCAGAAGAGTAGAGCCGTCAAAACGGGCTTAGCCCGCCGGGCCGGCCCGCCCCGCCCCCTACTAAGGTAGGGGGTGGGTTTCGAAAATTGAAGCCCGCCAAGGGGGCTTTTTTGGCGGCCTACCCGCCTGTTCTTTTTTTTTTTTTTTTTTTTTTTAATTTTATATATATATATATATATATATATATATATATATATATATATATATATATATAATAAAAGTAATGTATTGTACGTGTGTATGTAATATATATAAAGTTTAGTAATGTAGTGTGTGTATGTAGTAAATTAGTAACATAACTTTATACATTACTAAACTTTATATATATTACATACACACGTACAGTACATTACTTTTATTATATATATATATATATATATATTGTTTGCAATGTTTTATTATTTTTATGTTACTAATATGATTATGTACTTATGTATAATCAATTATGTAATGTTTAATGTTTGATGAATTATGTTTTATTTGAGTTATGTATAAATTATTTTAAATATATTTTTATGTACAAATAACAAAATTTTTAAAAAGGAGTAATAAACTAACAATTTACAAAAAAAAAAAAAAAAAAAAAAAATTGGGGCCCGCCATTCCCGCCCTTAGGCGGGGCGGGCCGGGCCAACAAAATTCAAGCCCGCCAAGAGGCGGGCTTTTTTGGCCCGCCCCGTTTAGGCCCGCGAGCCCGTATTGACAGCTCTACAGGAGAGGCTTTAGTTGTTCTCTCACCTTATCTTGATTCTAGTCATACTTCATCTGATTGGTGACTCTCCCTCGATTTGGTATCAAAGCCAACCATATTTTCTCATTCTAAAACCTTCAGACCTCTTAAACATGTCTTCATCTTCAGCTTCCACATCTACAACTATAGTAGATGAGATAAATTAGAAAACCCATTTCTTAAAAAATCACTCTATTCTAAGATGGATTATCTCTATGAGATAAATTATCTTAAGGAGGACCAAAAAATTGAAGAAACCCATCTTCCACTTCTTAATCCCTATTCTGCCTTCAACAAAAGAAATCAATCCAATCTTCTAGTTAAATCCCTCAAGGCTATTTACCAGAAAAGATCCTTAGTTCCAAAGGAATATATCTCCGCTTCAGCCATGAGCCGATGTCCGATCTATTCTACCCAGCAAGAGCAATTTATTACTCTTGAAATCATTGTTTCCCTTAGTTATCCTTGCTTACCTTTTTCCTTATGATTCTTTTGTTTTCTAGCCATTCATGCAACTCTTGTTTCTTAACCTCCTAAATGCCAACATGTAATTCGACTCCAATTTGTCATCCTTGAGAACACGACACTCGGGGAACTTCTTCCTCGTTTTACCACCTACATTCCACCTCACCGTAAACTAACTCTTTCACCTAGGGCAGCCGGGTAGATACCTTGTGAGGGATCACATGGGTGAGATCTTTTTCTCTTACCTTCTGTATGTTGTCTGTTGAGTATAGTGGATTCGACGAACTGTGACCGTCCCCCAGACGTAGATACTGAGGTATCGAACTGGATTAACAAATCGTGTGTATGTCTTAGTTTCTGCGTTTACTTTCTGCACGTGATTATATACTTCGTTTGTATACTTAAACCTTAAGGTGCGTCGATTTAACGCTTAAGGTGCGCCAATTTAATGCTAATAATTTAAAGTGCGTAGCTTTGTGTTTAAGGTGCGTGTTTTTAATCTTTAAGGTGCACCAATTTAATAACTATACAACTAAGCCCTCAATGCGTATACTTAAACCTTTAGGTGTTTAAAGTAACTCCTTAAGGTGCGTCAATTTAACGCTTAAGGTACGCCAATGTAACAATGATAGAATTTAATAACTACAATGTCAAGCCCTCAGTGCGCATACTTAAACCTTTAGGTGCGTAAAGCAACTCCTTAAGGTGCATTGATGTAACACTTAAGGTGCATTGATGTAACACTTAAGGTGCGCCAATGTAATAGTGATAGAATTTAAGTTGTAAATCCTTTAGATCTTATATTTAAACCTTAAGGTGAGTATATTTAATGTTTAAGGTGCATATTAATCGTAATCCTAATGTTATGTATTCAGAAACTTGTTTGAAACAGCGATAGAAATTGAATGAAGAAAAAAAATACCTTGATTGAATTCTTCCATCGCAGGACAATTGGCGTTGTTTTGCCTAATATTTGTGTATTGACAAAGATGAAAAGAGTATACTTTATTAGCAACAATGGTGATTAGAAATTAATGAAGACTAGGAAACAATGGAGATTAGGAATCCATGGAGATTTAGGAAAGAGAGGTGTGCAGCAGATACTACCGAAGGTGGTTAGAACAAAAAGACAAAAAAAACCCCTAGTTAACCGTTCTAGTTAAATTGGCGCAGTTGATATTGTTCGTTAGATCAACCATGATCTAAGGCTTAGATTTAACAATCGTTATATCGTGGACCAGGGTCTACAGTGCACTATGGACCCTGGTCCGAAACGACGTCGTTTCGATATTAGTGGACGCGGACGCGAATGACTTCATGGAATTCATTGTCTAGAATACACATAATCCTTGTCTAGAATACACAGAATGATTTGAGTGAATACACATAATGTTGACACAACTACACAGAAATCATCCTCCTAACATTCGAATACACAAAACACGTCACAACCTATGTTTAAGTACCCCTAACATGAATACACAGAATCGTAGTCTACAATACACAGAATGCCTTCAAAGGATACATAAAATATGAGTACACCAAATACACAAACACATCACCCCTGTATTTAAGTACCACTAACATGAATACACAAAATCCTTGTCTAGAATACACAGAATGACTTGAGGGAATACACAGAATATTGATACAACTACACAGAAACCTTCCTCCTAACATTCGAATACACAAAACACGTAACAACATATGTTTAAGTACCCCTAAGATGAATACACAGAATCGTAGCCTACAATACACAGAATGTCGTTAAAGAATGCACAGAATATTAACACAAATACACAGATCGGCCGAAACGGGAAATGTGATTTCTAAAAAAAACAAACTATTAATTAAAAGTACCAAAACGACGTTGTTTTGATACAGGGTGCACCCTGGTCCACGATATAAATTTCCTAGATTTAACCCATTTTTCACAAGATCTATGGTTTGCATGGGAGCACCCCCTATATATATATATATATATATATATCAGGTGCGGTTGCTTTAGGTGCGTGGCTTTCGTTTTTAAGGTGTATGAAACTTAAGGTGCGTCATTTTAAAATCTTAGGTGCGTGGTATGTGTTCTTAAGGTGCTTTGTTTGAGTGCTAAAGATGCGTGATTTGTGTACTTAAGATGTGTCAGACTAAAGCTTTAGGTGTGCGTGGTTTGTGTTCTTAAGGTGTTTTGTTTGTGTACTTAAGTTGCGCA
The DNA here is from genome assembly GCA_003576665.1 of Ipomoea trifida. Lineage (NCBI taxonomy): Eukaryota > Viridiplantae > Streptophyta > Magnoliopsida > Solanales > Convolvulaceae > Ipomoea > Ipomoea trifida. The sequence goes on from CP025646.1 coordinate 24,388,049, forward strand.
ATTTGTATACTTAAGGTGCTTGGGCCTAAACCTAGGTGCGTGATTTTCCTTCTTAAGGTGCGTCAGTTGTTGAAACTTAACGTGTGTCATTTTAAAACTTTAGATGCGTGATTTGTATCCTTAAGGTGCGTCTTTTTTAGTCAACAGCATGGAAGCTATACCCGCACCTGAACCCTTCCCTATATATATGTGTGTGTGTGTGTGTGAGTGAGTGTATATGTGTGTGTGTCTGTGTGTGTATAGGGGATTAGGATAATGAATGAACCTTTCCCTTTTCTCTTTGAGCTCTTTTACATTTTCTTTCTCCCAGTCTTACAACTGGATTGTTGATAATGACTCTTGTCTACCCCAAAACTCATGAACTAGACCAACATGATTTCACAAACTACTACTCCCTTCGTCTCATTTTATGTGTCTGGTTCAGTTAACGAGTTCAAGCTATTTTTAATTCAATTTTTCATAATATTAGATTTAGTATTAATATTTAAAATTTATTTATTTAGAAACTATACTAAAAATACTATTAAACACAAAAAATTAAATTTAAAAATAAGTAAAAAACAAAGAAGAAAGAGTTGGTTTGACCAATGAATAGTAAGTAGGACAGGTAAGAAGTCTCAAGTTGATGTTTTTCTAAGAAAAGCATTTTAATGTAGTCTTTAAATAATAGAATAATTAATATATCATATTTACTAAATATAAAATACTACGTAATATTATCACTGTTGCAAAAATTCCCATCTAGGCACCCGCCTAGGCACTAGGCGCTCCTAAACAGAGGCGAATGGCTCCCTAGGCGTCCGCCTAGGTGGCCGGCCGCCTAGCGCCTAACTCGGCCGACTGGGTCGAGTTTGGCCGAGTTAACTCGCCTAACTCGGTAGAGTTAGCCGAGTTAACTCGAGCGAGTCGGCCTTACTAATTTTATTGTTATATTTATATATATTTAAAGAGTTAATTACCGATTTGGTCCCTCGACTATGAGGATTTCACCACTTTGGTCCTTGACTTTCAAAAGTTTCCAATTGCATCCTCGACTATTGAAACGTTAACCAAAAGGGTCCTCAGTCTGTTTTCCCGTCAAGATGCAAGGGTAAAATTGGAAGTTCAAATATATTCTTCATCTTTCCTTAGATGCCTCTATATAGCTAGGTTTCAGAGTACTTTTTTCCTTCGATTCAAGCATTTCATCTCCTTCGAATTTTACATGTCTTAGCTTCGTCTACCATGGAAGCAAATTACAGTGAAGATAACTATGGGTCATCAATGAAAAACAAGAAAAGGGTGTTCGAAAATGGAGAATCTTCAATGACGCATAGTTGTCAGTGTGGGCAACAACCGAAGATATGCACTTCATGGACGAAAGACAATCCAGGCCGTAGGTTTTGGCTGTGTGAATCCGAAAATGTGAGTATTTGTATTGCTTAGACTCTAATTTGTGATAAGTTTTCCCGTAAAAAAAAATTTCTTTCGATTTTAGGGAGGAATAAGTGGTGGATGTGGCTTTGTTCGTTGGTTGACCCCCCCCCCCCCCAATGTGTGCAAGGTCAAAGGTGATAATCTCTGGATCGCTAAGGAAGATAAATCGATATGAGCAAGAAATTGAGAGCTTGAATTTGAAGCTAAGAACCAGCAGATGTGTCGCAGTGAAGGCAAAGTCAAAATGTAGTAAACCATTGTGGTTAATTTTGTTGATTGTGATCTGTGTATGTGTAGTTAGGATTATGATATCCACATTTGAAAGTGGGGAAAAATTGGTTGTTAGGCTTCCTCTAGCTTAATGTAGTAAATGATGTTGTAATAGAAGAATGGTTTGATGTGTTTTTGCTGCATGGTGTAATTTCTTAGTTGTGAAATGGAGTTATGTTTAGATCATTCAATTTATTAGCTTGAATATGTTTGTATTGTTAACTGTATGGAAAATGTAAGAAAATGGTCACAAAATGGTAACAAAATGACAGTAAGCAGTGGTAAATCATAACCAAAAAGCCAACACTTAGGCAGTACTGTTCTGGCTAACAGTGAGCAGTGACCATAATTAAGGCAGTACTTACATTAAGGCAGTGTTCTGGCAATTATCATTGTAGTTACATTAAGGCAGTATTCTGGCTAACAGTGAGCAGAATTAAGCAAAAGTATGGTTTCAAAAGAACCCAACATACTGGGTAACAATTTTCAAACGAACCCAACATCCAAAAAGCCAACACTACCCAAAAGTCAAAATACTAAAAAGCTATCTAACAAACCCCATACTGTTTTCATTCTAAAGTAATTGGGTCATTTGCAGTGTTACTGAACTTAGATTTGGATGTTGATCTTGTGGAGTACTTTCTTTTGAAGATGGTTTTCTTCTTTGTTAGCCCTAATGCCTTCTGTTTTCCTTTGGCCTTCATCAGCATCCCCTTTTGATGTTGTTCCACTCTCCTTGTGTTTCCAAGGTTTAAATTCACACCTTGTGTACTGAAGTTGAAGTCCATTGGTGCTGTGCTATCACATTCCACTCTGATTGTTCGCATACCAATAACAGAACTATGACATTCCACTGGAATTTCAAATAATGAAGTGTTCCAAGTTTCTTCTTGTGTTTCAAATTCAACATCCGGTTGAGTATGAATGATCATTTCTTCTTGCCCTTCTGTTTGTGCCTCCACCTCAGATTCAAGGTTACTTCTTTACATATATATAAAAAATGGCAACACTATTAGAATGAACACAAAGGAAATGACAACACTGTTAAAATGGCAACATTATTTATCCATTTAAATGTATTAGAGTTACCTCAGGTTCTGCATTATGTTGTCTTTCCTCCCCTTCTCTTTGTTCTCCTACCACAGGATCTGCATTTAGCTGTATCTCTTGCCCTTCTCTTTGTTCTCCTACCTCAAGGTTTCTTCTCTACATATATATATAAATGGCAACACTGTTATAATGAACACAAAGTAAACATTATTTATCCATTTAAATGTATTGGAGTTACCTCAGGTTCTGCATTATCTTGTCTCTCCTGCCCTTCTCTTTGTTCACATACCTCAGGTTCTGCATTATGGTGTATCTCTTGCCCTTCTCTTTGTTCTCCTACCTCAAGGTTTCTTCTCTACATATATATAAAAATGGAAACACTGTTATAATGAACACAAAGTAAACATTATTTATCCATTAATTTGTATTAGAGTTACCTGAGGACATCTCCTGGTATTGTGACCACCTTTCTTGCATGTTGTACAATGTAGCTTCACATTTTTACTTGATACATGCACTCCATCTTTTGTTAGTTCAGGGGCAGTTTTTTTTTACTTCATGGGCAGATTTTTTCCTAAGTTTTCTTGGTCTTCCAACTTTTGCAGTGTATAGAGGTGGTAATGGGGGTTGCCTATCACTGTCTGGCCACTCATCAGGCCCAACAAATGGGTGAATACTCTTTGCATAAGTCCTTTTGTAGCCCTCAATTGAATAGTAAGGATCTACATAGTCAAATAACTGAATTTTCCCTCTCTTTAGCCAAATAGCACATATGACATGTCTGCAAGGTATGCCTGCTAATTGCCATTTCCTACATGAGCATGTCCTAGCCCTAAGATCCACTGCATGACGGTCATAAGCTCCTTTCACTTCAAATAAATACTCTTCGCTTTGATACCCCCAATAGCCCCCTGCTTGTTTCTTAAAAACGACCAATTTTGAAACAATTGATGGACAGATTTTGCAAGTCCAATTTGTTGCATGCTGCCTACACTCAAACAATCTGACCATAATTTGTTTTCTCAATATCTCAAGGCAGTTCAACAAAGGATTTTTCCTAGCATCCAAAATCATAGCATTAAAGCCCTCACAAAGGTTATTCACTAGCATATCACTCTTAGCAGAATATGTGAAATGGGATCTTGACCATTGAGCAGGATGTTTGTCAGCCAACCATTCAAACGCTTGAACATCTAAATCCCTTAATTCCCTCATTGCAGCATTAAATGTTAGAAGTGTAGTGGCTCTTGCAGTTGTCCATAGTGCATCTTTGAGTGGATTTCCAGTAAAACCAGCCACTTTCATATTACCATGCAAGTGCCTTACACAAAACCGGTGGCTAACAAGTGGTAATACATCCTCAAATGCTGGAATCAGTCCCTTTTGTTTATCAGACATAAAAGTGAAATATGCCTCTACATTAGCACTAATCTATAGATCTCTTTTCTATAGGTGTAAGAACCAAGACCATGACTCTTTACTTTCCCCTTCAACAATGGCATAGGCTAGACGAAAGAGACTCTCATTTGCATCAATGGAGACTGCAGTCAGCAACATACTCCCAAATTTACCTCTAAGGTGGCATCCATCCACACCTATGATAGGTCTACAGCTTTTAAATCCCTCCTTACATGCCTCCCAACAGATATAAACCCTTAATAGTCTCTTGGCACCATTTTCATCCATGAAATCAGATAACTTAACACGCCAAGTGGTATTAGGATTTGTCTTATCTATTTCCTTGCAATAACTCCAAATTCGATTGAAGTTCAAAGTCTGTTCTCCACTGGTCTCAGCCCTAGCTAATGAAATAGCTTTGTAGGCTTGCCTTTTACTGTTGTGAAAATGATCAGTAGTGCAAGTTGTCTCCCTAAAATCTTCCATCTTCCAATCACTGTTGCTTGCAATTTGTTTCTTCCACCTCTTGGCTACCAAAGTAGTAGTGACCATTTTATTCTCATTAACCCACATACAGTTAGCATGATCATCATTAAACGTATTTATTTTCCAAGATAAATCATCCTTATCTTTTCTTAATGTTACTTTCCATTTGCAGCCATCTCTAGAACACTCAGCTACACACCTTACTTTATCATTCTTGATAAACTTCAATTGCTTTCCATTTGTCACACCATAACTGTGCACAACATCTTTGAACCCACATTTATCCTTAAAAGTTCTACCAAGCCACAGAGTAGGAGGGGCTACAACTACTTCAGGAGGTTTAACAGAATCCCATACAGTACTCTCAACCTCACCATCACTCCCTGCTGCAATTGGTGTTTCTTCTGACAGGTTTAACTAATCATTCACATCTGCATAACTACCATCTACCTCTAACTCATCAACAATATCTGCAATTCTGCATCATACTCACTACATTCTTCATCAACAGAAACTAACTCATCTTCAGATTCTCCTAAACAACCTTCTTCAATGATCTCATCCTCAGATATTGAACTTGGTACAACCCAACCTAATCACATTGTTGGCTACATTGAAAGTCTCAGTAACTGACAACAACTCCACTAAACAGTCTTGCACCACTGAAAAGAACCTAAAGTTACCTTCTTTATACCCTAGTTCACCAAACTTCTCTTTTAGGGTGATAAAACCCCACTCATCAGAATCTATGCCCCTAAAAGTCTTAATTTTGCCTCCCAAGTATTTTGGGGGAATACATTGTTCTATCCTACCTCCATGCCTTATATAAAGACTGAATGTGTATGATTCTAGTCCACCTAAAGTAATCAATGAGGACAGATTTTAATCACTGAGGACAAAAGGATCATACATAGTGCACAATGCTTTTAAGAATAATTGGTCAAAAGTAGATACAACTACATTAACAAAGACAACACAGCACACCTTGAATACTAGTAAAGCAACACATCATGTGGAAAGTGGACCCCAATGTCTTTAAGCAAACAACAAAGTACACAAACCCTTTTTTTTAGAACAGCAATGTACACAAACCCTAGTAACTATAATTTAAGCCAAGTTGGTCCCCATTATCTATATTCGAGGCACAACAACCCCACATACATACAAACAAAACCCCAGGTCCCCACATAGAATATTATTTGTGCATTCTCATTCAACAGATATCATACAACAGACAATAACATACAACAAACAATAAGACATCTGTCCACACCTTATATATGCACATAAACACATAAATAAATACCAAAAAAAAAAAGAAGATAGAACATAATTGTATCGTACCTGTATTGCTCGTATTGCAGTTGGAGCCAACATTTGTCGTTGAACCCATCTCCTTCTACAGCGACTAAACGTACAACACTGTTGTATAGTTACGCTTTTGGGTTGAAAAGTGGACGATTTCTCAACATTTGCCTCAGATTGTTCGCGTTTAGGGTGAGGTTCTTAGGTTTTACGATTTGGGAATTTTTCCTATCGTGTTTCTCTCTTGTTTTTATGTTGTAAGTAGATGGACTGAGGAGCTAATACACACCGGGACAATGAAATTACATTTCTATCCTCACTTTTAACGGCTCACAGACGGCTGTTTAAGAGGAGGACTAACTTGGTCAGAAATTCAATAGTCGAGGATGCAATTTGAAACTTTTGAAAGCCAAGGACCAAAGTGGTGAAATCCTCATAGTCGAGGGACCATAATTAACTCTATATTTAAATTTATTTATTTATATAAGTAAGATATATATATATATATATATATATATATATATATATATATATATATATATATATATATATATATATATATAATATAATATAATATAATATAATATATGACATACACCCACACACATGAATTAATTTTTTATTTTTATAGGTCGCCGCCTTGAACCGCCTAGACCACTTAGGCGCTAGTCTACCGCTCGACTAGCGCCTAGCACCTACTGCAACCATGAATAATTGAATATTATATGAACCAAAGTCAATACACCTTAAAAATATTTACAAATAATAAAGGGTTAAACCCCATTCGGGAGTTCAATGATGTGCAACCCAAAAAATATGTGAACATTGTGGGTGAGGGTGAGTATCCAATATGCACATACACCCTCATCTCAAGATATAGAGCTCTTATAACCTCTAACAAATGAGAGCCCCTAGTATTTTCGCCTAACGTGATCTTTTAAATAGTCATTAAATAGTCATCAATGAATCACTCGCAAACCCCCCTCTTCTAAAACCTCTATCCTAACACAAAAGCAACTGCACTATTCAAAAACCTTTATCCTAACACAAAAGCAATCTATGGTAAATGACCAAAATTTTTGCCATCAAACTTGATACAATTCTCACTCTATACATAAAACCACATAGTCCCACTACAGCCAACCTTGGTTGCCCTTTAACACTTTCATCAAGATTGACTTTTATTGCAGTTTATCCCACCTCATTAACATCTCAATGCTTTAACTAGTTTAAAGTGATCTCTTTTTGCCTTTTATCTACTTGAGTCAAATGAAAAAAGAAAACGGTTCTATAGCCAAGAAGAATAAAACAAAATAACTAGCCAATAAGCATCATCTACTGTACAAAATTGTGTTGTTCCTGTTACACAAAGGCCGTGATCATAGGATTGAAAGGAGTAAAACTTCATTCCTATGATGACCACAGTTGGAAAATGTCAAAAAAATCAAAATGAGGAAGAGCTCCCACCATGAAAGAAAGAATGGTCAGTTTTTAATTAATGCGGCAGAAATTATCTGCTTCCAATTCAATGTGAGGTTAGTTTCAGATGTATCATCAAATGCAGACTAAGGCCTTTGTGAAATAAAGAGAGTTGCTCATCTTCATTCTTCTTTCCACTTGTTTATGTACTTTAAGAAAGCAAGAGCAGGATTGTCTCTTGGTGGGGCACGCACACGAGTAGACCTCCGGAGAACAGCTTCTTCCATTGCAACTCGCAGAGCTGCCTCCTTTGATCTCTTTTGAATTTCCAAGCTGCAAACATCCAATCAACCACTTATTAATGAATTATGAGCATAATTATAGGGTTTAAAAACACCAGAGCTAAATAAAGAGAATAACAGACTCCACAAAAGAACTTCCAGAAAAGCCAAGACAATGAGGATATATCAATTTCCTCACAAATTTCTGCAGTGGAGCAAAGCAAATGAAGTAAGAGGCTTAAATGACACTATTAGATATAATTACCTAATTTTTCCATAAAAATTTTCCAACTGCTTCTTAAGAGCTCTCTCCCTAACACCCTTCACATTAAGTGAGCCCAGCAGAGCATCAAGCTGTTACCAGAGAGAAGCTTTGAGGATTAGGAAAAACATATGGAAAATTAAAAAAAAAACAGAGCATGCAACAACATTGATACCTCATCTTTGGTATAATAATAGCCCCACCGCATAGAGTCAGAACTCTCAACAAATATTCTTGCATCACGTCTGAAAAACCAATATGTATTATAGTCTCTGTCTTTCCCCAATGGATTGGTGCGTATAATTGTCTTCTCTATTTCCCGGTCAAGATATTCTTTCTGAATTGGAAAATGGATCACAAATACCAAGTTTAGACATGATACCATTTCATGTCAAAATGACAAATTAATGACCACAAAGTTACAGCAATATCTGCATATAAAGAATTTATATATGCAGAAGTTTTGCATGTATATGTGTGCACATGTAGGAGATAGAGTCACAGAGAGCTCACCCTTTGTTCCTTGCTCCTATTTTCAATTGTTTCCTTTATTTCATTCTTCCGCATTTTATGAGCTGCCCTCTGGTGGTCCTTGCACTTTTCTGGTGATTCCTCCATTTCATCCTTGTTAGCAGCCTTCTTTGGTGAATCGTCCATGTATTCAGCAGCATCTTTCTCATTTATCTTTTGCTTCTTAGCATTCTTAAAAGTGACATCTTCTAGCTCACTTTCACTAGAGGGAGAGAGATAAGAAAAAATTAAAAATAAAAGCAAAGGGACCAATATCATACTACAACCAAATTGGAAAACAATTTAATAATTGTGAATAATAAATGTAAAACCTGTCATCCGACCCTTTCTTTGGAGCATCTACATTCTTTTTAACATTCAAAGGATCTACTGAGTTGCCATGCCCGTTCATTGCGTCTTTTCCAGTAGACTGAATCTTTAAACGTTCCTTTTCTTCTCTCCTCTTTCTGCCTTCTTCCAGAGCTTCATCCCTCCTTGCTGCTGCCAGTGCCTGCCTCTTGTCCATATCCTCATCCAACTTTTCCTTGAAAAGATCTGACTCAAGAGCTTGAGCAACTAGTTCCCGCAGGATGGCTAATTTAACATGAACATCTAGAAGGCCATAATGGCCACGTTTAATTGTAGAGATATGTGCAGACAACTCAGCAATGCCCGTCATTTCCAAGAAATCACATAAATACTCAGTCCATGTGATCAACGTAATCTGGAAAGTCAGGTAAAACACATTCTCGTTACATGAGGAGTTGAACTAAAGAAAAGCATACAACCATCTTCGTTTTCAAGTTACAGGAAGAAAAAGGAAGAAAGAGAAAGTCAAATACAATGTCAAACCACGATAAGGGTGATATCAAGCCAACCCAAATACAATGTCAAACCACGTTCAATCTCAGTAAATGTGATTCCTCAATTGTTCATTGTGTTGTAAATCTAGTCTCTCAAATTGTAAATATAATCAATCTAATTCCTCAATTTTTTGAAATGAAAGCTGATATAATTGAGGTTTATCAGCTTCCATTTCAAAATATTGAGGGACTAAATTGACTAGAGTTAATACCCAATTTGGTCCCTCAACTATTAAGATTTTACCACTTTGGCCCTCAACTTCCAAACTTGCTCAATTTCATCCCCAACTATGCAATTTTTACCTAAAATAGTCCTTTGTTCAAACCAAAATAGTATTGATTAGGACCATTTTGGTTAGCAATTGCATAGTTGGGGATGAAATTGAGCAAGTTCAGATGTCAAGGACCAAAGTGGTGAAATCCTAATAGTCGAGGGATCAAATCGAGTATTAACTCAATTGACTATATACAACTCGATGAGCTAGATTCACAACACAATACACAATTGAGGGATCAAATTGATTGCAATTGAAAATGAGGGACTGAATTGCATAATGGCCAACAATTGATGAACCAAAAGTGCAATGTATTACTTAATAAATTATGCAATATATTACTTAAAGTAAATTATCTAAATAATATATTAATATAAAAGAATACGTAATAAATTTACTGCCTAATTTATAATACAATTTTAATCCTAATTTTAAGTTCAACAAAACAAAACAAAACAAAACAAAACAAAAAAAAAAACAAAAACAAAAACAAAACAACACTAAGCAGTGCCCTGCCAAGAACCCACTGCCCACTGCCCAAATGCATCTACCCAGGGACACATAACACAGTTTCACAGTGAATCATTCACTCAATCTCTAAGAAAGAATATGAGATGGAGTCTGATTCTTCATCTCCAACATATATACACAAACATGTAAACACAGTGGCAGAAAACAAACTGGAATTCAGGGTCGGAAATACTCTCACAGAAATCACAATGGAATCAACCAGCTATGGGTCTGCGTTTGGACAAGGTATTTTCTATCTAAACCCTAACTTTACCCCTATTGAGTATTGACTGCGCTGACTGCACTTTTGGACAGGCGCACGTACATCGCACTTGTGATTTAGTCACTTCACAGAAAACTAGAAAAGCAACGGCTTCTCCTCGCTTCTGTTTTCTACATTGAAGCGAGGCAACCAGGGGTAAGTTGTGCTCACTCCATCACTTAAGCAACGAAGTAATCACTTTTCACACTATCTAGCTCAGGAAATGGATCTTGAGCTGAACTCATACTCAAGCTAGATTATGAGACCCAAGCATGGATCAAGCTCACTAATCAGATATGAAAGCAGTAAATTGAATCACTAATGGCCTTCTAATCCACACTACATAACCACTGTAAAAGCAAAGAATTTCAGTTCAGAACAGAGCTTAATAACAGCCAACACTTAACCTTTGACTTCCGTTTTTTCTTTTGTATAGCAGTGAAATACTCCCCATTGTCTTTAATTAGCAAGCGCAGAAGAGCTGCATGAGATTCCACAATGAGAACAACATTGCTTTCCTTGTGACAGACAGCATTTTCAAAATCTTCAAGTGAAAACGGTGACAACTGTAATAGCCTGCCAAATGAAATACAAAAGTCCCAGACCATCAAAAGATCCCCCACACAATGCATTGGGACATTGAAATCCCAACGCAGAGGAGATCGTTCAGTCAATTGTATATCACTGTCTGAAGGTTGCACCAGTAGATCATCAATGGGATATTTAATGGGCAGTGTCTCTGAAGTGCCATTTTCTGCAAGCAGCATTTGGGTAGAAACATAAAATCAGATAATGGCTATGATACGTATAAAACTATATATGATATACACCTAACAAGTAGAAATCAGTTCAGAAAATGCAAAAATAAACTATAAAGCATTAAAAACTGATGAAGATAATCTTCCAAACTCCATGCAAAACAGCAGCATAGATGTTGCAATTACCAAAAATCTCTTCATTTGTGAAGCCCTTGTGTTGTTCTCTCCCTGTGTTCTTCCGTTTGGGGTCTAAGAACTCATCCTTATCTACTTCCTGAAACAAGATGACATCAAGTTGGCTACAGCAACAGCAGAAGAAACATAAACAAAGAGTTGAAAAGATACATATAGTTACCGCATCATTTTTTCTATCTCCACTTTTCTTTCGCTTCCTATTTGTGACAACCAGTCCATCCTGCAGAGAGAATCTTCCTTTTAGCTCTTCAGGAGGATGAGTAGGAATACCATGGTCCTTTGCCAACTTGTCATGTAAAACCCAGGGAATGCTATGATATGTAGACTCCCTGATGAAAAGCTTCAGAGCACCTTTACTACAAGGCAGCTTCTTCACTATAAGATCTTCTTCCGTTAATAGTGTATTTTCACGTACTTTATCATATTTGTCCTGCCATGCAACCTCATATAGAGGTTTCTCATTCTCTAAAACTCTTACAATCTTGCAAGGATAAACGCAACTGTTCATCGTCCCATACAGTTCACTACCCTCTGACAAGCAACCTTGGAGCTTTATAGCAATTGTATTGGCAAGATCTTTTAAACTAAGCATGCCTGAAGAATAGAACGGATTGCAAAATCATTAGAAGAGTTGATGTTGAAGTAATAGGAGAAAACCTACAATATGCATGCAGGCCCCCCATTAGCACAGAATGTTTCACCTTAAATCTTTCACCTTAAATCTTTCACACACACACACACACACACACACACACATATATAACAGTTAAAATATTACAAACTCAGCCAATAATAAAGAGCACCAAACTCCATGCCATCTTTATTTCTCAGGGAATGGTAGGTGAAATACAGGAGTGACAGTGCCATACAACAAATGCCCATGCTCACAATATCTTGTTAACGTAAGATGTTGGAATGAAAACAGTGTAACAAGTTGAACAAGAAAGGTAAAAGAACTCTTCACCTTGTTCCAACTTCTGAGGTAAAATAAACCCCATTGAGGATCCATTAACACAAAGCATTCAACTTACCTAATAGTCGAGCCGCTGTTATATTAAGAAGAAAAGAAGCTGCCAGATATTTTGTGCCTTGATTAACAAATTTACGGATGCGTGTAAACACATAAGAAGTATAGAACAACAGTTTTATCATTGCAGCACACATAACGCAGATACACAACCCCAGGTTTGGTTTCTGCACTTTCTAGCCAAGATCATTTCACATTCTATATTTCTAAATTCTAATAAGTAACAGCCATTGAATAACAAGATTGGTAATATAGCACCTTCATGGAGCATCACCGAGAAAACGAAGCAAAATCAATTGAAGTCTATGTAGTTCAGAAAATTACTGAATTGAACATCACGAAGAACGGGAGCCATCAGTTCTTTTGGGAACCGTTGGGCCTCTTTGCCAGCAGCCTTCTCTGAAACCAATGCCTCCTCATATGTCAGGTTGCTTTTCCCAGTCAATTTGCACATCCAGATCCTTTGTCGATAAAGATTTATCTGCTTTACATAATCACTGCATTTTATTTATTGTTTAATATTAGCTAAAAACTATTAAGTTTTCAACATCAAACTCAAAGAAAAAATTCCAGTATTAGTTCTTAATAAGTTAGGAATTTTCATGGTTTACCCATAATCCCTAAAGATCTCATTGGTGAATCTAACTCGGAAGACCAGCTCATTCGGCTTTAAATCAGTGGGCTTTTCCGCCAAAGGAAATGGCTTTCTTTTATACAATGGCATTCCTTATATTTCAATTCCTGTGCCTACAGAATCCAAAAAAAAATCAAGATTAAATCACAGAAACCCTAGAAAATCTAGTACTGCTAAAAACTCGCAGACAACCAAACAATCAAAATTCGAGTGCCCATTCATGCATGTACATGCCCATACATGAATCCGAGCTATCTTAAACAACACGATAAATGCATAGAATTTTGAATCGAAACTAAATCCGAGAATTCGACAATTTATTACAGTAAAAGGAGAGCTTTCCCGCCAGTGGGAGTTTTCAAGAACATATATATTACTGAATAAAGAAGGATGCGCACATAATATGAAGGAAGAAGATGAATACCGGATTGAAGAAGGGGAATTGCAGATTCGGGTTGGGATTTTTGAAGATTGTAGCTTTTCTGAGTTTCCGATGTGTTTCCGCGGGGAATGAGAGAGAGGCGGTAAAAGTACGGTTTCGCCTCTGACCACACTGACGTGTGAGAGGAAGGAGACCCCTTCTCGCTTTCTCTCTCTTCTCGATTTCCCACGTTTCAGGAACACTATATACCAAATTTTTATATTTTTATATTTATATAATATTTTTGTTATACAATAGTACAATACTACGGAGTATATTTTTATAGAAAACTAGTAAATTAATGATGAAATTATAAACAATTTTAATATTTGAAAGAATATATACATTTATTTGAAATTATAAGACTTGTATATTAGGGTTGAATTTGATTACTTACAAATTATAATAAAAAGATAGAAGGAAGAGCATGGTTAATTGAATTATTTTAAGTAATAAAAATTTACTATAATCAAATGAAGATCCGTATGTTTAATTGTTATAGTAAGATTAAAGTGTTAATTATTATAATAATATTAAAGTATTAAATATAGGTTGTTAATATGGGCGTAATATGTTTATATTTAATATCCTTTAACTATGGGCGTAATATGTGTATACTATGCTTAATTTATTTTAATTACTCACCGTAATATGTGTATGTTTAATTTCCTATATGGGCAGGAAAATGTATCATTAATTCTAATAAGAATGAGGTCATTTTATTATGTTTACTAATGGTAATTAAAGAGTATATTTATTCTTAATTATTATACTAATTATGACGTCTATGAAATCTGAATAATTATATTAATTAAGGAGTATATATTATTATTAATAAAATAACATGCGTATGTTTAATTTTGTTTAATTATAGATGTAATATGTGTATGTTTCATTTTTTTTTAAAAAAAATTATGTTCATAGTATGCCATGTTTAATTTCCTTGATTGATTAGATAAACCTATATTACAGCAAGTATAAAAAAATAGTTTAATAAAAATATAATGTGTGAATTAATTTATTAATTAACATAATTGTTAAGATTTTATTCAAAAGTAACCATTAGGATAATTTTATATGTGTAATAATCAATTTGGAATAATTTGCATAATTGTATTGCATAATAATATGTGAATTGAAATAATTATCATATTTTTTTGTAATCTCCTTTAATTATGGGCTTAACATATATATTATCATTTTCCTTATCTGATTAGATAAAATGTATATTACAGAAAGTATTAATTCTTTAATTGTCATAATTTTTAAGATTTTATTTGAAGTAAAGAAATATAAAATTGTCGTAAGAAGAGAATCTCTATATTCAATTACCATAATAAATTAAGATGTTAAATACGATTAACAATTACCATCAGTTCTTATATCGTGGACCGCGGTCCCAAAACGACGTCGTTTTATTAAGTGGGAGACGGACCCCCGTAATTGACACTACAGTTCATTCCAAAAGATACTGCCTTACACTTGTTTTGATATTATCGAATGAAACTGTAGTTATATCAAAATGTAACTGTAGTTGTGTTGAAATGTAACTGTAGTGTATATGAAAAGATACTGAATAACAGTTTCACGTTTGTGTTTGATATTATCGAATGAAACTGTAGTTATATCAAAATGTAACTGTAGTTGTGTTGAAATGTAACTGCAGTGTATATGAAAAGATACTGAATAACAGTTTCACATTTGTGTTTGATATTATCGAATGAAACTGTAGTTATATCAAAATGTAACTGTAGTTGTGTTGAAATGTAACTGCAGTGTATATGAACAGATACTGAATAACAGTTTCACTTTTGTGTTTTTATATTATCGAATGAAACTATAGTTATATCAAAATCTAACTGCAGTTGTGTTGAAAGGTAACTGCAGTTGTGTTGAAATGTAACTGAAGTTGTGTTGAAATGTAACTGCAGTATATATGAAAAGAAAGTGAGTGGCGCGAATTGATCCGTCTATTTTCATTAATCAAAACGACGTCGTTTTGGGACCGCGGTCCACAATGCATTGTGGACCACGGTCCACGATATAATTTGCGAATTACCATGGGTCATTTAGATGGTAAATAGTATTATCTATATAAATTACTATAAAATAACATATTAATATATTGATCAGTATTATAACAAAGGTTGTAACCTGTAAGCCTTCAAGGTATGCTATATTAGGAAAAGTATCAATTAATTTAAATATAATAGGAAATTACCATAAAATACTCCCTCCGTCCCATTTTACCTGTCTTACTTTCCTTTTTAGTTTGTCCCAAAATGTTGTCATATTTCCAAAATTGAACATCACCATCATTCTAATTTTCCTAATTTACCCATATGACTTTTACTTTTTTTATTGCTTTTATTTCCAAAAGTGAAAAAGTGAAGGGCATAATTGGAAAACGCATTACACTTACTTTAATTTCTTAAAAAGCGTGCAAAAAGTAAATGAGACAACCTTTTCGGGACGGAGGGAGTAACATATTAATATATTGATCAGGATTATAACAAAGGTACGATATATTAGGAAAAGTATCAATTACTTTAAATATGATAGGGAATTGATGAGGTGGTATCAATCCTCCTAATTTTTCATAATCCTATATTTATAATTACCGTTATAAACGAATTTAATAGAAAAAATTAATTAGGAACTCATATTAAGAGTTTTGGATTATTATTATTATTATTACTATTACTATTACTATTACTATTATCTACTATATCTACTATACTAATAAGAGCCAAAAAGAGTTAGGCCTAAAATGGGTAGAAAAAATGGCGGTAATCAAATGGATGGTTCAGATGAATTATTTAATCAAATAGATGGCTAAGATAATTCATATTAATACTATTCATAGAGATTACCTAATTTAACCTTACTTTTATGATTTTCCGTTAAGTTTTCCGTTAAATATTCTCTTCTCTGTTAATATTCCGTTAACTTTTAACTTACCCATTAATTTCATAAGAAATGTCTTAGGTTCGAACCTCATCTCAATCAAATTTGACATAATTAAGTTTTTCACTCTATTTTACTCTTATTAAATTAAATAAATTAGTATCTACAACAAAAAAATGATACATATGTATTTCTTTAATTTAGAATTATGTGTCTACAATACCTTTATTTGAAAAAATTATTCATTATCAAAAAATTAAATTAAATAAGAGAAATAATTTCATTAGTTATATTGTTTTATTTTCTCTCATGCAAAGATTTTTACATTCAAATTTATCATACATTGTCCATTATCTTATTTTTACAATATCTTGTAATTAAATATCAAAGTTATAGTACAAAATAATGTTATATATTTATTTACCAAGTATTTTATAATACTATGAAATTTTAAATAATTTGAAGCTAATTATATTAACTACTTGGGATTGGTTGACAAAGAGAGTACTCAAATAACCCAACAAATTGAAGCGGAATCACTCTATTTTACTCTTATTGAATTAAATAAATTAGTAGTTACACAAAAAATGATACATATGTATTTCTTTAATACCATGAAAAAAATAAAAAAAGAATAGTTTGAAACCAATCATATTAACTACTTGGGGATTTGTTGACAATGAAAGTACTCAAATAACCATTACCCAGCAAATTGAAGCGAGAAACTACCTTTTAATATCTTTGGAATACATAATATTTTAATTTTCAAATTTTTATTAATTTATTTAATCTTTTTTCTTAAACTAGGATTTCTTTATCCACAATAACTCATTCAACAATAATGGTTGAACCAAATGATAACCAAGCAGAGCACCTAAAGGAAAGTCCATAGCTCCTATATCATAATCTTATTGCATGACGTTGTCATCTATGCTACCAACAATAACCGAATTGCAAATAACACACTACCAACAAAAAGGAAGAGAACAAATAGTAAAGATGAAGACAATGACAATGTTACTCAAAAGAGAATTAAGAACATTTTTAAAAAATTCAAATTAAAATTAAAGTAGTATTTATTTAGACTATCATTTTTAGACCAAATATTTAGACTATCGATTTTACAAGGTTGCAAACATTTATTTTAGTAATAATTATAATGAATTTTCTATATTATATTGGATTCATATACTTTGAGTTAGATATTTAAAAAAAAATTCGACATTCAATTACCCATGTATAAACTTCTTCTATATAATGTTACATTGATATACTTTTAAATATTTATTTAAATATAAACATTGGGCATTAACCCATTCGCGCAATGCGCGTATAAAACTAGTTATTATATAAATATATGAGGGAAATTGTATTAAGAGTTTTGGATTATTATTATTAGAGTATTATATTATTATTATTAGTATAATCTTAACAAAATAGATTTTAAATCGTGGTTACAAAATTTAATACTATTATTTCATTTATTCAAGTATAGTAATCACCATTTCTATCTACTATACTAATAAGAGCCAAAGAGAGTTAGGCCTAAAATTGGTAGAAAAAATGGCGGTCAAATTATTTAATCAAATGGATGGTTCAGATGAATTATTTAATCAAATAGATGGTTAAGATAATTCAGATTAATCTATACTATATATAAAAACAATATCCTCGTCCCAAATTTTTCCGCCCAAACTTAGTGGCATTTTAGTAAAATCATTTATTTTATTCATTTATTATTTTATTAATTAATTATTCATATATATTTATTCATAAAATCAATCAATGGCTAAGAACATACCAATTTCATACCACAATTTCATTCACCTATAATTGATTAATTATCCATATATATTTATGGTAATATGATAATATTGTTAATATTAATTGGTGATTGGTGATATATTCATAATCTATACTATATATTCGTAAACATATATATAATTTCTTAATCAAATCAAATCATGTATTATAACCTATACTATATGTATAAAATATAATATTTTATATTACTATATTACAATTATAATTATAATATTATAATATTATTTTGTAACATCTATATTATTATTTTGTAATCTCCATTATATTATAATAATTATAATATATTTTCATATATTTTATACGTATAGATTAGAATAGATTTTGAAATGAGATTTAAAAATTAGAAAAAATATATTCTAATATATATGTATAAAATATATTATTTTATATTAAAAGAACGAACAAAATGTAAAAAAAGTCTCAAGATCATATCGGTGAAAAAAGGCATGAAGCACGTGTTACTATGAAAGTTATACATCTTTATAATAATAGTAATAGTAATAATAATAATAATAATAATAATAATAATAATAATAATAATAATAATAATAATAATAATAATAATAATAATAATAATAATAATAATAATAATAATAATAATAATAATAATAATAATAATAATAATAATAATAATAATAATAAACGGAACAAATTATAATTTATACTTTAGGATTAAAAATTTCTTCTAGTGTATACACACACACACACACACAAAGTGCACCTAACGTTATAATTAGTTGCACCAGAGGTTATCATTAAGTGTACCTATGTGAAAGATTTTATCATTAGGTGCATGAATGTTACCAAGGTAAATTACTTGCACTTATAAGTGATTTTACTTACATTTTTTACTTGCAAACTTGCACTAGTTACTTGCACTTGTAACACTTTTTACTTGCACCAAAGTTTAAATTATTTACAAAAATGTCACCGCATCGTTTTTTAAAAATTACAACTGATTCGTTGAACCTGGACATGTAGACAGTTGTGAGTGGTTCTGATTTCTCTTCTGGGCAACCGTTCTCACTTGAGCATGCCCATATATATATATATATATATATATATATATATATATATATATATATATATATATATATATATATATATATATATATATATAGTGTTCGTGCGCGGTAGGCCTTCTCAGGTATGGTTGTGCAGTTAAATCTGAGCCATTGATATTGTCTAAATCAATGTCCAGGATTAACTAGTGATTAAAAAACGAGTGGTGTCAATTTGGTCTTTTTGCATCTAAGTCAAATTTAAGGTGCGTGGTTTTTATGGTTAAGGTGAGTTTTGTACTATGTTGCTTAAGGCGCGTCAATTTTTACAAAATTTAAGTGCGTTGATCTAAAGCTTTAGGTGTGCGGTTTTTCTTCTTAAGGTATGTGTTTTTAGAGTCTTTGATCTGGATAGTTCAACAGCTCATATTTATCCGCATGTTTTACTTGAGCCTCTCTTCGCATCTGATCCTGAGTGCATATGATCCTTATATATATATATATATATATATATATATATATATATATATATATATATTAGGATCATATAATAGAAAGCCCGTAAAAAAATGTAGAATGATATGATCCATTAATGTGGGATGATCAATGGCTAAAAAATAGCGGGAAATAGAAAAGAGCGGTGATATTTTCATAGTTATTGTTAACTTTTGTTGTGCAATATGATAAGTATAATAACTAATTTTAGTGTAAATAAAAGTATATCACACTACGAACAAAAACCGAATTACAAATAACACACTACGAACAAAAAGGAAGAGAACAAATAGTAAAGATGAAGACAATGACAATGTTACTCAAAAGAGAATTAAGAACACTTAGAAAAAATTCAAACTAAAAGTAGTATTTATTTAGACTATCATTTTTAGACCAAATATTTAGACTATCGATTTTACAAGGTTGCAAACATTTATTTTAGTAATAATTATAATGAATTTTCTATATTATCTTGGATTCATATACTTTGAGTTAGATATTTAAATAAAAAAAAATTCGACATTCAATTACCCATGTATAAACTTCTCTTATATAATTTTGCATTGATATACTTTCAAATATTTATTTAAATATAAACATTGGGCATTAACCCATTCGCGCAATGCGCGCATAAAACTAGTTTAACTAATAATTGTACATTGGAAGACTTCAACTAAACCTATAGTATTGTGAAATTAATAATAAATATTAGTAATAATTGGAATTAATAATCAATGATTTATGGCAACCGAAATATTTTGGATACTTAATTGGTTTAATCATAGCATTAGAATTATAATCGAAATCAAAACTTGCTAAAATTTTTTATTATTATTATTATTATTATTATTATTATTATTATTATTATTATTATTATTATTATTATTATTGATTGACTAATAGGTTGTGAGGGAGGCAATCATTAAAAAGTAGAGAAAATTATTAAATTTAGTTTTACTTATAAAGTAAAGCAGTACACAATACTTTTCTTTAAAAAAATATCAATTACACACTAAAAAATACAGATTTAATATAGAACTATTTTTTCATAATCTGTCAGTTTAACTATCTCTTCATAAGAAATAGTAAAGCTACAGTTTTCTACATCTGCAATTGATAATAATAAAAGATAGTATAAGATAAGAATAACTAACATCATATTAAAAATAAACTTCTACACCTATAAAATTAAAAAAGTTAACAGGAATTGATTAAAAAAATGCCACCAAGAATGTGACAATGGACAACAGCTCATGTGTATATTAATAATAAGATGCATTTTAATATAAAAAATATAAATCTGATGAATAAAAAATCGCACTAACCCAATCAACTCTAACAACTATTTAGAAAACACCCCAAAAACTTTCTCAACACACTTCTTCTACATACCTCAAACTCAGGAAGCAGATTATGAGACTGAGCAATCTTCTTCAAGAGAATCAACCAAGGACCCATCCTAGGATTTGGTGGCGCCGCCCATCTTGGTCTTCCTCCTTGCGGCCGAGCATCACCCTCTTTCTGATGGGGAACTCCTAAAAAAAAATCATATTAAAATCTTAGAATATCATATACCCAGTAACAATTAGAAATTTCTCGCTTCAAAACTCAATAGACCCGGTACAGATTGAGCAAAGGAGATCGAGGCTACCTCATCGTGACCCAAACCAATCGGCATCATCATTGAATTTGCACCATACGGATTTTTGTTGTCTTATATCATCCATTGTTTCTTTACATCACACAACCAAAACCAAAATCAAATCCGTAAATAAACGCATCCATACTTTACGTGCATACAAATTCAAAAGATAAAGTGCAGGAAGATGCATACCTACGGGCTACGGGTGAGGAGCTGAGCAGAAAAAAAATTGAGAGGGTTTCAACTTTTATAGATGATGTATATTTGTAACTTTATTTAGTAACAAAGAGAGAAAGAGAGAAAGAGAGAAGCTAAATAAGCTAATCAAAAGAGAAAAATGAACATAATCATGCACCTAAATAACATATTAAAATAAAAATTCCTAAATCTATTCAATTAATTAATTACGGAAAATAAATATTCCTTAATCTATTCCTTAATTCCTTAAATAGTTACGGATTGGGTTGACTTCAGCCGTAGATAGCAAAATAAGAATTACTTTACTCTATCTATTGAATTAATTTTTTTTTATTAATTGCTTATTTAATTGACTTAATTTTTTATTAATTGTATTATTACTAAAATGCCCTTCAGTTTGGGCGGGAAAACTCTTTTAGGCACTTCTGTTATTATGTATACTAGTATTTTCGCCCGTGCGTTGCACGGAATGAATTTGTTATAATATTTTAAGAATATTTGGATCGATATACAATTATATAAATTATAACATCAAAATGTTTTCTTTGCTTGAATTAGAGTAAATAATTGTCCAATTACCCGTGCGATTCACGGATAAATTTTTTTATTTATTTAGATAATAAAATTAAAGATACAATTATTTTAAAAAAATCTAATATTGAACATGTACATTTATTTGATTATAAGATCAGTGCAAAAGTCTCTGTCAATTAATTGAATAATATATGACTTGTTTGGTTATAATTATCTATAAAAGATCGATATTTAATATAACTTAAGTAATTATATTATTACAAAAATAAATATGAAAAATAAGAAATAATGTAACTTTAATTATTACGGAGTATAAAAATAAATTCAACGACGAATATTTAGTTTAATTACCATAATAATTATTAGGCAATTATTATTAGGCAATTACACTAAATTAAGTATTTTTCGTTAACATGAATATCAATTCGTATATACAAAAAATATTATTATTATATATTAAATATGTTTAATATAATTGTCGATTATATTTGCAATGAAATATTAATATATTCATTTTATTTTTCCTAATTTTTAATTTCCTTTTGAATATATTCATTTCTTTTTTCTTTTATAAAAAGAATTATTGATTGTCATTCTTTTTTCCTTCATAATTTTTTCCTAATATTTCATTTGTTGGTTACTAATTCTTTTGTAGGGAAAGCTATGCTATATTTCTCGTGAAATATTAATATATTCATTTCGTTTTTCCTAATATTTCATTTTCTTTTAAATATATTCATTTCATTTTTCCTTCATAAAAAAGAATTAATATTGATTTTCATTTCTTTTTTCTTTATAATTTTTTCATAATATTTCATTTGTTGGTTACTAATTTTTTCATACGGAAAGTTGTGTTATATATATTTCCAGTGAAATATTATTATATATTCATTTCGTTTTTCCTAATATTTCATTTCCTTATAAATATATTCAATTCCATTTTGCTTCATAAAAAAGTTAATATTGATTTCCATTCTTTTTCCCTTCATAATTTTTTCATAATATTTCATTTGGTGGTTACTAATTTGTTCGTAGAGAAAGCTGTGTTATATTTCCAGTAAAATATTAATATGTTCATTTCGTTTTCCCTAATATTTCATTTCTTTTTGAATATATTCATTTCTTTTTTTCCTTCATAAAAATAATCAATATTATTTTACATTCCTTTTTCCTTTATAATTTTTTCCTAACCATTCATTTGGTGGTTACTAATTTTTTTTGTAAGGAAAAGTTGTGTTATATTTTCAGTGAAATATTAATATATTCATTTCATTTTTCATAATATCCATTTTCTTTTGAGTATATTCATTTCCTTTTTCCTTCATCAAAAGAATTAATATTGCTTTCCATTTTTTTTCTTGATAATTGCCAATTAATTGACATGATTCCTTGCCAATTAGTAAGAACATATTAATAACAGATTCCCATGTAATATTTATTTCCTTTTCGTTCATAAAATTTAATATTAATTTTCATATGATTAAAAAGTAATATAATTATAAAAATATAATTGTTGAATATACTTTCAGTGAAATATTAATAAATTCATTTTGTTTTTCCTTCTAAATAATTAATATAATTATAATTATGATATAATTGTCGATTATATTTCTAGTGAAATATGAATATATTCATTTCCTTTTTACTTCGTAAAAGGAATAAATATTCATTTCCATTTCTTTTTCCCTCATAATTTTTTCCTAATATTTCATTTGGTGGTTACTAATTTTTGCATAGGGAAAACTATGCTATATTTATAGTAAATTTTTATTATTAATCTCCTTTTTTCGTTTGGCCTGATTCCTGTACCAATTAGTAACATAATATTAATAATAGATTCCCGTGTGTAATATTTATTTCATTTTTCATTCATAAAAAGATTATAAAAATAAAATTGCCAATTATATTTCCAATGAAATATTAATATATTCATTTTTTTTCCTTCATAAATATTAATATGATTAATATAATTATAATAATTTAATTGTCGAAATAAATTCATTTCTTTTTTCGTTCAATTTCCAATCAAATATTAATATTAATTTACTTATTCAAATGGCCTAAATTCCGTGCCGTTTAATTTTTAGTTAATTATTTTTTTAATATTCTTTTTTGAACTATAATTTCACATCTGAACATGGTATGAATAAACGAATAAAACAACTGCATATTCAAAGTAATGTAAAACTATGAAATGTTAAGATTTAAATAAATCACACAAATTTAAAATTTGAAATCTTTAAAGCCCAAAAACATAAATGTCTAGGATTTCAACATCAAATTTTATTAATTGCTTCGCAACTTTCACATCTCTAAACAAATCCACTATCCTTCTGATCACATTGCTTATTAGGCTCAAAATATCTGCATTTGTAATTAAAGGATCAAGAGAGCTGGAAATATAAGATTTCAAATATAAAAGAATAGTTAAAAAATCAATTAAAAAAAGAATAGTTAATACTGAAAATAAAAGTTGTAGTTATTTGACAAATTAGCTTATCTTTCAGCAATTGAAGCTACCAACAATTAACCCTAGCGCATGTGATTGCAAAATATAAGAACCTGCAATGAATGTAACAAAAAAATCAAAAAAAAAAAAAGAAGAAAAAAAAAGATAAGTTAAGAACAGTAAAAAAAATAGTAAATATGTCACACTTCTATGGAGAAGGGTGGTTCTTCCCATGTACATTGATGCTTTCACAAACGAAAACAATAAAGAGAATGAAAATTGGTGGTGGTGGTTGACTGGGTTTCTTCTTGTATTTATAGCCATAAAGAAAGAGATGCAGAACTATTATAATAATAATATATGAATGAAAACCTCCATTATATTATATTCCATACATATTTGACACTACAAAAAAACGCGAAAATAGCGACGGAAAAATCCGTCGCTACAATGGGAAAAATCCGTCGCTAAAGCATTTAGCGACGGATTAGCGACGGAATCAATCCGTAGCTAAAAGTGGCATCGCTAAAATTTTGCGACGCAACTCTTTTCCGACATGGCTGCATCTTGCGGTGGGGGTGGGTAGCTGCGGTGGCGGAGGTGGTCTTGCAAGTTGAGTGGAGGCGGGGGTGGTATTGTAGGTTTCGCAAGCTAAAAGCCGAATAGAGAAGAAATTAAAAAAAATCGACGTTTAAATTATTATTAGGTTAAAGTAGCGACGGATTATCCGTAGCTAAAATATTAAGAAAGAATTCTCACATCTAATATTTAACGACGGATTAAATAATCCGTCGTTAAAATATTATTAAAAAATTATAATTTGTATATTTAGCGACGGATTCAATAATCCGTCGCTAAAATGCTATAAGAAAAATTACACCTTGTATATTTAGTGACGGATTTAATAATCCGTCGCTAAAACGTTATAAGAAAAAATTACACCTTATATATTTAGCTACGGATTTATGAATCCGTCGCTATATATAGCGACGGATTCATAAATCCGTCGCTAATATGTAATAAATAACATTATGGAGTCTGCTCGCGCAAAATTCGTCGTAAATCCGTCGCTAATTTGTCATTATTTTTTGCGCCAAAATTACCGCTAAAATTAACTACGTATTTAGTAACGGAAATATTCCGTCGCAATATTCGTCGCAAACCCCTCGCTAATCCGTCGCTATATATCAATTTAACAAAAAACATAAAATCCGTCGCTAGATTGTCGCTATTCCGTCGCTAATTTAGCAACGGAATAGGTCCGTCGCTAAATCCGTCACTATATAGGCGTTTTTTTGTAGTGTGAATTCCATATATATATTATATTCCACTACCTATTTGTTTAAAATTAAGTTTGTTTATTACCAATTACCAATTACCAATCATAATTCTATCATAACGATTATGATCAATTGCTAATAACAATAACAATTACCATTAATATTACCAATTACCAATTGCTAATAACAATAACAATTACCATTAATATTATTATTCTATATTAATAATTAATAATTGCCATGATCAATAACAATTTATTATAATTACCATTATCATGATTGCCATTAATATTATTATTCTATATTAATAAATATTAATAATTAATAATTACCATATTACTAAAATACCCCTACATTTGAGCGGGAAAACTTTGTTGGAGGATATTGCTTTTATATATAGTATATATATATATATATATATATATATATATATATATATATATATATATGACATTTTTTATTGTGTATTTATACAAAATATGATTTTAATTTCTCAATTATTAATTATGAATATATAAATATTAGAAAAAATTGTACTTTTCATCCCTAAGTTATTATAAGATAATTGTAGAATTCGTTTTAAGTGTTGGTCGTGCTCATTTTTCGCCCCTAAGTTATCATTGGCATTACACTTTTCGTCCTTTTATTAACTTTTCGTCTCTAAGTTATACTAAAGTTGCAAATTTCGTCAATAATATTTTGTTAGTAAATGGACGAAAAACGCAATACCAATAATAATTTAGGGACGAAAAGTGAGCATGACCAACAATTATGGATGAATTCTACAATTATCGTATAATTTAAGGACGAAAATAACAATTTTTCCTAAATATTATTGATCTTCTAATTTTTATAAGGTGGCAGTTTTACTTCCTCTTTTTACGGGATATCATTCTGGTTTCTTAACTTACTAATGAAATTGCCAAGGATCTTGTGGTTTAGTGGTACCAAGTTGCTCCCTCATGTGGGAGGTTGTGGGTTCAAGCCTATTATATGTGTTTAACTCGAATAACAATAACTATAATTTAATCTGGGGTGTAGTTGAGTGACAAGAGACTCATCCATCCTTAACTAAAGGTCAAGGGTTCGATCCTTGGCATTGGGTAGGAGCAACCTTAAATCTCTTGTCCCACCAAAAGGTACCTGTTGGTTTTATCAACCACGGATGGTGGAACGGCAGGCCAACACTACCGGAAAATCGACTAAGTGTTTTTGGAATAAAATTAGAGTAGCTTTTCGACCCTCTTTGTATTATGAATTGCTTAGCCTTTCTCAAGGCTTTAAACCCCTATTTATACAAGTTAGGAGGGATTTCTCCCTTTGGTAACTCTAAACTACCATATATACAAGTTGGGATTCATTTCGTTATTACATTTGGATACTTCATTATGTGAGCATAAATATAATATGTGCAGTCCAACTATCAGCTTAGGCTTTTAGTTGAGATGGAGCACATGCTTTAATTTGGTATCAAAGCTAGACCAAAGGTCATGGGTTCGAATCTCCGCGTCACCCTCAAAAAGGGACTTCCTCGGAAATCCACCGCACACGTTGAGGGGGGCGTGTGAGCATAAATATAATATGTGCAATCCAACTATTAGACACTCCTAAACTATAGGACTATAGGTATCTATAGGTATTAACTATTGACTAACAACAGTACAAGTATTAAATATAAGAGTGCAACATATGACATGACTAACACGCCCCCTCAAGCACAAGGTTGAGGGGACACAACATTGAGCTTGGAGCGGGGAGCGGAGAGTACGAAACCGCGCAGCAGGCAGCGGTTTGGTGAAGATATCTGCAAGATGGTCTTGAGTGGAGACAAAAGAGACGGTGAAGTCACCCGAAGCAACCTTATCGCGAACAAAATGATAATCAACTTCTACGTATTTTGTCCGAGCATGAAAGACTGGATTCGCAGCCATATAGGTTGCACCCAAGTTGTCACACCATAACGTAGAAGGCTGGCCGGTGTGCAGACGCAACTCGCGGAGGAGAGAAACAACCCACGTGACCTCTACAGCCACATCAGCGAGACCCTTGTACTCAGCTTCTGTGGAGGACCTAGCAACTGTGCGCTGTTTTCTGGAAACCCAAGAAATCAAGTTTGATCCAAAAAAGACTGCATAGCCACTGGTGGATTTTCGATCTAGCGGACAACCAGCCCAGTCGAAATCAGAGTACCCATGCAACGTGGAGTGTGATGACTTCGTGATACGTAGACCCATATCGAGAGTGCCTTTAACATATCGTAATACACGCTTCAGTAAACCCCAATGCTCAGCTGTCGGTGAGTGCATAAATTGACACAGCCGATTGACTGAGTAGGCCAAATCAGGACGAGTAATGGTCAGATACTGCAAGGCACCTGCAATCCGGCGATACTGAGTAGGATTATCAAAGGGCTCAAGAGAGGGCGTAGCGGATTGGGTGACAGTCGCTGGTGTAGCCAATGGTTTGCAGTCCGTCATGCCCGCCCGAGTAAGATTATCTTGCATGTACCTCTTCTGAGATAATAAGAAACCGTCGTCAGACTTTAGAGTCTTGATAGACGCCAAAAGTACCTATTTTTCTATAACTTATTAAGTTGTTTTCTTGTTTAAATTAAGCTTTAAAGAGTGCAATTACGTGTTTTTGTGCTATTTCACTAACAAATTGCAAATGAGTCTTGTGTGGAGTGTTTTGAAGAATGCTACAGGAATGAAGGCCGAAATCAACCAAAAGGGAGCATAAAACCATTGAAAGGAAGAATCAATCCACATGGGAACATACAAAGACCAAACCGGAAACAACAAAAGGAAACGAAATGAAGAATCCACGCCCACGAGCCTCACACGCGTGTGAGCTGGCGTGGAATCATTCCAGAGAGCTCCCACGCCAGTCCACACGCGTGTGGCAGACGTGGGGCAGCACCAGAAAACCTGCGCGATGTTTTAGTATTTAAGGGGCATTTCAGCTAGGTTTAGAGAGTCTTTTTTTCACAATTTCCATTCTACACTTTTAGGTTAGGTTTAGATAGGATTAGGAGAAGGGGAGAGGCTCTTGGGGGAGAAGAGAACTAGATCTCCATAGCCTTGAAGATCTTTGGGTAACTTCTTACATTAAAGATTGATTCTCTCTTTGGCTTCCTCTTACTTTTCCTTGATTCCTTGAAGTTGTTTGATTTATATATTACTCTTGTAGATATGTTCTTCTATTTTGATGCTTTAATGATGTTGAAGCCTATGAGAGGCTAATCCCTAGGATAGGGGCTAGATTGAATGGATGATTGGTATTTATGATCTAAATTGATAATGAGCTTGATTTCTTTGGGGAATGTTGAATCTGTGTGTATGTTTTTGTATGATCTTGTTGGATCGAGGGCCCCGATCTCTCCAAGAGTATAGGATCATCTCTTTGGCGAGATATCGCAAAGAGATGTAGCCAACTACTCACATCTCCCGCTCTCAATCTGAGAAGATGAGATCCGGAGGGAACTTGTAGACAAGGTGTTTGATAAAATTCCCCAACCGACTGAGGATTGGGAGCTTGAGTGTGACGCCACTCAAGACTATGTTACGAGCTCCTTCAATCATGACTCAATAGAAATCAATACTCTACTTTACTCCCCTAACCAATCTCCATGATATCGTATCCCCATCCGCTTTTATTTCCCTTTGTTTATCTCTTTATTGCACTATCCCTTATCCTTTGAACAAATCCTTTTTATCAAAATCCCCTTGATCCATCTTAAAGAGTTACTCCAAACCAACCCAGATAGCAAAGCCGTATATTCTCCTATTTGTCATCCACGAGAGATACGACACTCGGGGAGTTTATGACTCTTCGTTTTATCACTAACACCCCCCCATACCTTCACAATCATCCACTCACCCATACTAACAAACCTTGTCAAGTCTCAATACCAAGGAAGAAACCAGGAGTCCCGAGATCACGAATCTTGAAAACAGACGCAAGCCGATTCAGAAGAGATTCCACTAATGCAGCATCATTTCCCATCATGATGATATCGTCCACATAAACAAGTAGATAGACCCGGGATTCTGCTGCTGCAAAGTAAAATAGAGAGACATCTGTCTTGGATGAGGAAAAACCAACAGAACTCAAAAAGTCGTTAAGTCGCTTAAACCAGGCACGAGGGGCTTGTTTCAACCCATATAGTGATTGCTGTAGATGGCATACATGACCCGGGTGCAGTGGGTCCTCATAGCCTGGAGGTTGCTTCATGTAGACTGTTTCAGGTAGGTGACCGTTTAGAAAGACGTTATGAACATCTAGCTGACGTAGGACCCATGAATGCGTGACAACTAGCGAAAACAGAAGCCTTATAGTCGTTGGTTTTACGACGGGACTGAACGTATCGAAGAAGTCCTCTCCTGCAACCTGATTAAATCCCTTTGCGACAAGCCGTGCTTTATACCGTTCAATAGTACCATCTACTTTTCATTTGGTGCGATACACCCATTTACACCCAATTATATTCATTAGCGGAGTTGCAGGTACAAGCTTCCACGTGTTGTTATGTAGCAATGCATTGAATTCCTGATCCATAGCATCCCTCCAATGTAGGTGTTTCACAGCCTGTGTGTAGCAGGTCGGATCAGTAGTTGCAGTCAAAGCATAGAACTGTTCTCCGGTTCCCCGAGTTTTTGTACGTGTGCGCATTGCATGTCGTGCCGCAGTTTTAGTAGGATCTTGACTGGTTGTAGCTTGATCAGTCAGAGCTGAAGCTGATAAATGAGAGTCAGTTTGTGTCCTAGATGATGAAGGTGGAACATATTGAGTCCCAGAAGAAGCTGAAACCGGAGACAATGATGGAGCGGGTGCAGTAGTACAGATCGGTGCTGTTGCCCAGGGTAAATCCTGAGTGTGGGATTGAAGTGAGTCATGTAAGGTATCCTGAAAAGGAAAGACAGTTTCATCAAAACGGACATGGCGACAGGTATAGACTTTTCCATTGAGTAGGTCCATGCAACGGTATCCCCTATAATTGAACGGGTAACCTAGGAAAACACATGGTGCAGATATGGATAACAGCGGGTAACCTAGGAAAACACACGGTATCCTCTATTTTATGACGGTTGTAGGGTCGAAGATATGGATAACAGCGACAGCCGAAGACACGAAAGAATGTGTAGGGTGGTGGAGTGCTGTATATTTTGGAATAAGGCGTTTGGAAGTTTATAGTTGACGAGGGTAAGCAGTTAATAAGAAATGTGGCTGACTCGAAGGCATAATCCCAAAATTTTAAGGGTGTTGAGCTTTGGGCAAGTAAGGATAGACCCGTTTCTACAATATGACGGTTACGGCGTTCGACTCTACCGTTTTGTTCATGGGTATAGGCGCATGATTGACGGTGGGTGATTCCTAATGATTGAAAAAGATTATGTAGACGGCGATACTCCTCGCCCAAATCAGACTGTATGGCTTTGATAGAACGCGAAAACCGACGTTCTACCATCGCCCGAAACAAATCGAAAATTTTATATATGTCAGATTTTACATGTAGCGGATAAAACACGGTAAAGCGGGAGTAATCATCTACAAAAAACACGAAGTAACGAAATCCTGAATTGGAAATTACAGGAGACGGACCCCATATGTCCGTAAAAATCAAATCTAACACAGCCGTACTATTATTATGAACCCTATCTAGTGGGAATCTAGACGACTTGCCGAGTTGACACGCCGAGCAGACACCTAACGAAGCGAGTTTATGAGACGTGACCGGGACGTGTGACAGAACACGATGTAGTACTTGGCTATGCGGGTGACCTAGACGCTGATGCCAAACTGACTGCGAGGCTCGAGCGGTGAGGAACGCTTTGTGACCGTAAGGAATGGACAACTGATAAAGACCGCCCGCGGTAAACCGTACCCCTTAAGAAGCACCACCTGTGTTGTGCAATCCTTCACAAAAAAACAATCATTATGAAACTCAAAAAACATGTTATTCTCGTTAGTAAATTTATAAACCGAGAGTAACGACAGAGACAACGATGGGACATGAAGAATATTTGACATTTTTAAAGAGTGGGGAACAAATGGAATAACCGTGCGTCCTACACTAGAGATGTCCAAACCTGTACCATTTCCGACTTTCAGGACATCGTTGCCCGTATATGGTTCGGAATGATCCATGAGATTCGCATCCGGTGTAGCATGGGACGTGGCACCCGTGTCGGGATACCACGATTCAGCACCGACGGGATTAACTGCATCACTAGAGAAGGCGGCGTTAGCTTGCGCGACCTGTCGATCATCGTAGCGCCGCCAGCATGTAACCGCCGTGTGGCCATGGTTACGACAGATTTGGCAATGCGGTGAGCCGCGACCGCCGCGACCCGGATTCCCAGAGCCACGACCGCGTGAGTTCCGTCCGCCACGGACACCTGAATGGCGACCCCCAGCGCCGGAGTTGTGCCGCCCACGCCCTGCGTAAAATACCGTCGGCGAGGATTGGGGCAGCGTAGAATCGAGGCCACTTCCTAATTCCTCTGCATGCAGGAATTCTTGGGCCTTGAGATGATCGGCTAATTGAGGGATCGTCATTGGCGTCGCCGCTGCCGTCAACGTGCTCGCCATTGCGCAGAACTCGGGGCGCAATCCTCTTAGAACGTACAGAATTTGCTCATCTGCGGTGAGCGGTCGGCCGGCCAGGGATAACGCTTCGACAAGCATCTGAGCCTGTCCGAGGTATTCCACCGGCGTCTGGTTCCCTTGCCGGAGAGAGTAGAATTGGCCGAATAGGCTGAGACACCTCGTGCGAGATTGCGACGCGAAGGCAGCGGTGATGGAGTCCCATACCTCGCGTGACGTTTCCCTTCCGACGGCTAGATACATTACCTCGCCGGTGAGCGAGGAGACGAGGAGCGACAGAATCGCTTGATCTTGCTGTACCCAAGGCGAGTAAGCCGGGTTGAGGATCGGCGGTGGACTGCGCTACTATGGGGATCGTCGCCGGCGGACAGGTAACGGTGCCATCAAGATAACCTAGGAGGCCCTGGCTACGCGGAAATGGCATGACTTGCATACGCAGTGGATGTAATTTCGGGAGTTCAATTTTATTGAAATCTGATGGTTGGCTGGAGACAGATTCATCGCCGGCGGTGGCACAGCTGCGATAGCGAGGGTGATGGTGCCATCGGCAGTTGGTTGTGAAGCCATCGGCGGTCAACGAAAAATTTACGGGAAAAGGATCGGGTTTGGCTGATACCAGATGAACGTTGATTGATTACACATCTAACAGAATTACACAGAGATGATATACCTATACGAGAGCTAGCATTAGACTCTCCTAAACTATAGGTATTAACTATTGACTAATAACAAACTAACAACAGTACAAGTATTAAATATAAGAGTGCAACATATGACATGACTAACACATTAATCTATTTCGATATTCTTTCCATCTCTTTAGCATGATTCCCGCGTTCCACCGCCTTTGCTTTTAGGAAACCTTCTAAAAATGCCTTTAGGAAACCTTCTAAAAATGCCTTCCTACCTCGGCTACGACCTCTAAGTTGGCCGGACCGACTCATCACTCGAGAGACCACCAAGAATATTCTTTTCATTCTCAAACTCTTCCTTGAACATGTTCCACAAAGCTGTCCATTGAATAACCTCATTAACAAATTCGTGACCGACCGACCGATCATCGGTCGACCGTCAACACGTCGTCACCCTTTCTTTCAAGTCCTCCGAACCTGCCTTTCTATCATTCCCTTCGGTCGTCTCTCTCTCTTATGCCGAGCTTCAGCCCAATCCCCATCATTTAGTCCCTCATTTTCCCTAGCCACGCGAAGCACGGCTTGGGGGAAATGTTTTGCTTTTCCACCTTTAGAGAATTTTTGCTCCCCAGTCCTTCACTTTCCCGAGTTACGCAAAGCACGACTCGGAAAAGTATTGATAACTCGGCTCCCATCATCGTCCCATCCTCTCGCCCACTCTAACTCTTTTGCTTTCCGCCTTTACCTCCCTACCGGCGGCTTCAAGTGAAGCCCCGGCTAAACTTCCAGCCAATGCTCCGGAGGAAGTACCTTTTCATCCGGCCATGGCTGAGGCCGGAATATCTCCATGGGCGAACCTTGATTGCCCCTCTAGCAGCAATGAGGCTTTAAACTTTCCAATTCGGTACATCTCAACCACTAGAGCTGAGATGCTCAATCACATGAGGGACCTACTGGGGCCCAAGGCCGTTGTTTTGGCAGCCAACAATCGAGACATCCATGATCCTCCTTCTGGGAGTTACATAGGCATCCATTATAAGTCGGTCCTTTACGAGTTCCCCTCCATCCCTTCTTAACCACATTCTTTCACTACTTCCGCATATTGC